>CM068961.1:88098754-88122053 GCA_035128595.1 Eptatretus atami
TTGGGTTTGGGGTGTTAGGGTTTGGGTTTTAATGTGAGGGTTAGGGTTGGTTTTGAGGGTGAGGGTTTGGGTTTTAATGTGAGCGTTAGGGTTTGTGTTTGGGGCGTTAGGGTTTGGGTTTTAATGTGAGGGTTAGAGATGGGCTTCATTTTCTTATTTGATTGTGAATTTTGTCTTTTGTAATTCCTGTGAATAAAATAAATATGAAATCTCTTCATCTTTAAATCATTTCGACAGTGGGCTGCAAAATAATTCACCTGCTGCCAATAACGCCACATTTAGATGAATTACGAATTATGTAGAAACAATTTTTCCAAATGAACTTTTTATTCATAACTGAAGAGATCAAACTAAATACTGTTATAGATGGAGGAGTTTACATGTCAGGAATACCTGAAAAAACACATGTACAAATGAAAATTCACTGGTTGCATAAGTATTCATCCCTTATGTCAATACTTGGTGGAAACACCTTTTGCAGCAATGACTGCGATGAGTCTTTTTGGGTATGTCTCTACCAGCTTTGCACAGTGAGACGGTGAAATCTTTGGCAATTCTTCATATGAAAATTCCTTTCATTCTGCCAAGTTTGATGGGGATCGTCGATGGACTGCAATCTTCAAGTTTCGCCATTAATGTTCAATTCGGTTCAAGTCAGGACTTTGACTGGGCCACTCAAGAATATTTATTTTCTTCTAATTAAGCCATTCCAGTGTGGCTTTATCTTTGTGCCTTGGATCATTGTCCTGCTGAAATGTGAATCTCCTTCCCAGTTTCAGATTAATGACTGACTTAAGTAGATTTTCATCAAGGATTCTCCTGTACTTTGCACCATGCATTGTTCCTTCTATCCTGACAAGCTTGGCAGTCCCTGATGATGAAAAGCAGCCCCATAGCATGATGCTGCCACAACCATGCTGGACAGTAGGGACGGTATTGACTGGGTGATGTGCAGTGTTCGTCTTGTGCCAGATGTATTCCTTTGAATTTCGACCAAAAAGTTCAATTTATGCCTCGTCTGATCATAAAACCTTTCTCCACATGCCTACTGTATCATTAATATGCTTTTTCACAAACTCCTTATGAGCTTTTAGATGCATATTTTTCAGTAATAGCTTCTTTCTTATCACCTGTCCATAGAGGCCAGCTTTGTGAAGGGAACGGGATATTGTTGATTGATGAACACGGACCCCCTATCATGGACATAGAGCCTCGCAGATCTTTCAAAGTCACTGTTGGATTTACAGTGACATCCCGAATCAGTTTCATGCCAGTGTGACCACTCCCTGGCTTTTTTCACAAGATCTTGGCTATTCTTTGTTCACCTTGGTGTCTTGGTTTTCTATAGGTTTTCTATTATCATCGCTTTTCCGAAACCTTGTGAATTCTTGGGTTTTTTCATTGGCTCACCTTGGCATTTATGAAAATGAGGGGTGGTCACACTGTTTCATGCTTGCCCGGCTGCTGAGTTTAGATGGGCGACCTGATGTGGGTCGAGTCTGGGTCGTATGATACGTCTTTCACTTCTTAATGATGGATTTCACCGTAACTCAAAGGGATAACGAGTGACTTTGAAACATTCTTACAACCCTATACTGAACGATGCTTCGCCACCACTTTATGTATAACTTCTTTGGAAAGCTCCTTGTTCTTCATGTTTGCCTTGTTGGTCCGCAAAGTGAGCTGCACCTTAAAACTCCTTAGATAAGTTGGGGAGATTTAAAAATTTTTTTAGTTGTACCACTGATACATACAGGTCATTTTATTGTTTTATTTTTTGAATCATTGTTTTCTATAAAAATATATGATTCCTAATGAGCCTCTATCCAACTCTTTACTGCTGTTTCTAATTAAAAACTAAGATTGATGATTCAAAGAAAACACTCCTATGGTAGGAGGCATCAGTCACAGGTAGGAGTCTACCCCTCCACCGTCCCTTCTCAGCATCAGTCACATGTGATAGTTCCCACCTCCCACCCAAACCCTCAAAAAAGAAAAGGAAAAAAGTACTCGGAATCAAATCGATTCCAAAATTCCAGGAATCGCCAATCACTACTTCACAGTTTGCTCTCTACAAGACCTCTTCCTATTCGTCCCCAAGTCTACGTCATATAACCAATTAGAACTGGCTATGACACAGTCACGTGATGTAGGGCCAGGAAAGGTTTGCGCATGCTCGGTCTTGCAAAGCAGGTCACGACAGAACAAAGGCAAACAAATACACAGTTTAGCGGGGATGGGTTACTTTTGTTTGAGTGAGGAGTACTGACTGCATCGAGCAGCTCAGATATGACAATCCTAATTTTTCCTTTAAATCTTGCTTTTTTCAATTTATTCAATTCCACTGAATGAGAGCAATATGTTACAGTGGCATTAGTATTACCAAATTGGTGAAGAATCACAATTTTTTTTTTTAATCAGATCCGGATCTGGATTCGGATCTTCACCAAAATTGAACTATTTTTTTCTTGTCAAACACCCAAAGTGCCCACCAAGTTACATCCAAATCCGTTCACAACTTTTTGAGATATCTCTGGTCAAACACCCAAAGTGTCCACCAAGTTACATCCGAATCCGTTCACAACTTTTTGAGATATCGTGCTAGATATCGTTTTTGGCCCGATCTCTCAATGGTGAAGAATCACTTAAAAAATTATCATAGCCAGATCCGGATCTTCACCAAAATCTAATCAGTTGTCCTTGTCATACACCCAACCTGTCCACAAAATTTCAGCCGGATCCGTCTACAACTTTTTGAGATATCCTGCACACATACAAACAAGCAGACAAACAAGAAGATGTCATGCAGAGCATGATACTTACAAAATCCATGAAACAAATATGACCTCAAAAATAATTGGCGGTCGAATTAATTGACCTGATATGCAACTCCTCTTCAAATTTCAAGTCAATCGGCTGAACATTGAGGATTTTAGCAATGCCAACTTAGTTGTTGAGCATTGGCCTATGTTGACCTTTTCGTCCATGTTGACCTCAAAAACTAATTGCCTAGTTCAATTCAGTAACCTGAAATATAAATCCTCTTCAAATTTCAAGTCAATCGGATGAAAATTGAGGATTTTAGAAATACCACCTTAGTTGTTGAACTTGGTTCTGTGTTGACTTTTTGGTCTATGTTGACCTTAAAATAATTGATTGGTTGAACTAAGTGACCTGAAATATATATCCTCTTCAAATTTCAAGTCAATCGGATGTAAATTGAGGATTTTAGAAATCTCACCTAAGTTGTTGACCTTTTGACCTCAAAAACAATAGGCTTCTTCGTTATGACAAACTCTACCATGTGGTGAAGTTTCGTGAAGATAGGTTTAAAATTGTGACCTGAAGGCGATAAACAGACAGACAGACTGACTGACTAACAAAACCGACAAACCAATATACTTGAAAAATTTTCGATTTTGCAAGTAACAAGAAAGATGTCATGCATAGCACGATACTTGCAAAATCCAAATAAGTAATGGTTGCCATGGAAACTAATTTGGTAATTTCGAAAATTTGACCTATCAAATATTTTCCAGGATTGAATGTTATGCACAACAAATTTGGTTGATCCATTTTATAATTGTGGCCTAATAGGTGTTTTACACGTTTCGGATAGCTTTGACCTTGTAGTTTGACCAAACTCTACTCACATATACGGCACATGCATGTAAAATGAGCTGCTTAAGTTTCAATTTGATAATCTGAAAAAATTACTGAGGTGTGGAAATAATAAATTCACAAAAAGGCCCATTTGATTATAATGGGCTGAAATTGTTGTCACGGAAATCATTGACATGTCAAAAAGGCTAAATCGATCCTTCTGATTTTTGATGAACTCTCTGTGACCCAATATACAAATCCTTTTCAAATTCCAAGTTAACAGGATGAAAATTGACGATTTTATATGACCTTGAGCTTTGACCTTTTGACCTCAAACAATAGGCTTCAGTGACCCAATATGCAAACCTGTTCAAATTTTAAGTCAATCGGATTCAAAGTGATCTATGTGACCTTGACCTTTTGACCTCAAAAACAATATGCTTCTAAATTTTGATTGGTGAACCAATTCAGTGACCCAAATATGCAATTTCTTGAAGAAAAAAAGCATCGTCTGTATATTACAAGAAGACGCTATAGTTGTTTGTATTTTGTGTGTCTAAAGGGATTGAACGGGTGTACTGGACTAAAGGATCTACGTAGTCTAAATGTTTTATAATGGTCTATCGGGGTCTTAAGCAATATAAAGGGTTTGATGGGGATGGTCGATCGACAAGGGGTCTAAGGGTGAAGGGGTATAAGCGGTTCAATGGGTGTGAATGTCTTCAAGAGTCAAAGGGGTCTAAACACTGTGTTCTAACAGTAGCTGCAGGTCTAAAGAGTCTAAAATGTTCAAAGAGGGTCAAAAGGTCTAAAAGGTTTAAGGGGTCTATAGGGGTTCTGTAATGGTCTATAGGAGTCTTAAGGGAACTATAATGTCTAAAGTATTTAAATAGGGTCAATGGGTCGAAATGGTCAATGTGTTGAAAGAATGTAAAGATCGAAGGGGTCTAAGGGGGTATTAAGGGTCTTAAAAGGTCTAAAGGGATGTAAAAGGCATGTTCCAATAGTCTGTAATTAATAGACATAGTCAAGTTCTAATAAGTAATTAATAGACGTACTCATGATCCAAGTTCTAATAAGTAATTAATAGACGTATTCATGGTCAAATTCATGTTCATACGATACATAACTAATAGATATACTCACATTGGTCGACCGTGGCTTTACCTCGACGAGAGTTCACCGTCCACCCATGTTTTTGGTTTTATATACAGTATATACATAGATATCAAGTGAATAGAATGAAAATTGAAGATTTATGTGACCTATTGACTCAAAAACAAGAGTCGTCTTGCTTGTGACTATCTCTACCAGGTGGTTTGGTTTTGATAAAGATCAGAGTGAAATGTGACCTGTAGGTGATTGACATACAGAAAGACAAACAAGCAAAAAGATAATAACAGACTAGAACAACCAATATACTTGCAAATGTTCGATTTCGCAAGTAACAAACAAACAAACAGACAGACAGACAAACAAACAAGGGTGAAAATATAACTTCCGTCCACCTCCTGTGGCGGAAGTAATAATGACAGAACATCAGGGTTTTATGTGTTCTGTTCTACAACACAATCCCTCCATCTGTGCTGGATGCCAATCTCTATTTCTTTATTTCTATTCTCTCTCTGAATCGACGACATGCTCCTTCCAATCTTTCAAGACCGCTCTGCATGTTCACCTCATGTTTTATCCCGTACACATTTCCATTCTCTTCTCATCTTTCTGATTCAACCCCATTTCTTCCTTCCCTCTCCTTCCTGCCATGCAACTACTCATATGCAATGTGTTGGTGTGTTTCTTTCTCTTGCTGTTTCTATTCGATTCTTCATCAGTCTGTGTACCTTCTACACTCGATCTTTAGCTCCTCCATGAGCTTATATTTCCCAGCAATGTTGAACGAGGCTTCTTCAAACGTAATTGCTTCATTTGCAGGAGGAAAGGAGAAAATAAAATAAATAAGATAAAATAAGAAGCCCTTAAAGCTAAAGAATACCTTGAATGCAAAGTTGCTTAAACCACAAAAACCTTTAATGGCAGAGATAAAAAAAAAGGAAGCAAAAAACCAGAAATAACAATGAAATTGAAAGGGAGTAAGGAGATGAGTCAAGACAGAGAGAGGAGAGAGCAGATAAAAAGAATGGCCAGTAAAATGAATGTAGTTCACAGCCTCTGAATATCATAAGCAGTTAATTAACCATTCATATAGAAATGATGAATTCAGGTGGGAAGAAAACTCAAACTTTCATTTTATAAACTTTCATTTAAAAAACATAAAAATGTGATTGAGTTTTGACCCTCCCCCATCCTCTTTCCCAAGTCGAATTTAGAGACTCGCCATGTAATTCCTGCCATTGGGCTACATGGCGTGAAAATCGAGGGCCATTCTATTTTAGCCGTGCTGCTTAGGAAGGCTGCCCGGTTTCTTTCAAAGCATCCTGATGCTGTAAAAATAGGTGATTCAATGCTAATAGGTACAGTGTGTTCCAAAAAGACCTGGACAACTTTGGTTGTTAATATATTTTGTGCCACAAATGATACAGCGATACCCTTTGTTTTATATGATACAAAAACTCATAAAGTGTTCTTTGTTTTCAGGTCTGGTGGTTTAATGTAAAATAAAATGACGACTCCACAAGATAAAGCTCAGTGTGTTGAATGGTTCATCGAGACGAGATCCGACAAGCAAGTTCAGCATAATTTCCGTACAAGGTATGGAAGGAATCCGCCATCGCGGACTAGTATCAAAAAGTGGTAAAGGAGGTTTAAGGAGACTGGAAGTTGTCAGAAACAGAAAAGTACCGGTCGACCAAGCACGAGTGCAGCAGACGTTGAACGAGTGTGCGAATCCTTTCAACAAAATCCCAGAAAATCAAGTTGATGCACATCCCGAGAACTGGGACTACCAACCACCACTGTACATGGGATTTTGCATAAAATACTGAAGCTTTATGCCTATAAGGTGTACATTCTGCAGGAACTCAAACCAAATGATGGATCCAAATGCAAGGTGTTTGCCTTGGAAATGCTCAGTCGCATAGAGGATGATGAAGATTACCTGAAAAAGGTTATCTTCACAGACGAAGCTTGCATGTACCGGTGATCATGCCGAGAAGTTTTCATGTATCGGGGAAGATCAACCGGCACAATGTGAGGATCTGGGGGTCTGAAAACCCCCACGTGGTCATTGAACACATACGTAACAGTCCAAAGGTCAATGTGTGTTGTGGTCTTCTCCATGACCTCTTGGTGGGTCCGTTTTTATTTGCGGAGGATACAGTGACCTCAACAATTTACACGAACATGTTGGAAGGATTGGACTTCCACAGATTGAAGACCTGCAACCCAACGTAATTTTTTTAACTGGACGGTGCTCTCCCTCATTGTGCCTTAGTCGTTCGAGCCGTCCTGAATGAAAAATTTCCAGATCGTTGGATTGGCTGAGATGGACCAACCGCCTGGCCCCACGATCACCAGACATAACCCCCAATGATATTTTTCTGTGGGGGGTTTGTCGACAACACCAAGGTGGCAAATCTGCGGGATCTCCGTTCTCGGATCACAGCTGCAAACACACTGGTGGACACAAACATGCTGAGCCGAACATGACAAGAATTCGTGTACCACCTTCATGTCCTCCATGTGACAAACGGAGCTCACATTGAAGTGTATTGATGGTGTGCACAAAACTTGATGAGTTTCTGTATCATATAAACCAAACGGTATCATTGTGTCATTTGTAGATCTAAATATATTAACAACCAAATTTGTCCGGGTCTTTTGCAACACCCTGTAGATATTCAGGGAAGCTCCACACTTTCTTTAATCACCGAGAAAATAAATAAATAGTTGCACATTTAGGGGGTTTAAAATCTAAAAACGAGATTCTTTTTTTAATTAACGGTTTACTTTTCAAGGACAGAAATATACTTGTATGTTTATTGTACACCACACAGCAGCATCGGTTCCACTTTTAACTGATTGGGGGATTTCTTTAACAATTCATACATTCTCAAAGGGGCCTTCATGGGAAATTCGACTTAACTTACAGTAACAGAAGAATAATTCTCAGAGGCAAAAAATGGATAAGTTTGCCATTGGTCGTTGTGTCTATTTTGTGAATCTTTGGGTCAACAGACCCACACTGGTTACTTCATATCGGGCTGATAGGGTAGCCGATACGTACGCACACTCACCTCTAAGCTGTCTAGTCTGAGTATGAATCCCGACCCAGCTGTAAACTGTCATCCCGGTGTTTCACAGGCAAGGTGATTCATCAATGTGTGTTTGTATCCACCGATAGTCCAACCAACTCAGTGGTTCCTCGGATGGACATTAAACTGGGCGTCCCGTCTGCTGGCATTGTTGGTGGACGTTAAAGATCCCACGGCGCTCTTTGCAAAGAGTAGGTGAGCTATCGCCGGCACCTTGGCCAAATTCCAAATTTCTGCCCAAACCTACAGAGAGCATTGCATCAGCGGCACAACCGCACCCTCAGTCGATGATGCTACCCCGCAGCCTTGTGTTGCATACGACAGAAGAAGAATTTGAAATTAATACTAAACCTGAAAATAAAAATTCACAAAATACGAACTTATGCATGTATTTTTTGCATAGAGCCGTATCTACAGTCAGACGTTGTTAAAACATCCGTTGCACGTTCGTACAAGGCAGCATTCCTATCGCAGACACTTGCATTGAAGTTGGACTACTGATGCCCGTTCAAACCATAAAGCCTACAAAATGCATTTGTTCAAGTAATCAATGAAAACATAAACTCTATCATGCAGTTCTTAAAACATGCATTTGATGGATCCTTGCGGTTAATGATTTGGTGAGAAAACATCAGGAATAAGAGAAATTCTTGAAATTTAGCAAAATATGTTGGTATGGACCACCAAACTCCATGAAGGCTTTTGGACCCGTGCATTGCAGCGACCACCAATACGAGTCCTTTTGAGTCATCAAACCAAACCACTTGTCTGCCGGTTTTGATCAAAGGTAAAGACTTCCTTCCTCTGCATTGGTCACATTTCAAATCATACGTTTTACACACAATACTTGTGGTTAGTTTAGAGGTAGAAAAGATTACAACTAACTTCAAAATGCTTGAATGTCCACCTTGTGTGAGAATGTAACACACTTTGTCAGTAACATTTAGGATTAAGTCACAAATGGCGTGAGATTGACGTACTACAAGTGATGAAAACTCTCAAAGCGACTGCGGAAACGCTCAGAGCTTATGTCGCCAACCAGCTGTGAACTCCAACACTTTCTGCAGCTCATGACTGCTCAGCCGGAAGTCTTGAAGAAGCATTTCTTCAGTAAGCTGTGGCAAAACATTCCCGTCGATCCGCTCTCTTAAAAAGCGAGCTATCACCTCCTCTCGAAGTCTGAGGAAGCGCAAACAGTTGCACACATTCTCCACCGATAGTCCAACCAACTCAGTGGGCAGCTGACAGGTTGTGGAGCTCGTTGCACATGCTGAGGCATTTGGAAACGGGGGATTCATTGTGACGGTTCTCGAACCTTCTGAGCTGCTGGAGGAGTGTCGACCAGAAATGTCTGTGGAGAAACCAAACTTTTTAAGTTGTGGTGGAGAAAATGGGAATTGTTGGTTGCCGGGAGCAGTTGTGAAAATCCTGTTTGTGGGGTGATGTGGAAGCACAGGTCGCAAAAGTGCCTTAGGTTGTTTATTAATACAATGACTACCAGGTGATGACTCGATAAGTGGTGTATTTTGGATATCTAACATATGAGTCAGAGTTTCCAATGGATCTGAAGGCACAACAGGTGCGATTGCTGCAGCCGTGGTGCTTTTACAGCGAGATATGTCAACATCGTTTGTGCTGGTTTGCAGTCTTGAGATGGTGTTTGGTGCTGCATCACCCTGTCGAGGCATAGCGGAGCCCTGTTGGCCAATATTCATGGCAGGAAATCGAAAGCTGCCTTCTGAACTGTGACAGATGCTGCCGTCACTCTCACTGGAACCAACACTCCACGTTTCTGAGCAAGAGGTTTTGCTTGACTGGCAGTCTGACAGTGAGGGTCTTTGAAGCTCAGGGGCAGATGGTGCCAGGCACATGCGTTCGCATGACCAACTACATGGGTAGCAAAATTCCACTACAGGTTTCGAAGGATTAAGGCTCCAGCCACATGACGTCTTGGGAAGCCTAGTGGAGAAAAACAAGGGTATGGAAAAAAAACAAACACAGTTTGTATCACAATTCATTCTTACAGTATAAATCAGACTTTTGAAACGATAGTACCGTAATTATTCATGTCTTAAAAATTTCTTAACACATGAGATTGATATTTCTAATGTGGCCATCTCATTAAAAGTCTCGGATTTCTATTCCTGTAAACGGAAAGCAATGCACGCAAGTGAGTAAGTGGATGTGTGACCAACATGATAAGGAGAAAACATTTGTGTTAAAAAGGAATTGAGGCCATTTTGGGAGAAAGCATGGGAGGGGGTATGGATATAACAGTGTGAGGGGGGAGGTGGGAAGCTAGAGATATTACCATGGTGATTTTGAAGATAAGATAACGAAATAACAAATGATGTGATAATTAGCAAGTCAAAAGCAAATGCTTTTGTAATCCACCTACCAGTTAGGTGTGGTTCCTCTACATCAACTGGAACTTCACCATGCCTGAACTAAGTCAAGGTGGAATCGAGCTGCCGTCTCCATAAGTAGAGGAAAATTCTCAGAGCATATATTATTGCCCTCCCAACATATACAGCATCTGAAGTAACAGATATTTTGCAAAGGCATTTCGGTGTGACAACCTTCTATATAACTTCAGCCCATAACAAACAACCCCGTGGGATTTTTCAAGAGCTCCCAGAAGAACAAGCATTCCAAAACAGGGAAATAGGCAAGCATTTCTGCAAATGGCTAGCACTTTTGCACACTCACCTGTAAGGTACTGTATGGTGGCCTGCAAAAGTATTCACCTCCCCTCCAAAGTTTTCACATTTTGATACCACCTGAGCTAATTTCATGATGCTTTCAAATTAAACTTAATATATAGAATCGTCACAAACTACGACAAAGTGAAAACAAGCGAAGAAAATGAAGATAAAATGTGAATAAGTTAAATTAACAGAGAAAAATCAGATGATTCTCAGTTGCATAAGTATTCAAAGCCTTTGCTGAATTACGCCCAAAATCGCTTCACGAGCAAATTATTTGTTTGAAAGGTTACAAAATAAGTGTAGTGGGTTACACCTGTATGTAATCAGTGGTTTAACTTAAAAATTAATCTCCCCACTTATCTAAGGAGTTTTAAGGTGTAACTCACTTGGTCAACCAACAAGGCAAACATGAAGACCAAGGAGCTTTCCAAAGAAGTCAGGGATAAAGTGGTGGAGAAGCTCTGTTCAGGAGAGGGTTATAAGAAGATTTCAAAGTCACTCATTATCCCTTTGAGTTACGGTGAAATCCATCATTAAGAAGTGGAAGACGTATCATACCACCCAGACTCCACCCAGATCAGGTCACCCATTCAAACTCAGCAGCCAAGCAGGCAGGAAACTGGTTCGGGATGTCACTGTAAATCCAACAATGACTGAAAGATCTGCAAGGCTCGATGTCTGAGATGGGGGTCAGTGTTCATCAATCAACAATATCCCATTCCCTTCACAAAGCTGGCCTTGATGGACAGGTGGCAGGAAAGAAGCCATTACTGAAAAAGACACATCTAAAAAAGGAGTTTGTGAAAAAGTATCTTAATGACACTGCAGACATGTGGAGAAGTTTTGTGGTCAGACGAGAGAAAAAATTGAACTTTCTGGTTGAAATTCAAAGCGTCAAGTCTGGTGCAGGTCTAACACTGTATGTACATCACCCAGTCAAGACCATCCATACTGTCAAGCATGGTCATAGCAGCATCATGTTATTTGGCTGCTTATCATCAGCAGGGACTGGTAAGCTTGTCAAGATAGAAGGGACAATGGATGCTGCAAAGGACAGGAAAATCCTTCATGAAAATCTACTCGAGTCAACCATGAATCTGAAACTGGGTAGGAGATTCACATTCCAGCAGGACAATGATCCTCAACACAAAGCTAAGCACTTGGATAATACGTATAGTAGTAGCAATTGGATAATATACTCGCAACAAAGTAAACCAGCTTCAATGTCGAAGGACTTATAAATGACTCCATGGATGTGTAAAATGATATCTTACTGCATTCAGTTATTCTACAACTTCACCGATCCCCAAGGTCGCTCAAATGAGCCACAATTGATGGCGCACACACACAGGAAGCAGAGGAATCGAACACGTTTCTTACCTTTTCAAAGGTTTATTTATAATGAATATGGGGGAAAATGTGTACGAGACGAGCAGTTCGGAACAAACCACGCAAATCAACAGACACAAAGGGGGAGAAGGGAATATGCACAAACTTATATACAATTATGAGAAATAAATAAAACCCAACCCACACTTGGTGCCACAGATCACACTTATACAAGCATTAAAATTGCAGGCAAGGGCTTTCCTTTGGTATGAAGTGCAGGGTGTAAAGGGACGATGCAGCCCATTATGGAAGCCAGCCACAAAGTGAGCCAGCAACAAAGTAAACCGGCAACGAAGTGAGCCAACCATGAAATGAGCCCAAAGATGAGATAAACCACCCACAAGGAGAGCCAGCGATGATGAGCACCTCAGGACATGCACCCTAAAGAAGCTCTTGTGACCCTCCATCTTTTCCACTGCGATTCTTCCTCACACTACAGTCCTCTTGCAAGCCGAGAGCCCTGGTGTGTTTGTTCTCTCGGCCCCCATTCGTCCCTCTGGGTGGTGTCATCCTCCGGGCCGTTCCACCCACAGGGCGGCCCCAATAAAGTTAATCCATTGCCTGCTTCTGGGCCCTACAGTGGATTCAGACATCTTTCATCTGCTTGGAGGTCAGCTATCACCTTCATCAATCATCCTTGCTGCTTATACTATATGGTGTTAGCAAAAATCACTTCTGCTTTGCTGTGGAGTTGGATACTTAAAATAAGTGAAATGAAACATTTTGAAAATAACAAATTATTCTCACTCAGATTTCAACATCACCGTAATGCATATTATCAAGATGCTTCAACTTTCTTTATACAAGAAGATGCTTTGTAATTCCAGATACCACCGGGGGCCCTAGACGATACACATTTACAAAGACAATTGGGGTCTTCCCCCCACCTTAAACTCCATTCCCCAGATATGCTACCCTCACAGTAACCACACGTGGGGTACCCTGAGGCAACATCCAAAATTTGCTTGGATTTGGTTGAGTAGTTTTTTAAAGTTTTTGAAGCATAGAAAGAAAAAACAAACAAACACGGATTGAGCTTCATATATTAGATAGTCCCTCACCCTTAATAGTTGCTGCAATAAATATTAATAGTTGGCAGTCGCTGCAAACAGAGGTACATAGACAGCACACATGGACATGGTACAAATGGGTAGAAATGACTCTCCGTGGGGATGTGTGCGTGCCTGCATGTTTGGTTACGTGTGTGCGGTGCATGGGTTTCGCGGGCACGCGGATCAAACTTGCACCCGGGCATGTGGTGCTAGCGCCATGGTGGAGGTTACATGACCAACTCGTCAACCATGTGCTTTGGCAGGTATCTGATCACTGATCCATACCTCCACTGGTACATCACAAAAACTACCATTCCTGCCAATATCCATCTACTCCTCTCTCTCCAATCCTTGTGGGTACATATAAAACTCAAATTAAAACATGTTTACTGTTTCTGCTGCCACTACTTTTTCAGTTGACTCTGCTTGTCATCCTTCCGAGGTCGACCAAATGAGTGCCAGCTTGCTGGAATCCTGTGTCGGAGTGGCGACCCGTCCAGGATTGTACCCAATAGCCAAGGAGACTGCTTAAGCAGCACCAACGCTCTGCACAGGGTATGGTCCCAATGGATGGATGGATACTTTTTCAGGGAAACTCTGTCACGCATTTACTACTCTCTGAGTGAAAGACACTGCCTTACATCATCCTAACTCTCCTCATACTTACTCCCAGGATGTGGCCCCTGGTCTTGGTACTGTTCATTCTATTGAAAAACATCTGCAATTATTTTGTCTATACCCTTCATTAGCTCGACTAATGAGTGTGTGTGTGTGTGTGTGTGTGTGTGTGCGTGTGTTTGTCAGTGTGTGTCTCCTCCATAACTCCAATAACATGAAACCGAGTGGCTGAAACTTTGTATGCATACTGAGGGAACTCCAAGGAAGTGCATTGTTGCGTCCTTTTCATTGGTGCCAATTTGGTCATACTTTTACAGCATGAACTTTGCTCCATTTACTTGTCCAAGAAATAGCAGTCGTGTCGGCATGGTTTTTAAAATCTGGTTTCGAACCAATCATTTTGCCCCACATGACGAGGGATATTGAAGACTTCTCTCTTGTGGGACGTGGAGAGGAAGAAAGGGCTTTTACTTCTGGCAGCTCACCATTTTACACCCTCATCGTTCTCCTTGCCTGGCAGCTCGCCATTTTACACCGCCATTCTCCTTGCCTGGCAGCACGCCATTTTATACCGCCATTCTCCTTGCCTGGCAGCACGTCATTTTACACCCTCATCGTTCTCCTTGCCTGGCAGCACGCCATTTTATACCGCCATTCTCCTTGCCTGGCAGCACGCCATTTTACACCGCCATTCTCCTTGCCTGGCAGCACGCCATTTTACACCCTCATCGTTCTCCTTGCCTGGTAGCACGCCATTTTATACCGCCATTCTCCTTGCCTGGCAGCTTGCCATTTTACACCCTCATCGTACTCCTTGCCTGGCATTTCGCCATTTTATACCGCCATTGTCCTTGCCTGGCAGCTTGCCATTTTACACCATCATCGTTCTCCTTACCTGGTAGCTCACCATTTTACACCCTCATCGTTCTCCTTGCCTGGTAGCATGACATTTTATACCGCCATTGTCCTTGCATGGCAGCTTGCCATTTTACACCCTCATCATGGTCTTTGCCTGGCAGCTTGCCATTTTACACGCTCGTCGTACTCCTTGCCTGGCAATCGCCATTTTACACTGTTTTGAAATGATTCACGGACTTGAGTTTCACTGTAGTGAAACAGATTCCACTGGAGTTAAACCACATTCTCAGCACTATCTTCAGTGACACATTCCTCTCTTGAAGAATGGAGCTTCATATGAGGCACTGCATTGTGGCTCACTATCTCCAGCGGGTTTTCACTCCTTTTAGCTGTGGGACTTCTATCATCGTACCACTTTTTGGGAACAACTTATTCCCATGGGCACTGGAGATTTATGACACCCATGTCATCAAGTGAATCATATTGCTTCGTGGACATACAGTAATGCCAAATTGGGCCACTGGTGATACGCCATCGTCACTTTTCTTGCTTATTATTTAAGTCGTGACTGTATTCACATGCAAGCAAGCTGAACAGCTTATAAGACACCACTCAGACTGGACGAAGTCATCAACCTTTAGTATTGAGTAGAAGTCAATAACTCCGATTTTCTACAAGTTATAACTGAGTGCTTTGGTAAATTTAAACACCTTTTTTTTTTTAAAGAAAATTAATGCCTTACCTCCATGAAAGGCTTATTCTCAGGCAGCCCAACTTTGCCTCACAGGTGTCTTAGCCATGATTTTGATTCGGCCTATTCAAACATGCCTTGCTTTGGAAACACGATCTCGTCTCACTGACTAATTCAATTATATAATCGAAATATTCTTTTGGATTTGAGAATCATATCTCGTGCACTAAATAACTGTCAACATCTGGAATGAAATCTGAAGATTTAAAAGTAATTAACGATTTTTTACAACTAAGTGCATTTACTTTAATCAAGCAAGCCCGTGATCCCCCCTTCTCCATATTTGCACAAGAAAATGTGACATTGGCAAAGCATTAATTTTTACTTTTCTGCTGTTCGGACGATTACATTTGAGTGAACAAAAGATTAAGGAACGTGCAGAAAGTGGAACTTCATTGATCGCAAGAAAATAATGAACCAACTGGATCACCATGCACTACAAGCGAGTTTTGAAAGCCACGGCGATAGGGGTCATTTTTTTTCGGCAATTACTTTCACAGTTTTCTCTTTCGCCATTTTTATGCAATCTGCTTTCAGTACGAAATATTCATATAAATATATGAATAGTTGCTGCACACATGGACGTGGAGACAACTTGGATCAAATGACTTTGTGCCATGCAGTGCGGGTGTGGGGAATTTGTGTGATTGAAAGGATGAGTATTCTTACTATAATTCATGGACTGTGGTGTGTGTGTGTGTGTGTGTGTGTGTTTGTTTGTCGCACTACTCCTCCTACAGTTCTAGGCCGATTCATCCACACTTGTTACATAGGATCAGCATGACCCTAATTAATGTATAGGGGTGTTTTTATTCTTGCTGTGGTCTTGGGGGAGGGATGAGAGGGCGGGGGGGGTGGGAACGACACAAATTCTTGATGTAAATGTGTATTGTGTAGCGCCACCTCAAGAGTGTTACAAGTTACCCATTTACAGTACAGTATTCCTGTCGTTTTCCACTACAGTGAGGTGTTTTGAATTACTAGTGCGTGCGTGGCCGTACATGCGTGGCCGTACATGTGTGGCCGTAAGTGCAAAAAATAAAAATAAAATAACTTTCAAACAACCACACAGGCCGTTCCTTCGCTCTCGTAAACGACGACTGGATTGGGGCATTGTGTTTATCTATAAATGGCATAAGAAATCGAGAAATTTTAGAATACAGCAAGTCATCACTATCCGGAAGTCCGTACGTTGTAACCTGTAATGGGGAAGCGGCTGAGGATCTTTTCCCCAACGGCCCCACCTACGCAGCAACGTGTCCTGTCATTTGAACTAAATGGCGCCCTTTCCTCATTTGCCACGCCGCCTACGCAACGTTCCTGTCATTGGTTTGGTAAATAAATGGCCATAACTTGGAACCACTTGTCCGATTTATATCAAACCTTGAAAAGCACATCCTCAGGTCCCCAGCAATATACCTTGCAAGTTTCAATTAGATCGGACCAGTGGTTGACGAGAAACAGCGGTTCACACACACACACACACACACACACACACACACACACACACACACAACACACACACACACACACACACACACACACACACACACACACACAACCACACACACACACACACACACACACACACATGGAATTATTTTGAATTATAACAGTAGGTATGTTTTTGCTTCATGCACGTAACCCGGGTTTATTTTTGTTTTTGCCGATACAGAGCTGTCAGTATGCTATGCACGTGC
The DNA here is from genome assembly GCA_035128595.1 of Eptatretus atami. Taxonomy (NCBI): domain Eukaryota; kingdom Metazoa; phylum Chordata; class Myxini; order Myxiniformes; family Myxinidae; genus Eptatretus; species Eptatretus atami. The sequence goes on from CM068961.1 coordinate 88,115,645, forward strand.
CCAAAATATAGGTATGCATCAGAAGAACGTGTTGCTTGCTTGGAACATTATCACCTTTAGGGCAAGTATTCTGCTAGTATGTATAATGAGTCCCTCTGCCAGTACAGCCTTAAACCGGATTACCTTTACCGATAATACCTGACTTCTCTGCTTACCTCCATATCAATTACCACCTCATCTCTTCCTGTGTAACACACTCCAAGACGACCTCTTGCTTTATATGTCATCTCTATTTTCATTATTCTTATCAATTACATTTCCTTATCCTAAACTGAATCTACCGATCTTTTACTCAATGTATAAGCCATTTGGCTGGCTTAAGATCATAAGATCTTGAGTTCTAGCCCATGTCGGGCTGTTGAATTACTCCAAGCGGGTCGACTCAACCTGTCATCCTTCCGAGGTCAGCAAAATGAGTCCCAGCTAGCTGGTAACAGGCGGTATTGCATCGGCGGCACATCCGCACCCCCAGAAAATGATGCAGCCAAGCAGCGTTAGGCTGCATATGAATAAATAAATAACCCAATCTATGAAAGTATCTACACTCCTAAATTTGATCACTTCTCTCTTGCAATATAGCTCACCTCCAAACTTTGTGTGATCTACAAATTTGGAAAGCAAACTCTTTTCACTGGATGAATCCCACTGTCCAAATCATGTAAATTGTTAATAATAATGGACCTAGTACAGATCCCTGATGTACCCTACTACTTACAACTTCCAATCCAGACATCCTCACTCTCAAAGCCACTCTTTGCTTCCTATCACCAAGTCAGTTTCCACTCCAGTTAGCTACTCTACGAGCCACTCCACAAGGCCTCACCTGAGCTAACATATAGTACCTTATCAAATGTGTTTTTTTTTGCTAAATAGTTAACCACACGAGGAGCCATCTGCATAATTACAGATACAAGAGGAACTGAGATGTGATTACAAAAGGAAAGAAAGAGTGAAGGAGAAAAGGGACAAAGGAGAGGAAGGGGTGTCGGTGAGGAGTACAGAAAAATGAAGGAAGGTTGGCAGCTCAGTACTGGATCCTGAATGAATTAATAAAAATGTTCACATTGCATTTTCTGGCATGTGAAACTTTGCTTTACCCCCTATAACAGGAACTACTGAAGGTTTGATGAAATTGAAGGCCATGGCACTTATCCTGTTGCTTAATAGACAATATAAGAGACTTCTGCATGCGAGAGATCAAATGTGGTTCCGAATCTATGAGTGTGGCACATGCCTAAAAAGAGCGGTATGGTATCAATATTTAATTAATCACCAAGCGAGCAGCCCATTAGCGGCCTCCAATACCCATGTCCAGTAAAGGAATAGCATTGATTGAATCATCTGAAGCACCCTATTTTCCCCTGAAACATCAAAGGTGGGTTGAGGTTTAAATTATGGTACAAGGATAACCTCAATAAAGTTATCAAAAAGTTACAAATGGGTAACCTCATCCATGGAAATAAGCATGATCATCCTAAAATACACAAATTCTCGATTTCATTTTGAATGCAGCCTGCGGCTACTGGTTGCATCATTGATGAGAGCACAACTGTGATGCTGATGCAGTGCCCTCTGAAGATTGCAGCAATAATTTATAACCTGGCTCGGGTGTTGGTAATAGGTGACCTACACTTTGTGAAGGACACCGAGGGATCTTTGAAATCCACCAACTGGTAATGCTGGGAGAGAGTAAACTTGGTTTAACGTCCATCCGAGGGACGGCACACACATTGATGCCTCTCCCTGCCTGCAAAACACCAGGATGAGAGTTTAGAGCTGCGTCAGGTTTCAAACCCAGGTTTAGACGGATCATAGGCTAGTGTACATACCTTTAGGCCATCCTGTCAGCCTAATTCTGTATGTATGTTTGAATGTATGTATGTATGTATGTATGTATGTATGAATGAATGAATGAATGAATGTATTTTGAATCAAAAATGGCTGGCACAAGGTACCTGTGCGTTGAGGCACAATTGAATTAGTTATTGGTAAAACGAAAAATTAAAACAGTCATTAAAAATTGGATAAGTCATTAAAAAAGCCACAATTAAAATTGACCCCTTACCCCTTGAGGGTGCTCTACACATGGAATTGTTCGATATATTTCACTGACAGCATAACTTGCTCACGGAGGAAATGGGTATTTAGTAGTTCATGAAATATATTTGCTTGGAAGTCTTGGCAGCACTGCATTTCATAGCCAGCATTTTTGTTGCCATCCCAAGTTTTCTTAAAGCATTTAAGAATCAACCACAGAATATGGCATCATGTTCAGCCAAGACCAAGCAGGTTACCGAATCCGTAAAGGTCATTCGTGAGCCATCTTGGTTTTCACTAACAACCCGATAGCAATGTAATATCTTTCATGAAACTAGTTCCATTTCCTTTTTCTCACACATGCAGCCTGGGACTTCTGGTTTGCATCAATTATTGCGGTACAACGAGGCCAAGGAGATCGTGCTTCCTGTAGATTAAGGCAGGAATTTTGAATTTTTGGTCATCCTTTGAAACAATCGCCTACTCTTTTTGACCTGTAGTGGGGCAACTTAGCTAAATATAGCATAACAATTGTGCATTTTGTGAGGAAAGCACAAATGGGCAATCCTCGTCAAGCCTATCATATTGTTGCGAATTCGCGCCCGCCGGCGTGCGGAGGGCCGTGACTCGAATCGCGGCACGTCCCCACCGGACGGACAATTCTGTCGTGACCCCCGGAATATCGCCAGTCACGGGTGTGGCGGGCGCCAGTCACGGGTGGGCTTTTGACCTCACCACGTCGTGCCAATCGGCCCACCGCGTGGGATAGGGTTGTTCGCCAACTCGACCTACCTAGAAGTCCACAGCGGATGGTAAACCGGGCGATCGCACCTCGCCGCAGGTCGACTCCGGACACGGGCCGCTTAAGCGGTCCGTTCCGTGCTATCGGGATAACCGAGCGGTGTTATCGTCGGCCTCGACGGTTCCAATATTTATCGGGCGTATCACGCCCACTACGAACCCTTTTACGTGAAGCAAGATGGAGATTCAACAAAGGAAAGGACGCAGCGAAATGGGGAAAATTAAACAAAGCACTTTATTTACACGACACACGGAGAGCACACATATACAGCCATACAGTCAGAATGCACAAAAAGCAAATGCAAGATGAAAACAATAAAGCAACGACGACGCAGAGCTACAACCGAATACGCGAACACACGGCAACACTTAAAACAATCCGGACATAGCCTCGTTCTCTTAACTTTCCTCTTCCCAGTCTCTTCTCCTTCCTTTCCTATCATCGTGGCGCTCGTCCTCTTTTTTGCTATTCATCCGTTTTCTTTCCGCATCTTCGTTGCTCTTATTTAGTAATTTCCTCATTTATTTATTCTTCGTCTCTGCATCTCCCTCTCATACTTCTCTCTATGATCCCTTTCTTGTCAACTCATCTGTCCATCAATTTTCTCTTTCCATTGTTTCTTCTTCTTTTCCCTTTTTTCCCACTTTTGTCCTCTCCTTTGCCCGTCTTTTCCATTTTCCCATTGCTTTCTTACCCCCTTTTCTTGTGATTTGCCTCTTCTTTTTTTCTTGCTTTTTTTTTTTGTTTCTCATTCGCTTCCATTTGCTAGCTTTTTCTTTCTTAAAATCAGTTTCTCTTGTTTTTTATTTCTCTCCGCCCTCGACCTTTCTTGTTCTTCCCTGCTGGGTTTATGTTGATCGGTGTTCTCGCCTCTTTTTCTTCTTTTGCTCCCATTTCTTTTACTTTTCCTTTTTTTTTCTTCTGGATTGTTCCTTCCCTTCACGTGGTTCCTTCCTTTGATAAAAGTCCTTTTCTCTCTTTCTTTTCTTTATTGGCCTTTTGAGTCTTCCCCTTTTTCGTTTGATATCTATTACTCAACTACCTCTTCATTCTTTCTTTCCTCTGTTTTTCTTGTTTACCCGTCCTATTTAATTCTTTTCTTATCTTATTCTTTTTTCCTTACATTCCCTATATTACTATTTTTTCTTTATATCCTTCTCTTTCTCACTGTCTCACCTTTCTCTTTTTTTCTGTCCCTCTTCTTATGTTACTGCCCCTCTTTCCCCCTCTTTTCCATTTTTTTTCCCTCTTATTTCTCTCGCTCTATGGTCTAATTTTTGTTAGCTTTTTTTTTTATTTTTTTCTTTTTTATCCGCTCGTTAATTTTGAGTGACATCGCTCGTGATTTTGGTGTTTTCATGTTTTTTCCTCTTTTGCATCTCCCTTTGGACTCGCCTGATTCCTTTTTTTTATATTTTGTTTCTTTGGTTAGACGGTGAAGTTTTTTTCTCTTTCTTCTTCCTTACCTTTCTTACCTTCTCTAGTTTTGTTGTGCTGTTTATTTCTCCTCTTTACTCCTCCACTCTCCCATGTAGCTGATATCGTATTCTCTCACTTTTACTCCCGCTAATTCTTCTTGCCGTTCGCTTTTTCCTTGCATTTTTCCGGTTTTTCATCTTTGATCTTTTTTCCTTTTTTTTTACTGTTTTCCTTGTTTTTTCCTCCCTTCGACGTCACAATTCCTCTGTCGTACCCCTCCCGTTACTCTACATGTCCTGGGTATGTGCTTTATTGCTCACTCTGGTTTGCCTGGCTTTCTCTGTATTCTCCCTCTCTTCTTGTCTTATCCCTTTCTTATCTTGTTGCCTCCTATCATTACTTTTTTCGTTGCATTTCCTTGCTCGCTTGGTTGATTAGTGGTTTTCGCTCAACTCGTACCCTTTTCTTCTATCCTCATATGATTCTCTTCTGCGTTATTTTTTATATATTCTCTCGGTGCTTATTCGCCATCTTCTTTTCGCCGTCATGTTCTGACTCCGGACACGGGTTTTGCTCGTCTTAAGTCTGTTCTTTGTTTTTCTCGTCCTTTTAACTTTTATCTTGCCTTGCTTATACTGCTTCTTTTTTTTTTTTTTTCTTATCTTTCTGTTTTTATTTTTCCGTATCTCCTCCTTCTTTCTCTTGGATTCCTATTATTTTTTTATTTTCCACCCCTTCTTTCCTTTCGTCTCTCCCCTCGGTTTTTTCCCCATTTTAATTTATTTGCCTGGCTTCTTTTTCTTGTACTTTTTAATTGCCCATTTCACGACCTATTCTCCTTCTTTTCTTACCGATTTATGGTCTACTGTATGTAGATATTCAACTAATTAGGTATTTCTAAGATCGCATGCCCTAACTTCTGTTTTCTTTTTTTTGTGGTTTTTTTTCTTTTTTCGGTGAATTTCAATTTTTTTTTTTTTCTTTTTTTTCTAATTCAACATTTGCGTACTTATCATTTTTTATCACATTTCTACTTACTGTATCACATATATATCAGTTTATCAGTTACATGATTAATTTGCTACATTTTTTATATTACATGTTTTTCATTTATCTAGTTAATTGACTAACAATTTGCTTTCAGTAGCTTTTTATCGATCCTTTCCTCGCGACTTATTTATTTTTACTTGATATATCCATCGGTCAATACTTTATAATCCTACTATTCTTCTATTTTCCTTTTTCCCCTTTTTCTTCTTTTTTATCGACTTTTCTTGTTCTGTTTTATTCCACTTTTTTTATTCACATCATTTTTCTACCTACAGATATCCTATAATAGTTTTATAACTCTGTTTCTATACTTGCGACATCTTCCCTGTTTCCGTTTTTCTTTGTTCGTTGAGCTCCTCTCCCTACCCTTTCTTCTGTTCTGCTTGCTTGTTTTGGCTTTCGCTCTTCCCTTTTTTTTTTCTCGTTGCGGATTCTCGGTCTCCTTGCGTTTTTCCCCTTATGTTTGTGTCTTCTCTGTTCTTTTCTCGTGTTGATTACCCTCACTTCTCTGTTACTCTCTTTCTAATCGTATTTTATCCGCTATTTTTCTCGCTTGTCTTTTTTTTTTTCTTATATTTCTCCAGCCCTGGCGTGTTTATTGGTTGGTGTGTCTGGTTTGTTCTCCCTTTCCTTTTCCCTTTTTATGTTTGCTGTTTAGGTATTTTTATTGGATTTCTTTTATACCCCTCTGTCCTCGTGGCTTTTTTTTTTTTTATTGCTCTTCTATTTTTTTACTTTCCCCCTCCTTTCTTCTTTTTTTTTCTTTTTTCCTTCCCTTTAGCACTTTCTTTTGCTTTTGTATCTTTTGTATGCGTGTTGTCTTTTCTTTATTTCTTTATATTCTTTTTATCTTTTTTTTCTCTTATTTTCTTTCTTTCTTTTTTTTTTTTCTTTATTTTTTTTTTTTCTTTTTTTCTTTTTTCTTTCTTTTTTTCCCCCTTTTTTTTTTTTTTTTATTTTTTTTTTTTTTTCTTTTTTTTTTCTTTTTTTTTTTTCTTTTTTCTTTTTTTATTTTCTTTTTTGTTCTTTCTTTCTTTTTTTTTCTAAAAATGCGGCGGGGACGCTCCTTCCCGCCACCACGAGGATCTGCGACTTGCCCAC
>CM068961.1:88122078-88137261 GCA_035128595.1 Eptatretus atami
TAACTACTTGACGGACGGCGCCACCCACACACATTTACACAGAACCCAAAAGAAATGGAAGTGCGACTTCCCTGTTGGGCCGTCGAGCCCCTCTCCTACGTCCGTCGACGTGTCCCGCCTGGCGCGAGTCCGTGCCCTGACGTGGTAGGCGAGTCCTCTCCTGCGTGCCCGCACCTGCTCGTGTTGACCACTCGACGCCACGGACCGAGTTTTCGGCGCTATCCCAGCGCGGATAGAGGGGGGGGGGGGGGCGGGGGGGGAACGTGATGCCCGAAGTCGGGAGAGGGGAATGCGGACGTCCTTCCCGCCAGCGGGGTCTTGCGACTGCCCACCAAAGACCAGGCCAGCGGCCTCCAAGACGAGCGACTGGAAGACGGGCAGCGAGCCAGAGCAACCACGAAGTGGGAGCATCCACCAAAAACAAGAGCATCGACCAAAACAAGAGCATCGACCAAATTCTTCCCCCCGTCTCCGACCCTATACCCCGGAGCTCCGCCCTCCACTCCGCCCCCGTTTTCGGCTCCACCCACCTTCGAGGGGTTCTCGAAGAGGGGCGTTCCCTCACCCCGACCGCCTCACCCCTGGTCATCCACCAATCGGCGGCGGGCTGCCCTTCCCCTTTCTTCACACCAAGCGCGGAAAAAATGGCGGGAAAAACAGGCGGGAAAACAGCGCGCCATCGTTGTGCCTTCCGTGCGCCCTTGTTTGCCGTTCGGTTGAAATCAAAGATAGGGAAAGAAAAACGACTAACTCAAAGTGTCGCAGCCGAATGGATCACATTAATTCCTCTAAACAAGGGTTTGGGCTAACTATACATGTACTTAAAAGATCCTCACCTACGGACCTGAATGGTGGTTTTGTGAATTTCCACAGCCGTAACAATATTATGAACAGATTTGGATATTGGGCCATCTCAAATTCAGCTGCTGATGGCTGTGGCAGCCATTTTTCAAAATGGCCGCCAGTGGTTACTGTTATGACACATATCTGCTTTACTGGAGAGGGATGCAGGTTGATAGTGAAAGTTTATTTACTAATAAAGGTCCAATAATGGTCAAAGAAAGAACAATTTGATTTGGTTGAGAAAAAAAAAAAGTGGACTAATAAGTCTTATTAAGACACACATTCCAAAGGGAAAAGGAGTGCATAGATGCGTGGTCGGAGCAGCAGTTATACCTGGAACTGGCAGAACTTCCTCCGAGTGGACACCAACAAGACCGAGCTGTTCAAGTTCCTATCAAAGCTACTTCAGTGGTTTGACCAGGATGACAAGCAGCTGGTTATCACTGATGGAGAGGCAGTCCTGAGCAAGCCACCGCTGCTTGACTGGCCTTGCTCGCCCCATGCAGGCAGAAGAAGCTGACAGTCGAATGTTGTTGCATGCATCCCATGCAGCCAACCATGGTCACCACAAGATACTGATCAAGACAGTTGACACCGATGTTGTGGTGTTGGCTGTGTCAGTGGCCCAGGGACTGCAACCAGAAGATGAACTGTGGCTAGCATTTGGCACTTGGAAGGTTTTCGGTACCTGGACCCACAAAATAGCAGCTGCCTAGGACCAGAGAAGGCACAGGCACTCCCAATGTTTCACGCTCTGACTGGGTGTGACACTGTATCTAGCTTTGCTGGACATGGTAAGAAGACTGCTTGACAATCTGGACCGTTCTGCAGAACTTACAGACGCACTGCTGAAGGACTGCACCACCTCTCACCAAGTGGCATATCAGACGATTTCATGCACACCATCGAGAGGTTCGTCATATTGCTCTATGACAGAACCAGCACGTGCAACGACATTGACAAGGCCCGGAAGAAACTTTCGCGAAGAAGAACAACGTGCAGCTGATCCCGCCAACCAAGAGCTCTGGAGGAGCATGTGAAGAGGCGGCCTACCAAGGGGCCATGTGTGGTCCAACACTGCTACCAACGCCAGAGCTGCCTCCTCCACCAGCTGGGCTGGGTCAAGAAAGACGAGGGGTGTACGAGCCACACTGGACGAAGCTACCCAAAGCAGCCCACACCTGCTATGAGCTAGTATTGTGCAAGTGCAAGAAGAGCTGTCTGAAGCGTTGCAAGTGCAAAAAGGCGCACTTGAATGCACAGCTTTGTGTGTATGTGAGGGCGAGTGCTCACAAAATGAGAGAATATTAACAGAGCAGACTGTGTCACATTCAAAATTTAAATCAGACATCTCTCGATCAATTTCTATGAGTGAGATGTCGGTATTCATATGAATGAGACGCAGCCCGTGATTCGTTTGCAACCATGCTCAACAACCACTTGACTTTACATAAGCGATGTTGGTATTCATATCAATCAGACGCAGCCCGCGATTTGTTTGCACCCATTCTCAACAACCAATTTCTATGAGTGAGATAGTCGTCCGTACAACAAATAATTAGCAGCCATCTTGCAAAATGGCGGCTATCTTTAAACTTGAGGTGGCACAGGTTATGTTATTCTTAATTCAGCTTTTAATAAATGTTCAAACCAATGTTAGAGTGAATTATAGTAACCGCTAGTGGCCATTTTGGAAATGGCTGCCACAGCCATCAGCGGCTGAATTTGAGATGGCCCAATATCCAAATCTGTTCAGTATAATGTTAGGCTACTAATGTGCCAAATTTGGTGCTTTCCTCACAAAATGCACATTGTTATGCTAATTGCCCCACTACTGTGTCTGCAACTTCAGAAGCTTGTCATCCAAATCCTAAATTATTACCAAATTATGCAATCAGATGTCAACCAAATCTCAACCATTAGGCCAACAAACTCCATACTTTCATTCAAAATCTCCATCATTATTGACAAATTATTTCCTCTACCACCAAAGTGGATGGAGGTTATGTTTTCACTACTGTCTGTCTGTCTGTCTGTGAGCATGAGACCTCAAAAGTTGGTGACTGATTCAGCCGAAACTTGATGGACAGGTGGTTGTGTGACAAGGAGAATTGATTAGATTTTGTTGAAGATTCGGATCTGGATATCAGAATTTCAAAAGTGATTCTTTACCATTGAGAGATGGGGTCAAAACGATATATCGCATAGTATTTCAAAAAGTGATGGAGCTGCATGGGTTTCGCAAAACTTGGTGGATGATTGGTGGTGGTGACAAAAACAAGCGGATTCGATTTGGTTAAGGGCTGGATGCAGATCCGGCCTTTGAGTGGGATACAAATCGTAACAGTTCAGCCTGGTAGGGTATGCGCTCTACGAGTGCAGTTCTAGTTCCATTGATGAAATTGATATGTAAAGAAATACTGTGATATGTTGATCAACCAAGTTACACTTTGAGGTCAAAACTGAGAGCGTCGTTATTTGATTATGCAATTCATGGAAAGGCCATATAGACATGCAAGGTATATTTCTCACATATTTGTGCAGGCCAGATGAGTAGAACGAAAGCTCGGACTGGAAGAGTGAGTCAGCATGCTCGTTTGCAACTTTTCCGAACAGGCTTGAAGGCGAGGGCTGCCTGAGGTGTCATGAGAGTCTTTGAGCCACGTGGGGGACCGGCGGAGCGCAAGTCACCAATGAACGACATTCTTGCTTTACCTGTGGGTAGAATATACAGTGATATAAAACACGACAGCGAAAAATATTGTGCAAGCATAGAAATATCTAAAAATTACAAGTGCAGGTCTTGATGTTGATTGAACTAATTTGCAAGGCAACTGTAATTACATTTAGTCATTATGGACGAAAAATAATCTTCCCAAAAGTTCTTCTTCCAAAAGATATAATACAACTTGTCCACAGTTCAAACAAACCAAATGTAATATTACAGATAATGTACACAAGGTTACCTGTCAATGTTATAATCAATGGATTGTAAGTCTCACGCAGAGTTTCATGAACACTGCTCTGTATATGCATCACATTGTGTGAAATATTGATCACCAGCGAGGTACCTATGCTATGCACGGGAGGGAGCCCAAAAGCAAAACAGACAATGCGGAAACGGCGAATTCCAAACCATGACCCAATAAATTGCACATTCCTGTGACACCTTCAGTCGAAAGTCAGCATGGACAGCCGGTTCGTGAAGGACTTGGCAAAAAACTTACTGCAGCTGATCGCAATAGAAGTAAGGTGGGTAATATTTCTATGACGTCACAATGGCGAATCGCGAATGTCACGGGGGAAACCTCACAAATTTCCTTCTCTTTAAACTCAATCTCTCTGTATTTTCATTCCACACAGCATCATTCCAATCATAAATTAATACTATACCATTAATATAACAAAATACAACTAACAAACCTCATGAGGTAAACAAACATAACGCTGTTCTTACGTTCTATCCGGATCGGGAGCAGCTTCGTATGGATCAAAACTCAAAATCATAATTATATTGAGGTATTTATGGAACCTCTCACCCACCTTAGGACACCGGATGGACCCCAAAAGTTTTTTCATGAGTTGGTGGGCTAGCCCCAAACTGAGTGAGTGGTATAGGGTCGGACGGACACACTCCTGCTCAATAATATAGATGATGAAGAAATGCTGGTATATACAATAAAGTACTGTGCAAAAGTTTGGGATATTTTCACTTTTGTGGTGCTATTCCCATTAAACAATTGTGAGAATATAGACGTGTGCAATATTGGTAGATAATAATTCAAATTTCTGTGAAAGTTAATTTAATCACAGTTACCTTTAAGTATACACAATTAATTTGGAAAATGATTTTTTTGTTTTTGCGAGACATTTATATCTATGTGTAGTAATATCCACTTACCACAAAGAAAATTTCAGGAAACAGTTTGTGCATTTTTGTAAATATAATAATAATTTATTGAAGTATCAACACCAGTTACATTAATGCAAAATTACAGGAACCACAATAACATTCGCAAATTAGGAATACGTGAAATTAGTTTTCATCAGTTGTTCCCTTGCTTGAAAGTCTGTGTGGGTACAGAATGGCACCAAGGAAGCAACTTTAACAGACAGCGTGTGAAATCAAAGTCTGTTCGAATAAGTGTGCACTGAAGAAAAATACCAGAAAAGCTGAAGACTCCTGCAATAGTGTGCGGTACACTTTGCAATGCAGGACAAGACAAGAAAAGGCAACGAAGACCCAGAAGAATCTTCAAAGCAAGACAAACGCTTTAAGTTGCTCAGATTACACGATAAAAGAAAATCAAGTTGGCGGCTTACAAATGAAATGAGAGTAGGCCTGAACATATAACATCTCATGCAGCACTGTGAACAGAGATGATGGTAGCAGGTCTTCATAGCAGATTACAGCAAATAAACCACTGCTAAACCACAGAATAGGGTGGAAAGACTGACATTTGCAAAGGACACCAAGATTGGTTGACTCAGCAATGGAATGGGTACTCTGGTCTGATGAATCGCAGTTTGAACTTTTGATCTAATATATGCCAGTCCTTACGCCAAAGACCTGGAGAATGTAACAACACGTAATGTTTGCAGCCTACTGTTAACACGGGGGAGGCCCTGTGACTGTCTGGGGTTGTATCTCAGCTTTTGGTGTCGGAAAACTTGTTAAAATCAATGGGATTCAAGCAAAAGGAAGTACAAGCAGATACTGCAGCACCATACAGTTCTTGTGTCTCGGCCTGGTACTTTCACATTGTAGACACATTGGCAGTCTCTGTATTTTTCTGCCTTATTTTTGGTCTTTCACCCTGTGCCTTTCTTGGCTCTGTCACTCCCCTGTTTCTGCAGGCACACATGGTCTCCCAGTAACCATCTTCTCGTTAAACTCTAAATATCAAGGCTCATTTGTTCTTGTTTTCTCTTGCCTGTGGACCAACTTCCCTTGTCTGTTCAGTCCCATCTTCCCTCCTGGGCTTCAAAATACAGCTGTTCACGACTACCTCAGTCATCCATACTCATGATTTTGCCTACCCCACAGGACCCATTCCATAACCTTTTTATAGTTCTTGTGCTTTTCTCCCCTCCCTCCACCATTTTGCTTTGTTAGTTGTCGGTTCATTGTTTCTTTTCTGTTTCATCCCCATCTTCCCCTTCCTCTTGCTGTACTTCATTCAGCGTGTGTGCAGCTTGTTCACCTATGTGGGTCCTTTTCTCACTTCAATGTATGCCCACTCCTCCTCTCACCTCTACTCGCTGTTGGTGTTTCCCCTTCCATTCTGCTCTAGCTCTTCCATGAGCCTCGATCATATATACAAAAAAACGTCTAAGACTAGTCCAGCCCAGCCAGTTTTTTTGTTTGTTATTTTAACATGATGGGTAGAGCAGTATTTGGTGTAATTCTTGGTTGGCCGTGTTGTATTTTCTTCTTTGAATAATGCATAACAACCATCATAATCTAATGGTGAAAATTAAATCTGCAGCAAGAATTTCTTTTTCACGGAAATAGATTGATGAAGCACAAGTCATCATAGGAAAGACTGCAAGGTGTCTACAGTATATTGCTTGGGCTACTGATTGTGAATGATGGTCTCAGGGTTATATAATAAAGAGGGTGGGGTGGGGGGGGGGCAGGGAGGATGTCAAAAAAAAGTATTACAAAATGATCGTCCACACCAAGTATCTGTATCAAAAATTAGGGCCGAGATCAGGACAGGTGTCGTGTTTGGTTTGAACTAGGTGTGCTTTGTGCCTCCCATTGCTTCGCTGATGGGTTTAATCAAAGGACAGCACATCAGCACGTAATAGGTCAGGTCAGTCAGGTTTCTTGACTGCCACTGGTACATGTAACCCAGTGATAATCTGCTGCATGTTGGGTAGTCGCGACTAAACTGACACTGGCTCGCCAGTGGGAGAGGTGACTGTGACACCCTTCAGGACTAAAACGATACCGCTAAAGGGCGGATGAGCTCCTTTATGGAGCCAACGGCCATCCAGTAAGGAGATGGTGTCTCTGCAAAAACACCCTCCGGTTAGACTGTTATTTTTAGGTTGTAGGTTGTAGGCAGCAACCTCTCAGGGTAGTACTACAGTTCTGACTTAGGAGTGTTTAAGTGGTGCCTGGAACCATCTTTGCACTCTCCGTGTCAGGATATGCTGGTCTGACTTTCTGTCTCACTCAAACTAGAGCTACCGGCTAGCTTTAATCTTCTTTCTTGCAAACAAGCATCATGCACTTTTCTTACTCACCATTTCCACTCCTCACTTCACATTCTCTCTCTTTTATTTCACTTTATCTAAGGCCTGGCCTCGATGAGGACTATTTAGGCCGTGACTGGAGCCTTAAACATAAAAAACTAAAATGTTGTACTTCGCAAACATATGGCATGTCTATGTGTGAGTGTCAAGGATGTAAAATGAACATGCGAAAAGGGTATTTCATAACACATAGTTGTGTGGGTGTTGTCGTTGTTGTTGTTTGTGTGCTCATTTTGTTGACTTTTATATATCTTCATATTGCTTTGAGAAGTATTAATAATAAATAATTTGTGCTCCTCCCATGTCCTTCTCAATTTTTCCTGCTGCCATAGAATAACAAATGGTTTATACCGTTGGAACCACTGCATTATAAAGCTCGGGGTCCTGCTTCTGCTTCTCAATCCTGGAAATGCGGCTTTTAAAACAGGCATTTTCATGATTAAACGGACACGAGTTTTTGTTCCAAGTAAATCAAATATTAGCTTTCCAACGGAAACCGTTTTTATTACTCTACTAATATGAATAGGAACTCCTTAGAATGAAGCATCGCACGCGCGCACGCACTGGTGTTGTCCAGGAATCTATTGCTGACACATATGACATATACAACTTGCACCGAATAGTACTTCACTTGTGACTGGAAATGTATGCAATCATTCACAATGTTTTGGAGGCCCCTATTATTATTACAACACTATAGTTATTACCTTATTCCACTTGATTAAGTAGCAAATACACGCACCGCCTCAGATTTTGGTGGCACACGCGGTGGAAGCAACAGCCAGCTCCTGGCCTTGGTGAGCTGTATTACCATCACGAGGAGGAGGCAACAAAGACTTGATCCAGGCTGGGTCACATTTTTCTCTCAGCTTTGTTGGTCCTATCGGCCAAAGCTCCTCATATGCTGCTTCAGCAGTGCTATGGCACTGGTTTGGACTTGGATCTTCTGGAAGTACATATTCTCCATCAGCACGAGGTCCTGATTGCACTGTCCTATCCTGTGTAGCTTCTCTGTGGCTAGGAAGGCTTCTCTGCACTTCAATATTTTCCATGGAGGCTGTTTCCATAAAAACAAAGGGAGAAGCGAGCTAGTGTAGGCCGGGACCTTTAGTAGGGCTGGAGCAGATGGCAGCAGATCGAGGAGGAACTTTAGGACTAGGAGTGTCTGGAAGAGCTTCACGAATAGCCCTGGAGTATTCTTCTGGATCAAATCGCTCATAGGCCACAGTGAGCCATTCGAAAGGGCATCTTGATAGGACTTTTCTCCTGCAAGAGCCCATATAGATTTGGAATCGTGGCAGAAGTTGTCCCAGTTGAAGAGGGAAATGAAGTGGAGTCAAAGCTGCAGCTGGCTGACCGTGGGTATTATTTGGTCGTATCACACAGCATACCACTACAGTTCGCACCTGCAGGCCGACTAGCTTTGTAGCGATGACCCTCCGCAGGTTATGACGATCGTAGGAATTGCGCATTGGTGAAGGCCCGAAACCATGCCGGCTTGGCACCTGGACATTGAGAGCAGTCGGACCTGCTCAAGGATAGATCGCATCATATGCTCTCCATCCTGAAGTCGCAGTTCGTGCGGGCTGCGCGTTCCAAACCGTCCTCGACATTGGAAAGGCAAGCTGAGGCTCTCGTTGGTGCGGTGATTCATGCAAATAAGGCATGGCATCTTATCCTTGCTGCCACGTGGTGACCCAGTGCCCAGGCGACCAATTTTGCGCACCAGAGAATTAAGCTTGAAAC
Source organism: Eptatretus atami (assembly GCA_035128595.1). Classification (NCBI taxonomy): domain Eukaryota; kingdom Metazoa; phylum Chordata; class Myxini; order Myxiniformes; family Myxinidae; genus Eptatretus; species Eptatretus atami. Next base: position 88,130,932 of record CM068961.1, read on the forward strand.
GATCCTTTGTAGAACTTGCAACAAAAGATCTCGGCTTGGCCCATGAGGGTCAGTTCATCACCTGCACACAGCGTGAAGTTGTACACCTCACTGTCTTCACTGAACTCTCCCTGAACCTACCTGAAAAGGTAAGCAGAAGTGACATTGCTTTTAGTGAGGATCATGATGCATTGCAAGAACACATTGTAGTAATGAGTCTGCCAAATTAGAGCGATTGATTTCATGAAAATCTTTTCAGACATGCTTATCTCATACAGCTGTCACACTCTTATATCACCCTTTTATATTTCCAGCTTCGAGGAAGTCATGAGACATTCACCAAACAATGAATAAGGCAAGCTGAACCATTATATAAGGGAATTTTAATCCCCAGCAAAGTGCAGAACCTATATGGTTATAAGGACAGCTTACACTCGGCTCATGAAAAGACCTTTTGAGGCTTCAAGCATAGAGATTAGGAAAGTTCCAAAATGGAAACAAAGAAAAATTTGCATAATCCATATTGCCATATTCCCTTGCCTGTGCCTATTCACGTAAGCATTCCAGTGCATATGCCGTGAAACAGAGTGGAAATGAAGGAGGTAAAAGCAAACAAAATAGAACGAGTCACTCAATTCAACAGCCTGAATGAGTTATGTGCTTAGGCTCAAGTACAGAATTTTGCACAAATCAGCCGGATCGCTTGTAGAATCAAGGCACAGGAAACACGAGAGCACATCGGGATGACAAAATGCCTCTTCGGTGAAGTTCCGTCGACCGGCATGTCAACAATACATCAAAGTTGGTTGTTACCTTGACACTAAATGAAATGTCCTCCATGACAAAGACACGGTCAGGAAAAGCCTTTGCCACTTCCTCCACACTTCCAAAGTAACGCATGGTTCTTTTGAGTCTCGGTCTGTCCACAACTTGAATTTGCCTGCATGAAGAGGAAAATTAGAGAGTTCAGTGGAGAACAAGAGATGCTAATACAGGAAGAAAACAATGTGCGTTGCTTTATAAAACCAAAAATCACGGAGGGAACTAGAACTAGACTACTAGAGTGTATAATTCAAGTCTCTCAGACTCATTGAGAAGGTAGATGTATTATCATCTTCTTTTTCAGTAGGCAGCAGATGGCTGTGAGTAGCATCATAACTGGGGGGGTGTGGCAGTGCTGCCTGATGTAGGTAGAGCAGGAATTTGCAATTTGGCTTGGGTGCTGGTGATAGCTGCCCCGATTATGATATATTGAAGGATAAAACCAGTGGTTTAGTGCCAAAAGCCTGGTTTGAATCCTGACTCAGCATAAACTGTCATCCGGCGTTTCACAGGCAGGGGGATTCATTAATTTGTGCACCGTCCCTCGGATGGACGTCAAACTGTTGTCCCGTCCACCGGCATTCGCTGTTTAGTTGGTGTCTTTTTTGAGTTGACGAAAGAAGTAACGCTTTGGGCAGGATAACACCGAGTATTGAAGGAGACGGCAGAGCAGATAAGCGTGATGTTAACATGTATAACGTCATGCTTATCTCTCTGCTGGTCTACCTTTGTTCATACAACATGACAGCCATTCGTCACAAAAATAGCCACGTCACTGATCCAGTCAGATTTCAACTGTTTGTACACATCCAAACTTTATACTCCAATGTAATGGTGGCACACAAATTGCTGAGGTCCACTAAACAACCTCCATTCATGAATTTGCCATAAGCGAACGATTATTTCAATGGAAAGTAAAAGGTCTCATTTTGATCCCCTCATGGCCACTTTGTACATAAAGACCTCACATATTGAGAGAGAGAGAGCTCAAATAAAACCTAAAAGAGAGCTCGTTAGATTAGTATAGCTCGCTAAAATAAAAACACGCAAATGTTATTCAGTTTATAGATGTACCGTACGATGATGGGGAAAAAGATATATATTTAAGTATCACAACCACTCAAAAAATTCTGAACTTTGCTGATTAAAAATAATGTATGAATGCCTCTGTCGATGTAGCCGGTAACACTTCTGGTCATGCTGATCACAGAAAGCAAAATGGAAATGAAGAGTAGGAAGGGGGTGCGTGTGCTTAGTGAACGTGTGTGCCTTGACACACACAAATGTGCCATGGCTGTAAAATGCTCACATGTTATCAGCTTCTATCGCCTGCGAGGAGTGAAGGAAGTTGAAGGAAGAGAAGGAGAGGAATATGAGGGTGTGATGAGAGATGATAACTGTTGGGGGGGGGGGCTATCAAAGCTGTCAAAACAAAGTCATAGAAGCATCCACGCTTGAGTGAATATTTTCATGTTCACAAATGAATTCGGCCTTAGAGGCCGGCATTTGCGAGAGCTACTCAATAAGTTTTTTTTCATCTAAGCGGAGAAATATGCATGATAGCACCAAGAAGTGGGTAAATAAATAATGTTGACAATTTTTAGGTGAAATAAATAATTGGTTTTCACATGGGCCTTTTTTCTTTTCCTGTTGTGGAGATAAGCTCCGCCTAGGGTGGATTGAGGTGCCGGAGCAGCGTTCCGGTGCACTCCCGCAGCACTACACCCCAGATAACAACGCAAACATATTTGAACTTTAAATGCATTGTCAAAGAGATAAGTAACAATGGACAAATCAACTTAGTGTATGGAATTTGAAACTGGGTCACAGCACCAGGAGAAAGACGAGATTCAAATGCTCTGCAGGAAGTTACAAGTTAGCTGTTGAGTTATCTCGACTTCAAACCACTTTGTATAAATTAATGGTGATGCCTGAAATACGGTGTAAAATGGCGACGCCGGATAAGTCATTATAAAAAGTTGTAAGTCACTGACAGTATCATTTTGTATCCTGCACAACCAGCTATTCCACTCTCCATATGATCTCATCAGCTTGGAATAGGCAATAAAGCAAGTGATCCTGTACAGCGGAACGCTCCAGCAGAGTTCCTTAAGTGGAATGTCGCGTTTCCATATGCTGCATTGCCATTCGCCTGTGTGTCCATTTACAGTACATATCCATCCATGCAGTGTCTCATTGCCTGATTAGCTATCTGAAAAAAATTGCAATTTCAGTTGCACAGTGCGTTTCCCTTATCCACACGAAATACGTGCATTCCCTTATATCTGTGATACGTTTATTTAACCCAAGTACCACAATCAATCCTCTGCTAGAGGAGCCACATGAGACTTTTTTTCTCTCTCTCTTCCTAAAATAGCCAAGGATATTGGAAAATATTCGTAAGGGAGCAGAGGGATTATTAAGTGCCTCTTCATAATGTCTCCATGTTTTTCAGTACTTCCTTGAGTGATAGGTTAAATGGACTGTTATGAAGGAGGTTGAAAAACTTGCAATTGTGCAAGACACACTAACATAACAAAAATATATATATATATATATATACATATACACACACAATTATACAGCTTGATTTTTTCGGTGTGTCCTGAACTCTTGTGAGTAACATATCTCGTTTTTGAACTTTATTGACTCTCTCGTACACATGTCCATCCTCAACACGATAAGTAAGCATCTCCGAATGCAGGACATAGAGTACCAACACAGAATGGCTTACTATTTTTTACTCAACAGACTATTCAGGAGTTTTCATTTGATTATTCTCTGCTCAACCTAGATAAACAGCAAATTTTTAATTGTCATTACTTCTGCACACATTAATTATTATTAGCTTTAAAATATCAGGTTCAAAACAGCAAACCATTTAAAACCGCCAGAAGTTACAAAACAAACAATTGTAATTTCTCACGGCTCCTTTACGATGTCGTTTTAATGAATTTATAATATCATAGTGTTATAATGATCTTCACATGCATATTTGTATTTTATGTTCTCATTGCATATGCTCTTTATAAGTGCAGTCCCAAATGTCCAGCCTCACTTAAAGCATGGAAAGTCTACAAAAACCTGTCAATCCAGCAATTAGGCCGCAATTGTGTGCAACCCCTTTTGGAAAACAAAGCAGCTCTTGCCTGGGCCTCTCAACAAACAACATTGCCTTGGTGGACAGCCAAACAGGGTGGGTGGACATCCGGTGAATGAAGTGGGTATAGCCATCTGCACAGCATAAACGTATGCCTGTCTCAGAGTCTCAGAACTATGCTGCAGAGTGGCACGTTCAAACAATTCTGGTGTCCAGAGTTTTTGCCATTGTGAGCCGTCTACATTATGTAAGCAAAAATGCCAATATTACTACACACACACACACACACACACACACACCACCTCTTCCCTTCTTTTTAAAAATTCACTTGTCCTCCTCCCCAACATCCCTCCATGAATAATAAGCGGATAGTCCCCTTTCCCTCTCAATTTGAATTCAAAATTAATTAACAACCGAGAATTAGCACCAAGCTGTTTATCACCTGTAGGGCCTTCACTGGTGTGTCAGACAAATGTGTGAACCCAAATGGCACAAGGGTGTAAAACCTCAAGATCTTAGCTCACAAATTCTCCAAAATAAATTGCTGTCAAATCATGAACATTGTTGAAGGCATGCATAAGCAATGTATGCGTGGTGTTGGCTTAATGGTTAGGGTGGTGAGCTTGGATCCTAGGATACTGAGTTCAAATACCACTTTGTCGTTGAATTAATACCAGGTGGGGTTGACTCTGCCTGTCCCTTCCGAGGTTGGCAAAATGAGTGCAGGCTTGCTGTATCCTGTGTCGGAGTGGCGACCCGTCCAGAATGTGCCCAATAGCCAAGGAGACTGCTTTGGCAGCACCAACGCTCTGCACAGAGCATGGTCCCAATGGATGGTGGATTAGCAATGTTAACAATTGTAATTAAGACTTATAGATGTTAACTGTTTTCATCCCTGAATGATAGGAAACCAGTTTGGGGATGTGTCAGTCAACCGATCCATCTCCCTCGGTTTTCCACAGGCATCCATCCAAATATCAGGAAAGGGATGGTGTAGCAACCTAAGAAGCAGATAGCCGCAAGCATTGACTTCTGGTGCTTATTTTGAGGAGGCTTTGACCTCTTGTCACTTAGCAATCGCACAGGCAAATTGGCGAAAGTCACACAAATAGAGTTTGCATAACCGGTGAATTATCACAGACATCATTCCACCTCATTTACCATTCCATGTGCAAGGAATGTTTTGCTCCACGTGACATTTGTATCGATTAGAACTACTATATTTTTGCACCTCAAGCTGATGATGGTTTATGATTAAAAAAAAAAAGATTTCAGTAATTCAAGAATTATCAGTCAAATAATGAAATAATTTCACAGCAGTCAGATGTTTCAGCCTTCAAGGCACAAATTCATGGTTGACATAACCAAAATACTTTGCAAGATGAATGTGCTTGTGAAAAGGAATTATTTTGTTAAATAAATGAAAGACGAGCACAGATGAGAGAGATCCGATCATGAAGAAATGTTTATCTTCAAACCTGACCCTTGTGCATCGAAAGACGAGAAGACTTGTAGAAATGCTGAACAATGTTATTTTCAATACAAATGGGGTTAACGGTTATATTTAATTGATGATATGCATTGCGAGAATCTTTATTTTTAAAGCTCCTATTCCTGGGTTAACAGATCAGTTTGTAGGGAGAATAGGGAAATACGGACCAACAGACTGCAAGGAATTCAGGGCCGAAAGAGAAAATTACCCCAGAATATATCTTGAGATGCTTTTGACGATGCTTCATTTGGGCTCGAGATCCATGGGTTTCTTCGGTGCTTTTCACAAATTAGAAATATTTCTTTCAAAAAATTCCTGGCTTGTTCATTTTGTATCTTAAATTTGCTCTTTCAGTACTTTTTTTGTCCTCTTTCAGCCTTTGTCTGCTCATCAATCAGTGCGACTGCAGTAGTGTTCCGACACCGCCTCAAATCCACACGTTGGCTCCATTTCTGGACAGCATCGTGATTTAATCATGTTCTTCTCTGTAAACCGTGTTTGTAGATGAATAAAAGCTGTAAACGAGAATCTCACACAGATTGGCAGTTACACCAAGCCAGCCATCTATTCCGCAGCCAGACTGTGATCTTTATAGCAGAAATGCTTCAGGTGATGTACGTTCAAAGCTCCAATGGCCTTGAACTGCATTTTCCACAATACTGATATTGCCGACATGACTGATACATGATATGTGATTCAATGAGTGTCTATTCATCCGGGTTTGATTCAACACCCTCACAGCCTTTTAAAAATGGTTCAACTGTTGATTGGTCTTTGGACTGCCCCACCAAAGACCAGGCCAGCGGCCTCCAAGACGAGCGAGCTGGAAGACGGGCAGCGAGCCAGAGCAACCACGAAGTGGGAGCATCCACCAAAAACAAGAGCATCGACCAAAAACAAGAGCATCGACCAAAACTGCTTCCCCCCGTCTCCGACT
>CM068961.1:88137504-88163746 GCA_035128595.1 Eptatretus atami
CAGGAGAGATCGTATGCTCGTGGGACATTAAACGCTTTGGACACCATTTCTATTCAACAAAATGATGCCGCCAGTAAAGTACAAAGCACAGGTGCAGGTTTTGATTTCACCATATAAATATCTTTGTGTTGACTTTGCCATCCTTTACCTTTCACATCCGAAGCTATCTACGTTCCTGCCGTGAATGCAGAATGTCGCAAATGGTCTTGTATTTGTAGAAATTATGCGCATGTAAAGAAAAAAATTGTTAATTTTTGTAAATTTCTTTGCTCCTGTGTAGCTTTGCCCTTTTGAAGGAAACCATTTCTGACATTGTCGAGGGCAGAGCGGACAAAAAAAATAAAAAGATCCCATTTTGGGCCTATCACAGCATTGAACACCAAGTGTTTCTTCACTACTGCACACATTGCAGGCTGGTGTGCGTTACCTGGGAAACGGGGCAAGAGTCGAGCAGGCCGCAGCGGTGTGAGGCTTAGTGGAGGGGTAAAAAGGAGAATCCGGGCATTTGCGGTTTACATGGAAGAGTTTGCCGATGATTGATGATGCCTCGAAGGTACAATTGTCTTTGTGAGGCAATGGAACAGTCAAAGGCCATGTGGAGACATTGTTCTAGTGAAAGATCTCCATGAATGCGAGTTGTTGATACGCTTCTCCTGCGTTTACAGTCTCGGCGTCAGGTCCTTCACAGAACCGGATTGTGGATTTGCTTCTTTGTGTTAGTCGTTGCTTTAATGGCTCTTTTCGTCAAATTGGGAATATACGTTAACAGTCACGTAAGTTACTGTTCAGTTAAAAAATCGTAGTCCTTTCATCTCAGACGCTTCTCTCGATCAGTCATCAATCAGTATGCTGGCCTGGTCTCAAAAGGACAACATGATCAGTATTGCTTGAATGAAGATGTAGCGACTTCTAGTCGAAAGTTCCAGAGTTAACATTCAAGGAGAGTGATACTCACTCCACATAAATGTTTTTTATCTTTTTTTTTTAGGCTGTAGAGCAGTGTTCCATAAAAGCTTGGTAGAAGGAAAAAATATCCAATAGTATTCTATTTTTGCATGTTTGTGTATCAAGCTGTCTCGTCTCTCAAGATGAGGCATTATAATAGTGTCATGAAATGGGTGATTATGGTTTTTTTTTTTTTGATCTGGATTGTTTTAAGATCATGGGAAATCCGGAGTTTTTTGACTGTCGTATATCCCGTCTACTTTCTCATCATTATGGTGGCCATTTAAAGGCAGAATTATTTACAACACTTTTTATGATTGAACTGAATCGAGAAATGCCACGAGCATAAGAGAGATACTCGTCGTACTATTTTGTACAGATCAGTAGTTTGGTGGTATCCGAGAAGAATTTTATCAAGAGATGATTTTGGAAATTATCAAAAATCTTTAAAGTATAACTTATAGGTACTTAGAAAGTGATTGACAAAGGTGAAGACAAGATCATTTATTGGATCGATGTAAAAGTGGATCAAGACCAATCAACAGTTTGAACATTTTTAAAAGGCTGTGAGGGTGTGAATCAAAACCCGGATGAATAGACACTCATTGAATCACATATCATGTATCAGTCATGTCGACAATATCAGTATTGTGGAAAATGCAGTTCAAAGCCATTGGAGCTTGAACGTACATCACCTGAAGCATTTCTGCTATAAAGATCACAGTCTGGCTGCGGAATAGATGGCTGGCTTGGTGTAACTGCCAATCTGTGTGAGATTCTTGTTTACAGCTTTTATCTCTACAAACACGGTTTACAGAGAAGAACATGATTAATCAATGATGCTGTCCAGAAATGGAGCCAATCGTGTGGATTTTGAGGCGGTGTCGGAACACTACTGCAGTCCGCACTGATTGATGAGCAGACAAAGGCTGAAAGAGGACAAAAAAAGTACTGAAAGAGCAAATTTAAGATACATAATGAACAGGCAGGAATTTTTTTGAAGAAATATTTTATTTGTGAAAAGCACCGAAGAAACCCATGGATCTCGAGCCCAAATGAAGCATCGTCAAAAAGCATCTCAAGTTATATTCTGGGGTATTTTCTCTTTTCGGCCTGAATTCCTTGCAGTCTGTTGGTCCGTATTTCCCTATTCTCCCTACACTGAAATCTGTTAACCCAGGAATAGAGCTTTAAAAATAAAGATTCTCCAGCATGCATATCATCAATTAAATATAACCGTTAACCCCATTTGTATTGAAAATAACTTTGTCAGCATTTCTACAAGTCTCTCGTCTTTCGGATGCGCAAGGGTCAGGTTTGAAGATAAAACATTTCTTCATCTGATCGGATCTCTCATCTGTGCTCGTCTTTCATTTATTTTTACAAAATAATTCCTTTTCACAAGACAATTCATCTTGCAAAGTATTTTGGGTTATGTCAACCATGAATTGTGCCTTGAAGGCTGAAACATCTGACTGCTGTGAAATTATTTCATTATTTGACTGATAATCTTGAATTACTGAAATCTTTTTTTTTAATCATAAAACCATCATCAGCTTGAGGTGCAAAATATAGTAGTCTAATCGATACAAATGTCACTGTGGAGCAAAACATTCCTTGCACATGGAATGGTAAATGAGGTGGAATGATGTCTGTGATAATTCACCGGTTATGCAAACTCTATTTGTGTGACTTTCGCAATTTGCCTGTGGCATTGCTAAGTGACAAGAGGTCAAAGCCTCCTCAAAATAAGCACCAGAAGTCAATGCTTGCGGCTATCTGCTTCTTAGGTTGCTACACCATCCCTTTCCTGATATTTGGATGGATGCCTGTGTGAAAACCGAGGGAGATGGATCGGTTGATGACACATTCCCCAAACTGGTTTCCTATCATTCAGGGATGAAAACAGTTAACATCTATAAGTCTTAATTACAATTGTTACATTGCTAATCCATCCATCCATTGGGACCATGCTCTGTGCAGAGCGTTGGTGCTGCCAAAGCAGTCTCCTTGGCTATTGGGCCACATTCCTGGACGGGTCGCCACTCCGACACAGGATACAGGCAAGCCTGCACTCATTTTGCCAACCTCGGAGATACAGGCAGAGTCAACCCCACCTGGTATTAATTCAACGACAAAGTGGTATTGAACTCAGTATCCTAGGATCCCAAGCTCACCACCCTAACCATTAAGCCAACACCAGGCATACATTGCTTATGCATGCCTTCAACAATGTTCATGATTTGACAGCAATTTATTTTGGAGAATTTGTGAGCTAAGATCTTGAGGTTTTACACCCTTGTGCCATTTGGGTTCACACATTTGTCTGACACACCAGTGAAGGCCCTACAGGTGATAAACAGCTTGGTGCTAATTCTCGAGTTGTTAACTTAATTTTGAATTCAAATTGAGAGGGAAAGGGGACTATCCGCTTATTATCATGGAGGGATGTTGGGGAGGAGGACAAGTGAATTTTTAAAAAGAAGGGAAGAGGTGGTGTGTGTGTGTGTGTGTGTGTGTGTGTGTGTGTGTGTGTGTGTGTGTGGTGTGTTGGGTTGTGTGTGTGTGTGGTGTAGTAAATATTTTGGCATTTTTGCTTACATAATATGTAGACGGCTCACAATGGCAAAAACTCTGGACACCAGAATTTGTTGAACGTGCCACTCTGCAGCATAGTTCTGAGACTCTGAGACAGGCATACTGTTATGCTGTGCAGATGGCTATACCACTTCATTCACCGGATGTCCACCCACCCTGTTTGGCTGTCCACCAAGGCAATGTTGTTTGTTGAGAGGCCCAGGCAAGAGCTGCTTTGTTTCCAAAAGGGGTTGCACACAATTTGCGGCCTAATTGCTGGATGACAGTGTTTTTGTAGCTTTCCATGCTTTAAGTGAGGCTGGACATTTGGACTGCACTTTATAAAGAGCATATGCAATGAGAACATAAAATACAAATATGCATGTGAAGATCATTATAACACTATGATATTATAAAATTCATTAAAACGACATCGTAACGGAGCCGTGAGAAAATTACAATTGTTTGTTTTGTAACTTCTGGCGGTTTTAAATGGTTTGCTTGTTTTGAACCTGATATTTTAAAGCTAATAATTAATTAATGTGTGCAGAAGTAATGACAATTAAAAATTTGCTGTTTATCTAGGTTGAGCAGAGATAATCAAATGAAACATTCCTGAATAGTCTGTTAGTAAAAAATAGTAAGCCATTCTGTGTTGGTACTCTATGTCCTGCATTCGGAGATGCTTACTTATCGTGTTGAGGATGGACATGTGTACGAGGAGAGCTCAAAAAGTTCAAAAACGAGATATAGTACTCACAAGATTCAGGACACACCGAAAAATTACAAGCTGTTATAATTGTGTGTGTATATGTATATATATATATTATATTATTTTTGTTATGTTAGTGTGTCTTGCACAATTGCAAGTTTTTCAACCTCCTTCATAACAGTCCATTTAACCTATCACTCAAGGAAGTACTGAAAAACATGGAGACATTATGAAGAGGACTTTAATAATCCTCTGCTCCCCTTACGAATATTTTCCAAAATATCCTTGGCTATTTTAGGAAGAGAGAAGAAAAAAGTCTCATGTGGCTCCTTAGCAGAGGATTGATTGTGGTACTTTGGGTTAAATAAACGTATCACAGATATAAGGGAATGCACGTATTCGTGTGGATAAGGGAAACGCACTGTGCGCAACTGAAATTGCAATTTTTTTCAGATAGCTAATCAGGCAATGAGACACTGCATGGATGGATATGTACTGTAAATGGACACACAGGCGAATGGCAATGCAGCATATGGAAACGCGACATTCCACTTAAGGAACTCTGCTGGAGCGTTCCGCTGTAACAGGATCACTTGCTTTATTGCCTATTCAGCTTGAGAGATCATATGGAGAGTGGAATAGGCTGTGTGTGCAGGATACAAAATGAATACTGTCAGTGACTTACAACTTTTTATAATGACTTATCCGGCGTCGCCATTTTACACCGTATTTCAGGCATCACCATTAATTTATACAAAGTGGTTTGAAGTCGAGATAACTCAACAGCTAACTTGTAATACTTCCTGCAGAGCATTTGAATCTCGTCTTTCTCCTGGTGCTGTGACCCAGTTTCAAATTTCCATACACTAAGTTGATTTGTCCATTGTTACTTATCCTTTGACAATGCATTTAAAGTTCAAATATGTTTGCGTTGTTATCTGGGGTGTAGTGCTGCGGAGTGCACCGGAACCGCTGCCTCGGCACCTCAATCCACCCTAGGCGGAGCTTATCTCCACAACAGGAAAAGAAAAAGGCCCATGTGAAAACCAATTATTTATTTTCAACTAAAATATGTCAACATTATTTATTTACCACTTCTTGATGCTATCATGCATATTTCTCCGCTTAGATGAAAAAAAAACTTATTGAGTAGCTCCTGCAAATGCCGGCCTCTAAGGCCGAATTCATTTGTGAACATGAAATATTCACTCAAGCGTGGATGCTTCTATGACTTTGTTTTGACAGCTCTGATAAGCCCCCCCCCCAACAGTTATCATCTCTCATCACACCCTCATATTCCCTCCCTCCTTCCTTCCTTCAACTTCCTTCACTCCCTCGCAGGCGATAGAAGCTGATAACATGTGAGCATTTTACAGCCATGGCACATTTGTGTGTGTCAAGGCACACACGTTCACTAAGCACACGCACCACCCTTCCTACTCTTCATTTCCATTTTGCTTTCTGTGATCAGCATGACCAGAAGTGTTACCGGCTACATCGACAGAGGCATTCATACATTATTTTTAATCAGCAAAGTTCAGAATTTTTGAGTGGTTTGATACTTAAATATATATCTTTTTTTCCCCATCATCGTACGGTACATCTATAAACTGATATCACATTTGCGTGTTTTTATTTTAGCGAGCTATACTAATCTAACGAGCTCTCTTTTAGTGATTTTATTTGAGCTCTCTCTCTCTCAATATGTGAGGTCTTATGTACAAAGTGGCCAATGAGGGGATCAAAATGAGCCTTTTACTTTCCATTGAAATAATCGTTCGCTTATGGCAAATTCATGAATGGAGGTTGTTTAGTGACCTCAGCAATTTGTGTCCCCATTACATTGGAGTATAAAGTTTGGATGTGTACAAACAGTTGAAATCTGACTGGATCAGTGACGTGGCTATTTTTGTGACGAATGGCTGTCATGTTGTATGAACAAAGGTAGACCTACAATACATCAATGACGTGGACTCATGTTGCAGAGCAGATAAGCATGACGTTATACATGTTAACATCACGCTTATCTGCTCTGCCGTCTCTCTCAATACTCGGATGTTTATCCTGCCCCAAAGCGTTATCTTCTTCGTCAACTCAAAAAAGACACCAACTAAACAGCGAATGCCGGGGACGGGACAACCAGTTTGACGTCCATCCGAGGGACGGTGCACAAATTAATGAATCCCCCTGCCTGTGAAACGCCGGATGACAGTTTATAGCTGAGTCAGGATTCAAACCAGGCTTTTGGCACTACCACTGGTTATTATCCTTCAATATATCATAATCGGGCCAGCTATCACCAGCACCCAAGCCAAATTGCAAATTCCTGCTCTACCTACATCAGCAGCACTGCACCACCCCCCCCCCCCCCCAGTTAATGATGCTACTCACACCATCTGCTGCCTACTGAAAAAAAGAAGATGATATACATCTACCTTCTCAATGAGTCTGAGAGACTTGAATTATACACTCTAGTAGTCTAGTTCTAGTTCCCTCCGTGATTTTTGGTTTTTAAAGCAACGCACATTGTTTTCTTCCTGTATTAGCATCTCTTGTTCTCACTGAACTCTCTAATTTTCCTCTTCATGCAGGCAAATTCAAGTTGTTGGAGCAGACCGAGACTCAAAAGAACCCATGCGTTACTTTGGAAGTGTGAGGAAGTGGCAAAGGCTTTTCTGACCGTGTCTTTGTCATGGAGGACATTTCATTTAGTGTCAAGGTAACAACCAACTTTGATGCATTTGTGACATGCCGGTCGACGGAACCTTCACCGAAGAGGCATTTTGTCATCCCGATGTGCTCTCGTGTTTCCTGTGCCTTGATTCTACAAGCGATCCGGCTGATTTGTGCAAAATTTGTGTACTTGAGCCTAAGCACATAACTCATTCAGGCTGTTGAATTGAGTGACTCGTTCTATTTGTTTGCTTTTAACCTTCCTTCATTTCCACTCTGTTTCACGGCATATGCACTGGAATGCTTACGTGAATAGGCACAGGCAAAGGGAATATGGCAATATGGATTATGCAAATTTTTCTTTGTTTCCATTTTGGAACTTTCCTAATCTCTATGCTTGAAGCCTCAAAAGGTCTTTTCATGAGCCCGAGTGTAAGCTGTCCTTATAAAGCCATATAGGTTCTGCACTTTGCTGGGGATTAAAATTCCCTTATATAATGGTTCAGCTTGCCTTATTCATTGTGTTGGTGAATGTCTCATGACTTCCTCGAAGCTGGAAATATAAAAGGGTGATATAAAGAGTGTGACAGCTGTATGAGATAAGCATGTCTGAAAAGATTTTCATGAAATCACATCGCTCTAATTTGGCAGACTCATTACTACAATGTGTTCTTGCAATGCATCATGATCCTCACTAAAAGCAATGTCACTTCTGCTTACCTTTTCAGTAGGTTCAGGAGAGTTCAGTGAAGACAGTGAGGTGTACAACTTCACGCTGTTGTGCAGGTATGAACTGACCCTCATGGGCCAAGCCGAGATCTTTTGTTGCAAGTCTACAAAGGATCGTTTCAAGCTTAATTCTCTGGTGCGCAAAATTGGTCGCCTGGGCACTGGGTCACCACGTGGCAGCAAGGATAAGATGCCATGCCTTATTTGCATGAATCACCGCACCAACGAGAGCCTCAGCTTGCCTTTCCAATGTCGAGGACGGTTTGGAAGCGCGCCCGCACGAACTGCGACTTCAGGATGGAGAGCATATGATGCGATCTATCCTTGAGCAGGTCCGACTGCCTCTCAATGTCCAGGTGCCAAGCCGGCATGGTTTCGGGCCTTCACCAATGCGCAATTCCTACGATCGTCATAACCTGCGTGAGGGTCATCGCTACAAGCTAGTCGGCCTGCAGGTGCGAACTGTAGTGGTATGCTGTGTGATACGACCAAATAATACCACCGTCAGCCAGCTGCAGCTTTGACTCCACTTCATTTCCCTCTTCAACTGGGACAACTTCTGCCACGATTCCAAATCTCATATGGGCTCTTGGCAGGAGAAAAGTCTATCAAGATGCCCTTTCCGAATGGCTCACTGTGCCTATGAGCGATTTGATCCAGAAGAATACTCCAGGGCTATTCGTGAAGCTCTTCCAGACACTCCTAGTCCTAAAGTTCCTCCTCGATCTGCTGCCATCTGCTCCAGCCCTACTAAAGGTCCCGCCTACCACTAGCTCGCTTCTCCTTTGTTTTTATGGAAACAGCCTCCATGGAAAATATTGAAGTGCAGAGAAGCCTTCCTAGCCACAGAGAAGCTACACAGGATAGGACAGTGCAATCAGGACTCGTGCTGATGGAGAATATGTACTTCCAGAAGATCCAAGTCCAAACCAGTGCCATAGCACTGCTGAAGCAGCATATGAGGAGCTTTGGCCGATAGGACCAACAAAGCTGAGAAAAAATGTGACCCAGCCTGGATCAAGTCTTTGTTGCCTCCTCCTCGTGATGGTATATACAGCTCACCAAGGCCAGGAGCTGGCTGTTTGCTTCCACCGCGTGTGCCACCAAAATCTGAGGCGGTGCGTGTATTTTGCTACCTTAATCAAGTGGAATAAGGTAATAACTATAGTGTTGTAATAATAATAAGGGGCCTCCAAAACATTGTGAATGATTGCATACATTTCCAGTCACAAGTGAAGTCATATTCGGTGCAAGTTGTATATTCATATGTGTCAGCAATAGATTCCTGGACAACACCAGTGCGTGCGCGCGTGCGATGCTTCATTCTAAGGAGTTCCTATTCATATTATTGTAGAGTTAATAAAAACGGTTCCGTTGGAAAGCTAATATTTGATTTACTTGGAACAAAAACTCGTGTCCGTTTAATCATGAAAATGCCTGTTTTAAAAGCCCGCATTTCCAGGATTGAGGAAGCAGAAGCAGGACCCCGAGCTTTATAATGCAGTGGTTCCAACGGTATAACCATTGTTATTCTATGGCAGCAGGAAAAAATTGAGAAGGACATGGGAGGAGCACACAAATTATTTATTATTAATACTTCTCAAAGCAATATGAAGATATATAAAAGTCAACAAAATGAGCACACAACAACAACAACGACAACAACCCCAACAACTATGTGTTATGAATACCCCTTTTCGCATGTTCATTTTACATCCTTGACACTACACATAGACATGCCATATGTTTGCGAAGTACAACATTTTAGTTTTTTTTATGTTGAAGGCTCCAGTCACGGCCTAAAATAGTCCTCATCGAGGCCAGGCCTTAGATAAAGTGAAATAAAAGAGAGAGAATGTGAAGTGAGGAGTGGAAATGAGTGAGTAAGAAAAGTGCATGATGCTTGTTTGCAAGAAGAGAGATTAAAGCTAGCCCGGTAGCTCTAGTTTGAGTGAGACAGAAAGTCAGACCAGCAATCCTGACACGGAGAGTGCAAGAGATGGTTCCAGGCACCACTTAAACACTCCTAAGTCAGAACTGTAGTACTACCCTGAGAGGTTGCTGCCTACAACCTACAACCTAAAAAATACCAGTCTAACCGGATGGGTGTTTTTGCAGAGACACCATTCCTATGAATGGACCGTTGGCTCCATAAAGGAGCTCATCCGCCCTTTAGCAGGTATCGTTTTAGTCCTGAAGGGTGTCACAGTCACCCTCCCCACTGGCGAGCCAGTGTCAGTTTAGTCGCCGACTACCCAACATGCAGCAGGTATCACTGGGTTACATGTTACCAGTGGCAGTCAAGAAACCTGACTGACCTGACCTATTACGTGCTGATGTGCTGTCCTTGATTAAACCCATAGCGAAGCAATGGGAGGCACAACACACCTAGTTCAAAACACAACGACACCTGTTCTGATCTCGGCCCTAATTTTTTGATACAAGATTACTTGGTGTGACGAGTCATTTTGTAATACTTTTTTTTGACATCCTCCCTGCCCCCCCCCCACCCCACCCCTCTTTATTAATATAACCCATGAGACATCATTCACATATCAGTAGCCCAAGCAATATACTGTAGACACCTTGCAGTCTTTCCTATGATGACTTGTGCTTCATCAATCTATTTCCGTGAAAAAGAAATTCTTGCTGCAATTTATTTTCACCATTAGATTATGATGGTTGTTATGCATTATTCAAAGAAGAAAATACAACACGGCCAACCAAGAATTACACCAAATACTGCTCTACCCATCATGTTAAAATAACAAACAAAAAAACTGCTGGGCTGGACTAGTCTTAGACGTTTTTTTGTATATATGATCGAGGCTCATGGAAGAGCTAGAGCAGAATGGAGGGAAAACACCAACAGCGAAGTAGAGGTGAGAGGAGGAGTGGGACATACATTGAAGTGAGAAAAGGACCCACATAGGTGAACAAGCTGCACACACGCTGAATGAAGTACAGCAAGAGGAAGGGGAAGATGGGGATGAAACGAAAAGCACAATGAACGACAACTAACAAAGCAAAATGGGTGAGGGAGGGGAGAAAAGCACAAGAACCTATAAAAGGTTATGGGAATGGGGCTGTGGGGTAGGCAAAATCATGAGTATGGATGACCTGAGGTAGTCGTGAACAGCTGTATTTTGAAGCCCAGGAGGGAAGAATGGGACTGAACAGACAAGGGAAGTTGGTCCACAGGCAAGAGAAAACAAGAAACAATGAGCCTTGATATTTAGAGTTTAACGAGAAGATGGTTACTGGGAGACCATGTGTGCCTGCAGAAACAGGGGAGAGACAGAGCCAAGAAGGGCACAGGGTGAAAGACCAAAAATAAGGCAGAAAAATACAGAGACTGCCAATGTGTCTACAATGTGAAAGTACCAGGCCGAGACACAAGGAACTGTATGGTGCTGCAGTATCTGCTTGTACTTCCTTTTGCTTGAATCCCATTGATTTTAACAAGTTTTCCGACACCAAAAGCTGAGATACAACCCCAGACAGTCACAGGGCCTCCCCCGTGTTTAACAGTAGGCTGCAAACATTACGTGTTTGTTACATTCTCCAGGTCTTTGGCGTAAGGACTGGCATATATTAGATCCAAAAGTTCAAACTGCGATTCATCAGACCAGAGTACCCGATTCCATTGCTGAGTCAACCAATCTTGGTGTTCCTTTGCAAATGTCAGTCTTTCCACCCTATTCTGTGGTCTTAGCAGTGGTTTATTTGCTGTAACTCTGCTATGAAGACCTGCTACCATCATCCTCTGTACACAGTGCTGCATGAGATGTTAATGTTCAGGCCTACTCTCATTTCATTTGTAAGCCGCCAAACTTGATTTTCTTTTATCGTGTAATCTTGAGCAACTTAAAGCGTTTGTCTTGCTTTGAAAGATTCTTCTGGGTCTTCGTTGCCTTTCTTGTCTTGTCCTGCATTGCAAAGTGTACCGCAACATCTATTGCAGGAGATCTTCAGCTTTTCTGGTATTTTCTTCAGTGGCACACTTATTCGAACAGACTTTGGATCTTCACACGCTGTTTGTTAAAAGTTGCTTCCTTGGTGCCATTCTGTACCCACACAGACTTTCAAGCAAGGGAACAAACTGATGAAAACTAATTTCACGTATTCACTAATTTGCGAATGTTATTGTGGTTTCCTGTAATTTTGCATTAATGTAACTGGTGTTGATTACTTCAATAAATTATTATTATTATTTACAAAAATGCACAAACTGTTTCCTGAAAATTTCTTTGTGGTAAGTGGATATTACTCAACACGATAATATAATGTCTCGCAAAAACAAAAAAAAATTCATTTTCCAAATTAATTGTGTATACTTAAAGGTAACTGTGATATTAAATTAACTTTCACAGAAATTTGAATTATTATCTACCAATATTGCACACGTCTATATTCTCACAATTGTTTAATGGGAATAGCACCACAAAAGTGAAAATATCCCAACTTTTGCACAGTACTTTATTGTATATACCAGCATTTCTTCATCATCTATATTATTGAGCAGAGTGTGTCCGTCCGACCCTATACCACTCACTCAGTTTTGGGGCTAGCCCCACCAATCCTTCAGAAAAACCTTTTGGGGTCCCATCCGGTGTCCTAAGGTGGGTGAGAGGTTCCATAAATACCTCAATAAACTATGATTTTGAGTTTTGATCCATACGAAGCTGCTCCCGATCCGGATAGAACGTCAGAACAGCGTTATGTTTGTTTACCTCATGAGCGTTTGTTATGTTGTATTTTGTTATATTAATGGTATAGTATTAATTTATGATTGGAATGATGCTGTGTGGAATGAAAATACAGAGAGATTGAGTTTAAAGGAGAAGGAAATTATGTGAGGTTCCCCCCGTGACATTCGCGGATTCGCCATTGTGACGTCATAGAAATATTACCCACCTTACTTCTATTGCGATCAGCTGCAGTAAGTTTTTTGCCCAAGTCTTCACGAACCGGCTGTCCATGCCTGACTTTCGACTGAAGGTGTCACAGGAATGTGCATTTATTGGGTCATGGTTTGGAATTCGCCGTTTCCGCATTGTCTGTTTTGCTTTTGGCTCCCTCCCGTGCATAGCATAGGTACCTCGCTGGTGATCAATATTTCACACAATGTGATGCATATACAGAGCAGTGTTCATGAAACTCTGCGTCGAGACTTACAATCCATTGATTATAACATTGACAGGTAACCTTGTGTACATTATCTGTAATATTACATTTGGTTTGTTTGAACTGTGGACAAGTTGTATTATATCTGTTGGAAGAAGAACTTTTGGGAAGATTATTTTCGTCCCATAATGACTGAATGTAATTACAGTTGCCTTGCAAAATTAGTTCAATCAACATCAAGACCTGCACTTGTAATTTTTAGATATTTCTATGCTTGCACAATATTTTATCGCTGTCGTGTTTTATATCACTGTATATTCTACCCACAGGTAAAGCAAGAATGTCGTTCATTGGTGACTGCGCTCCGCCGGTCCCACCACGTGGCTCAAAGACTCTCATGACACCCTCAGGCAGCCCTCGCCTTCAAGCCTGTTCGGAAAAGTTGCAAACGAGCATGCTGACTCACTCTTCCAGTCCGAGCCTTTCGTTCTACTCATCTGGCCTGCACAATATGTGAGAACATATACCTTGCATGTCTATATGGCCTTTCCATGAATTGCATATACAGTAATAACGACGCTCTCAGTTTTGACCTCAAAGTGTAACTTGGTTGATCAACATATACAAAGTATTTTCTTTACATATCAATTTCATCAATGGAACTAGAACTGCACTCGTAGAGCGCATACCTCTACCAGGCTGAACTGTTTACGATTTGTATCCCACTCAAAGGCCGGATCTGCATCCAGCCCTTAACCAAAATCGAATCCGCTTGTTCTTGTCACCACCACACCAACTATCCACCAAGTTTTGGCATAACCCATGCAGCGTCCATCACTTTTTGAAATACTATGCGATATATCGTTTTGACCCCATCTCTCAATGGTAAAGAATCACTTTGAAATTCTGATATCCAGATCCGAATCTTCAACAAAATCTAATCAATTCATCCTTGTCAACACCAACCTGTCCATCAAGTTTCGGCTGAATCAGTCACCAACTTTTTGAGGTCTCATGCTCACAGACAGACAGACAGACAGTAGTGAAAACATAACCTCCATCCACCTTTGGTGGTAGAGGAAATAATTTGTCAATAATGATGGAGATTTTGAATGAAAGTATGGAGTTTGTTGGCCTAATGGTTGAGATTTGGGTTGACATCTGATTGCATAATTTGGTAATAATTTAGGATTTGGATGACAAGCTTCTGAAGTTGCAGACACAGTAGTGGGGAACTTAGCATAACAATGTGCATTTTGTGAGGAAAGCACCAAATTTGGCACATTAGTAGCCTAACATATACTGAACAGATTTGGATATTGGGCCATCTCAAATTCAGCCGCTGATGGCTGTGGCAGCCATTTTCCAAAATGGCACTAGCGGTTACTATAATTTCACTCTAACATTGGTTTGAACATTATTAAAAGCTGAATTAAGAATAACATAACCTGTAGCCACCTCAAGTTTAAAGATAGCCGCCATTTTGCAAGATGGCTGCTATTATTTGTTGTACGGACGACTATCTCACTCATAGAAATTGGTTGTTGAGAATGGTGGCAAACAAATCGCGGGCTGCGTCTGATTGATATGAATACCAACATCGCTTATGTAAAGTCAGTGGTTGTTGAGCATGGTTGCAAACGAATCACGGGCTGCGTCTCATTCATATGAATACCGACATCTCACTCATAGAAATTGATCGAGAGATGTCTGATTTAAATGTTCTGAATTAGTGACACAGTCTGCTCTGTTAATATTCTCTCAATTTGTGAGCACTCCGCCTCACATACACACAAAGCTGTGCATTCAAGTGCGCCCTTTTTGCACTTGCAACGCTTCAGACAGCTCTTCTTGCACTTGCACAATACTAGCTCATAGCAGGTGTGGGCTGCTTTGGTAGCTTCGTCCAGTGTGGCTCGTACACCCCTCGTCTTTCTTGACCCAGCCCAGCTGGATGGAGGAGGCAGCTCTGGCGTTGGTAGCAGTGTTGGACCCCACACATGGCCTCCTTGGTAGGCCGCCCTCTTCACATGCTCCTCCAGAGCTGCCTTGGTTGGCGGGATCAGCTGCACGTTGTTCTTCTTCGCGAAAAGTTTCTTCCGGGCCTTGTCAATGTCGTTGCACGTGCTGGTTCTGTCATAGAGCAATATGAGAACCTCTCGATGGTGTGCATGACATCGTCTGATATGCCACTTGGTGCAGAGGTGGTGCAGTCCTTCAGCAGTGCGTCTGTAAGTTCTGGCAGAACGGTCCAGATTGTCCAAGCAGTCTTCTTACCATGTCCAGCAAAGCTAGATACATGTCACACCCAGTCAGAGCGTGAAACATTGGGAGTGCCTGTGCCTTCTCTGGTCCTAGGCCAGCTGCTATTTTGTGGGCTGCAGGTACCGAAAACCCTTCCCAGTGCCAAATGCTAGCCACAGTTCATCTTCTGGTTGCAGTCCCTGGGCCACTGACACAGCCCACCCAAAATCGGTGTCAACTGTCTTGATCAGTATCTTGTGGTGACCATGGTTGGCTGCATGGGATGCATGCAACAACATTCGACTGTCAGCTTCTTCGTGGCTGCATGGGCGAGCAAGGCCAGCAGTCAAGCAGCGGTGCTTGCTCAGGACTGTCCTCTCCATCAGTGATAACCAGCTGCTTGTCATCCTGGTCAAACCACCTGAAGTATAGCTTTTGATAGGAACTTGAACAGCTCGGTCTTGTTGGTGTCCACTCGGAGGAAGTTCTCGCAGTTTCCAGGTATAACTGCTGCTCCGACCACGCATCTATGCACTCCTTTTCCACGCTTTGGAATGTGTGTCTTAATAAGACTTATTAGTCCACTTTTACTTTTTTCTCAACCAAATCAAATTGTTACTTTCTTTGACCATTATTGGACCTTAATTAGTAAATAAACTTCACTATCAACCTGCATCCCTCTCCAGTAAAGCAGATATGTGTCATAACAGTAACCACTGGCGGCCATTTTGAAAAATGGCTGCCACAGCCATCAGCAGCTGAATTTGAGATGGCCCAATATCCAAATCTGTTCATAATATTGTTACGGCTGTGGAAATTCACAAAACACCATTCAGGTCCCGTAGGTGAGGTATCTTTTAAGTACATGTATAGTTAGCCCAACCCGTTGTTTAGAGGGAATTAATGTGATTCATTCGGGCTGCGACACTTTGAGTTAGTCGTTTTTCTTTCCCTATCTTTGATTTCAACCGAACGGCAAACAAGGGCGCCAAGGAAAGGTCCAATAATGGTCAAAGAAAGTAACAATTTGATTTGGTTGAGAAAAAAAGTAAAAGTGGACTAATAAGTCTTATTAAGACACACATTCCAAAGCGTGGAAAAGGAGTGCATAGATGCGTGGTCGGAGCAGCAGTTATACCTGGAAACTGGCAGAACTTCCTCCGAGTGGACACCAACAAGACCGAGCTGTTCAAGTTCCTATCAAAAGCTATCTTCAGGTGGTTTGACCAGGATGACAAGCAGCTTTATCACTGATGGAGAGGCAGTCCTGAGCAAGCCACCGCTGCTTGACCTGGCCTTGCTCGCCCCATGCAGCCACGAAGAAGCTGACAGTCGAATGTTGTTGCATGCATCCCATGCAGCCAACCATGGTCACCACAAGATACTGATCAAGACAGTTGACACCGATGTTGTGGTGTTGGCTGTGTCAGTGGCCAGGGACTGCAACCAGAAGATGAACTGTGGCTAGCATTTGGCACTGGGAAGGTTTTCGGTACCTGGCAGCCCCAAAATAGCAGCTGGCCTAGGACCAGAGAAGGCACAGGCACTCCCAATGTTTCACGCTCTGACTGGGTGGACACTGTATCTAGCTGTTGCTGGACATGGTAAGAAGACTGCTTGGACAATCTGGACCGTTCTGCCAGAACTTACAGACGCACTGCTGAAGGGACTGCACCACCTCTGCACCAAGTGGCATATCAGACGATGTCATGCACACCATCGAGAGGTTCGTCATATTGCTCTATGACAGAACCAGCACGTGCAACGACTTGACAAGGCCCGGAAGAAACTTTTCGCGAAGAAGAACAACGTGCAGCTGATCCCGCCAAGGCAGCTCTGGAGGAGCATGTGAAGAGGGCGGCCTACCAAGGAGGCCATGTGTGGGGTCCAACACTGCTACCAACGCCAGAGCTGCCTCCTCCATCCAGCTGGGGCTGGGTCAAGAAAGACGAGGGGGTGTACGAGCCACACTGGACGAAGCTACCCAAAGCAGCCCACACCTGCTATGAGCTAGTATTGTGCAAGTGCAAGAAGAGCTGTCTGAAGCGTTGCAAGTGCAAAAAGGGCGCACTTGAATGCACAGCTTTGTGTGTATGTGAGGGCGAGTGCTCACAAAATTGAGAGAATATTAACAGAGCAGACTGTGTCACGATTCAGAACATTTAAATCAGACATCTCTCGATCAATTTCTATGAGTGAGATGTCGGTATTCATATGAATGAGACGCAGCCCGTGATTCGTTTGCAACCATGCTCAACAACCACTGACTTTACATAAGCGATGTTGGTATTCATATCAATCAGACGCAGCCCGCGATTTGTTTGCCACCATTCTCAACAACCAATTTCTATGAGTGAGATAGTCGTCCGGTACAACAAATAATTAGCAGCCATCTTGCAAAATGGCGGCTATCTTTAAACTTGAGGTGGCTACAGGTTATGTTATTCTTAATTCAGCTTTTAATAAATGTTCAAACCAATGTTAGAGTGAAATTATAGTAACCGCTAGTGGCCATTTTGGAAAATGGCTGCCACAGCCATCAGCGGCTGAATTTGAGATGGCCCAATATCCAAATCTGTTCAGAATATGTTAGGCTACTAATCGTGCCAAATTTGGTGCTTTCCTCACAAAATGCACAATTGTTATGCTAAGTTGCCCCACTACTGTGTCTGCAACTTCAGAAGCTTGTCATCCAAATCCTAAATTATTACCAAATTATGCAATCAGATGTCAACCCAAAATCTCAACCATTAGGCCAACAAACTCCATACTTTCATTCAAAATCTCCATCATTATTGACAAATTATTTCCTCTACCACCAAAGGTGGATGGAGGTTATGTTTTCACTACTGTCTGTCTGTCTGTCTGTGAGCATGAGACCTCAAAAAGTTGGTGACTGATTCAGCCGAAACTTGATGGACAGGTTGGTTGTGTGACAAGGACGAATTGATTAGATTTTGTTGAAGATTCGGATCTGGATATCAGAATTTCAAAAGTGATTCTTTACCATTGAGAGATGGGGTCAAAAACAATATATCGCATAGTATTTCAAAAAGTGATGGATGCTGCATGGGTTATGACAAAACTTGGTGGATGAGTTGGTGGTGGTGACAACAACAAGCGGATTCGATTTTGGTTAAGGGCTGGATGCAGATCCGGCCTTTGAGTGGGATACAAATCGTAAACAGTTCAGCCTGGTAGAGGTATGCGCTCTACCGAGTGCAGTTCTAGTTCCATTGATGAAATTGATATGTAAAGAAAATACTGTGTATATGTTGATCAACCAAGTTACACTTTGAGGTCAAAAACTGAGAGCGTCGTTATTACTGTATATGCAATTCATGGAAAGGCCATATAGACATGCAAGGTATATGTTCTCACATATTGTGCAGGCCAGATGAGTAGAACGAAAGGCTCGGACTGGAAGAGTGAGTCAGCATGCTCGTTTGCAACTTTTCCGAACAGGCTTGAAGGCGAGGGCTGCCTGAGGGTGTCATGAGAGTCTTTGAGCCACGTGGCGGGACCGGCGGAGCGCAAGTCACCAATGAACGACATTCTTGCTTTACCTGTGGGTAGAATATACAGTGATATAAAACACGACAGCGATAAAATATTGTGCAAGCATAGAAAATATCTAAAAATTACAAGTGCAGGTCTTGATGTTGATTGAACTAATTTTGCAAGGCAACTGTAATTACATTTAGTCATTATGGGAACGAAAATAATCTTCCCAAAAGTTCTTCTTCCAACAGATATAATACAACTTGTCCACAGTTCAAACAAACCAAATGTAATATTACAGATAATGTACACAAGGTTACCTGTCAATGTTATAATCAATGGATTGTAAGTCTCAACGCAGAGTTTCATGAACACTGCTCTGTATATGCATCACATTGTGTGAAATATTGATCACCAGCGAGGTACCTATGCTATGCACGGGAGGGAGCCCAAAAGCAAAACAGACAATGCGGAAACGGCGAATTCCAAACCATGACCCAATAAATTGCACATTCCTGTGACACCTTCAGTCGAAAGTCAGGCATGGACAGCCGGTTCGTGAAGGACTTGGGCAAAAAACTTACTGCAGCTGATCGCAATAGAAGTAAGGTGGGTAATATTTCTATGACGTCACAATGGCGAATCCGCGAATGTCACGGGGGGAAACCCTCACATAATTTCCTTCTCCTTTAAACTCAATCTCTCTGTATTTTCATTCCACACAGCATCATTCCAATCATAAATTAATACTATACCATTAATATAACAAAATACAACGTAACAAACACTCATGAGGTAAACAAACATAAACGCTGTTCTTACGTTCTATCCGGATCGGGAGCAGCTTCGTATGGATCAAAACTCAAAATCATAATTATATTGAGGTATTTATGGAACCTCTCACCCACCTTAGGACACCGGATGGGACCCCAAAAGGTTTTTCAGAAGGTTTGGTGGGGCTAGCCCCAAAACTGAGTGAGTGGTATAGGGTCGGACGGACACACTCCTGCTCAATAATATAGATGATGAAGAAATGCTGGTATATACAATAAAGTACTGTGCAAAAGTTTGGGATATTTTCACTTTTGTGGTGCTATTCCCCATTAAACAATTGTGAGAATATAGACGTGTGCAATATTGGTAGATAATAATTCAAATTTCTGTGAAAGTTAATTTAATATCACAGTTACCTTTAAGTATACACAATTAATTTGGAAAATGATTTTTGTTTTTGTTTTTGCGAGACATATTATATTATCGTGTGTCAGTAATATCCACTTACCACAAAGAAAATTTTCAGGAAACAGTTTGTGCATTTTTGTAAATAATAATAATAATTTATTGAAGTAATCAACACCAGTTACATTAATGCAAAATTACAGGAAACCACAATAACATTCGCAAATTAGAGAATACGTGAAATTAGTTTTCATCAGTTTGTTCCCTTGCTTGAAAGTCTGTGTGGGTACAGAATGGCACCAAGGAAGCAACTTTTAACAGAACAGCGTGTGAAGATCCAAAGTCTGTTCGAATAAGTGTGCACTGAAGAAAATACCAGAAAAGCTGAAGATCTCCTGCAATAGTGTGCGGTACACTTTGCAATGCAGGACAAGACAAGAAAAGGCAACGAAGACCCAGAAGAATCTTCTCAAAGCAAGACAAACGCTTTAAGTTGCTCAGATTACACGATAAAAGAAAATCAAGTTGGCGGCTTACAAATGAAATGAGAGTAGGCCTGAACATTAACATCTCATGCAGCACTGTGTACAGAGGATGATGGTAGCAGGTCTTCATGGCAGAGTTACAGCAAATAAACCACTGCTAAGACCACAGAATAGGGTGGAAAGACTGACATTTGCAAAGGAACACCAAGATTGGTTGACTCAGCAATGGAATCGGGTACTCTGGTCTGATGAATCGCAGTTTGAACTTTTGGATCTAATATATGCCAGTCCTTACGCCAAAGACCTGGAGAATGTAACAACACGTAATGTTTGCAGCCTACTGTTAAACACGGGGGAGGCCCTGTGACTGTCTGGGGTTGTATCTCAGCTTTTGGTGTCGGAAAACTTGTTAAAATCAATGGGATTCAAGCAAAAGGAAGTACAAGCAGATACTGCAGCACCATACAGTTCCTTGTGTCTCGGCCTGGTACTTTCACATTGTAGACACATTGGCAGTCTCTGTATTTTTCTGCCTTATTTTTGGTCTTTCACCCTGTGCCCTTTCTTGGCTCTGTCACTCCCCTGTTTCTGCAGGGCACACATGGTCTCCCAGTAACCATCTTCTCGTTAAACTCTAAATATCAAGGCTCATTTGTTCTTGTTTTCTCTTGCCTGTGGGACCAACTTCCCTTGTCTGTTCAGTCCCATTCTTCCCTCCTGGGCTTCAAAATACAGCTGTTCACGACTACCTCAGGTCATCCATACTCATGATTTTGCCTACCCCACAGGACCCCATTCCCATAACCTTTTTATAGGTTCTTGTGCTTTTTCTCCCCTCCCTCACCCATTTTGCTTTGTTAGTTGTCGGTTCATTTGTTCCTTTTCTGTTTCATCCCCATCTTCCCCTTCCTCTTGCTGTACTTCATTCAGCGTGTGTGCAGCTTGTTCACCCTATGTGGGTCCTTTTCTCACTTCAATGTATGTCCCACTCCTCCTCTCACCTCTACTTCGCTGTTGGTGTTTCCCCTTCCATTCTGCTCTAGCTCTTCCATGAGCCTCGATCATATATACAAAAAAACGTCTAAGACTAGTCCAGCCCAGCCAGTTTTGTTTTGTTTGTTATTTTAACATGATGGGTAGAGCAGTATTTGGTGTAATTCTTGGTTGGCCGTGTTGTATTTTCTTCTTTGAATAATGCATAACAACCATCATAATCTAATGGTGAAAATTAAATCTGCAGCAAGAATTTCTTTTTCACGGAAATAGATTGATGAAGCACAAGTCATCATAGGAAAGACTGCAAGGTGTCTACAGTATATTGCTTGGGCTACTGATATGTGAATGATGTCTCATGGGTTATATTAATAAAGAGGGGTGGGGTGGGGGGGGGGGGGGGGGGGGGGGCAGGGAGGATGTCAAAAAAAAGTATTACAAAATGACTCGTCACACCAAGTAATCTCGTATCAAAAAATTAGGGCCGAGATCAAGAACAGGTGTCGTGTTTGGTTTGAACTAGGTGTGCTTGTGCCTCCCATTGCTTCGCTGATGGGTTTAATCAAAGGACAGCACATCAGCACGTAATAGGTCAGGTCAGTCAGGTTTCTTGACTGCCACTGGTAACATGTAACCCAGTGATATCTGCTGCATGGTTGGGTAGTCAGCGACTAAACTGACACTGGCTCGCCAGTGGGGAGGGTGACTGTGACACCCTTCAGGACTAAAACGATACCTGCTAAAGGGCGGATGAGCTCCTTTATGGAGCCAACGGCCATCCAGTAAGGAGATGGTGTCTCTGCAAAAACACCCATCCGGTTAGACTGTTTTTTTTAGGTTGTAGGTTGTAGGCAGCAACCTCTCAGGGTAGTACTACAGTTCTGACTTAGGAGTGTTTAAGTGGTGCCTGGAACCATCTATTGCACTCTCCGTGTCAGGATTGCTGGTCTGACTTTCTGTCTCACTCAAACTAGAGCTACCGGGCTAGCTTTAATCTCTCTTTCTTGCAAACAAGCATCATGCACTTTTCTTACTCACTCATTTCCACTCCTCACTTCACATTCTCTCTCTTTTATTTCACTTTATCTAAGGCCTGGCCTCGATGAGGACTATTTAGGCCGTGACTGGAGCCTTAAACATAAAAAAACTAAAATGTTGTACTTCGCAAACATATGGCATGTCTATCTGTGAGTGTCAAGGATGTAAAATGAACATGCGAAAAGGGGTATTTCATAACACATAGTTGTTGGGGTTGTTGTCGTTGTTGTTGTTTGTGTGCTCATTTTGTTGACTTTTATATATCTTCATATTGCTTTGAGAAGTATTAATAATAAATAATTTGTGTGCTCCTCCCATGTCCTTCTCAATTTTTTCCTGCTGCCATAGAATAACAATGGTTATACCGTTGGAACCACTGCATTATAAAGCTCGGGGTCCTGCTTCTGCTTCCTCAATCCTGGAAATGCGGGCTTTTAAAACAGGCATTTTCATGATTAAACGGACACGAGTTTTTGTTCCAAGTAAATCAAATATTAGCTTTCCAACGGAACCGTTTTTATTACTCTACAATAATATGAATAGGAACTCCTTAGAATGAAGCATCGCACGCGCGCACGCACTGGTGTTGTCCAGGAATCTATTGCTGACACATATGACATATACAACTTGCACCGAATATGACTTCACTTGTGACTGGAAATGTATGCAATCATTCACAATGTTTTGGAGGCCCCTTATTATTATTACAACACTATAGTTATTACCTTATTCCACTTGATTAAGGTAGCAAAATACACGCACCGCCTCAGATTTTGGTGGCACACGCGGTGGAAGCAAACAGCCAGCTCCTGGCCTTGGTGAGCTGTATATACCATCACGAGGAGGAGGCAACAAAGACTTGATCCAGGCTGGGTCACATTTTTTCTCAGCTTTGTTGGTCCTATCGGCCCAAAGCTCCTCATATGCTGCTTCAGCAGTGCTATGGCACTGGTTTGGACTTGGATCTTCTGGAAGTACATATTCTCCATCAGCACGAGGTCCTGATTGCACTGTCCTATCCTGTGTAGCTTCTCTGTGGCTAGGAAGGCTTCTCTGCACTTCAATATTTCCATGGAGGCTGTTTCCATAAAAACAAAGGGAGAAGCGAGCTAGTGGTAGGCCGGGACCTTTAGTAGGGCTGGAGCAGATGGCAGCAGATCGAGGAGGAACTTTAGGACTAGGAGTGTCTGGAAGAGCTTCACGAATAGCCCTGGAGTATTCTTCTGGATCAAATCGCTCATAGGCCACAGTGAGCCATCCGGAAAGGGCATCTTGATAGGACTTTTCTCCTGCCAAGAGCCCATATGAGATTTGGAATCGTGGCAGAAGTTGTCCCAGTTGAAGAGGGAAATGAAGTGGAGTCAAAGCTGCAGCTGGCTGACCGGTGGTATTATTTGGTCGTATCACACAGCATACCACTACAGTTCGCACCTGCAGGCCGACTAGCTTGTAGCGATGACCCTCACGCAGGTTATGACGATCGTAGGAATTGCGCATTGGTGAAGGCCCGAAACCATGCCGGCTTGGCACCTGGACATTGAGAGGCAGTCGGACCTGCTCAAGGATAGATCGCATCATATGCTCTCCATCCTGAAGTCGCAGTTCGTGCGGGCTGCGCGTTCCAAACCGTCCTCGACATTGGAAAGGCAAGCTGAGGCTCTCGTTGGTGCGGTGATTCATGCAAATAAGGCATGGCATCTTATCCTTGCTGCCACGTGGTGACCCAGTGCCCAGGCGACCAATTTTGCGCACCAGAGAATTAAGCTTGAAACGATCCTTTGTAGACTTGCAACAAAAGATCTCGGCTTGGCCCATGAGGGTCAGTTCATCACCTGCACACAGCGTGAAGTTGTACACCTCACTGTCTTCACTGAACTCTCCTGAACCTACCTGAAAAGGTAAGCAGAAGTGACATTGCTTTTAGTGAGGATCATGATGCATTGCAAGAACACATTGTAGTAATGAGTCTGCCAAATTAGAGCGATGTGATTTCATGAAAATCTTTTCAGACATGCTTATCTCATACAGCTGTCACACTCTTTATATCACCCTTTTATATTTCCAGCTTCGAGGAAGTCATGAGACATTCACCAACACAATGAATAAGGCAAGCTGAACCATTATATAAGGGAATTTTAATCCCCAGCAAAGTGCAGAACCTATATGGCTTTATAAGGACAGCTTACACTCGGGCTCATGAAAAGACCTTTTGAGGCTTCAAGCATAGAGATTAGGAAAGTTCCAAAATGGAAACAAAGAAAAATTTGCATAATCCATATTGCCATATTCCCTTTGCCTGTGCCTATTCACGTAAGCATTCCAGTGCATATGCCGTGAAACAGAGTGGAAATGAAGGAAGGTTAAAAGCAAACAAAATAGAACGAGTCACTCAATTCAACAGCCTGAATGAGTTATGTGCTTAGGCTCAAGTACACGAAATTTTGCACAAATCAGCCGGATCGCTTGTAGAATCAAGGCACAGGAAACACGAGAGCACATCGGGATGACAAAATGCCTCTTCGGTGAAGTTCCGTCGACCGGCATGTCACAAATACATCAAAGTTGGTTGTTACCTTGACACTAAATGAAATGTCCTCCATGACAAAGACACGGTCAGGAAAAGCCTTTGCCACTTCCTCCACACTTCCAAAGTAACGCATGGGTTCTTTTGAGTCTCGGTCTTGCTCCAACAACTTGAATTTGCCTGCATGAAGAGGAAAATTAAAGAGTTCAGTGAGAACAAGAGATGCTAATACAGGAAGAAAACAATGTGCGTTTGCTTTATAAAACCAAAAATCACGGAGGGAACTAGAACTAGACTACTAGAGTGTATAATTCAAGTCTCTCAGACTCATTGAGAAGGTAGATGTATTATCATCTTCTTTTTTCAGTAGGCAGCAGATGGCTGTGAGTAGCATCATTAACTGGGGGGGGGGGGGGGGGGTGTGCAGTGCTGCTGATGTAGGTTAGAGCAGGAATTTGCAATTTGGCTTGGGTGCTGGTGATAGCTGGCCCGATTATGATATATTGAAGGATAATAACCAGTGGTTTAGTGCCAAAAGCCTGGGTTTGAATCCTGACTCAGCTATAAACTGTCATCCCGGCGTTTCACAGGCAGGGGGATTCATTAATTTGTGCACCGTCCCTCGGATGGACGTCAAACTGGTTGTCCCGTCCACCGGCATTCGCTGTTTAGTTGGTGTCTTTTTTTGAGTTGACGAAAGAAGATAACGCTTTGGGGCAGGATAAACATCCGAGTATTGAAGGAGACGGCAGAGCAGATAAGCGTGATGTTAACATGTATAACGTCATGCTTATCTGCTCTGCCAACATGAGTCCACGTCATTGATGTATTGTAGGTCTACCTTTGTTCATACAACATGACAGCCATTCGTCACAAAAATAGCCACGTCACTGATCCAGTCAGATTTCAACTGTTTGTACACATCCAAACTTTATACTCCAATGTAATGGTGGCACACAAATTGCTGAGGTCACTAAACAACCTCCATTCATGAATTTGCCATAAGCGAACGATTATTTCAATGGAAAGTAAAAGGTCTCATTTTGATCCCCTCATTGGCCACTTTGTACATAAAGACCTCACATATTTGAGAGAGAGAGCTCAAATAAAATCGCTAAAAGAGAGCTCGTTAGATTAGTATAGCTCGCTAAAATAAAAACACGCAAATGTGATATCAGTTTATAGATGTACCGTACGATGATGGGGAAAAAAAGATATATATTTAAGTATCAAACCACTCAACAAATTCTGAACTTTGCTGATTAAAAATAATGTATGAATGCCTCTGTCGATGTAGCCGGTAACACTTCTGGTCATGCTGATCACAGAAAGCAAAATGGAAATGAAGAGTAGGAAGGGTGGTGCGTGTGCTTAGTGAACGTGTGTGCCTTGACACACACAAATGTGCCATGGCTGTAAAATGCTCACATGTTATCAGCTTCTATCGCCTGCGAGGGAGTGAAGGAAGTTGAAGGAAGGAAGGAGGGAGGGAATATGAGGGTGTGATGAGAGATG
>CM068961.1:88172779-88201169 GCA_035128595.1 Eptatretus atami
ATTGCGGAACTCCAAACATGAGGTCGATGGATATTGTTTTTTTTAATGTGTATCGATGTCGAAGTGATGGGTGGATATTGAAAGCAGATCACACAAAAAGGTTAAACAAAGCAATGCCATCTAAAATAAAATTGCACTTTTCAGCCAGCGAGGCACTGCCCAAGGTACCGCACGGCACCACGGGGCCCGACAGGCTGTTGGGGCCTGAAACGTGTCTCCAATCAATATGTTCAGATTGACAGCGCAGGTATTTTTGCCATGTATCACCATGGCTTTGAAACAAACAACCAAGCAGCTTGTAGAGTGCTTGCCAAGTGCCTTAAGCACTCAAGCAAGCACTCCAACGAAATGGTTGATAAGGAACAGCAGGCTTGGCAAGTGATGAGCAATCGCCGATCGGTCATATTAAACGCCATGCACCCGGAGACTCTCAGAGTGTCAAACATTGTCTGAATTGGACAAATTAACACTTTGTTTGTTTTTGCAGTCGGAACTACTGCTGAGGTCAATAAGAAGTTGAGAATTCCTCAACCCGAGTCAATTTCAAAATTTAGAGGTTAATTGCATTTGCGGAAATGAAATAAAGACATGAACGCTGGCGTCTCCAGGCATTTATAAGCATTGCGATGTACACAGCGGTTCAGAGGTATGAGATGAGAGACATTCCATGATATGAGTGAGGAAAGTGAAAAATAGAACTTGAGCTCTTCATTGTTAAGAAACCGCTGCAGCCTGTTTCAAGTCGAGGCATTGTTGAGGAGGCGAACAAAATGGCAAATTAAGGCCCCAGCAAGCTGACAGAGGGATGACTCAGGGGCTGACCAAGGATGACGCCTTCATAAAGGATCATGAAATAAGGCCTTCAGTCATCTTCAAAAGGGGTGTTTAAATTAACTCAAACACCCAGTTTCACTCATGCACTTCCTTGGAGTTCCCTTAGTATGCATGCAAAGTTTGGGGCTTCTCGCTTTCATGGTTTTGGAGCTGTGGAAGAGATGGATGGATTGACGCACACAGACATTTAATATTATAGATTTTGTTTTATATAATATTAATATTCTAGCTGTTTATATATGTTGATTGATTCATTAGGTAAAAA
This sequence comes from Eptatretus atami, assembly GCA_035128595.1. Taxonomy (NCBI): domain Eukaryota; kingdom Metazoa; phylum Chordata; class Myxini; order Myxiniformes; family Myxinidae; genus Eptatretus; species Eptatretus atami. The sequence goes on from CM068961.1 coordinate 88,173,879, forward strand.
TTAATAACCTGTACGCAAGTAATATGATAATAATAATGAGCACATCATAAGCTTGAATGAGCATGTGTATAATAATGATCTTTCTAATGCAAATGTTTATCTAGGATTTTGAAAACAGAGAGAGGAGTATACCTATCTTTGTCTTCTTTCGTATGCAGCACCTGGCTTCCGGTAACAAAATATGCTGGAGGCGCGCAGTGCCATTGATGCTGTGCCCCATGTAGGTTATAGCAAGAATTTGAATTTGTTCAGGGTGATGACAAACTCGCCGACTCTTGGCGAAGCACACTATGGGATCTAAGGTCACTAATTAATGCTGGCAGACAAGCTGCCCAGTTTAATGACCATCCAAGGGACGGCACACACATTGACGAATCGCCTTGCCTGTGAAACAATGGATGACAGTTCAGAGGTGAGCTTTTAGGGTTTTTTTTTTTTAAGGCTTTTTCTTTGGCTGGACTTAGGGATGGACAAACTTAGGCTGGACAGATCAGAAGCGAGGGTGCATACTTTTTGATCATCCTGCCAGCCCGCTCGTGTTATTAATTGGGAAAGATTCTTCTAATTATTTTTGTGAAGCCATTATTGTTGAGTAACGGGTATTTTTTTATTCCTGGGAAGGAGGAGTGGGAAGGGGTGATATGTGGTGGTGTCTTTCTGTTCTCTCTTTCCAAACGTGGCAAATGCTCCTGTTCCAATTGCCAGCCATTGTGAGTGAGCTGTGGAAAAGCACTCAAGTTTTATAAATGTCGCAAGTGCCAGCTGACAGCGCCGGATGAGTTCCACACAGGTATTTCATTAAAAACCAGACTGGGTACAGAGTCATTTGTTACAGACAAAGTGACTGGGGTGGGGGGGGGGGACCAACAAGTCTTAAAATAAATAATGGAAGATTTATCCTTAACTCCAAGAAAGAAGAATACAATATTAAGATGGTCTGTGTGACAGAAAGTTAAACTTTAGAACATTTTAAAACGCTGTGGGAAACATCGCAGTTCTAGGAAGAGGACGTACAGGGAACTTGTGTTTATTTTTTATGCGAAAACAGAATCATTGGCACTTCTGGGGTGCAGTTGGCATAATGTGAATCACTTGTGCTATTATTGGCATCTTGTGCCTCTGGTGCAAAATCAAATATTTTCAATCTGATGAATTCGTATTTTTGGCCTGTTATAAAAGGTACCGGTGATTTCCTCATTGGGGTGATCATGAAAGACTTTTTCCTCGTTTGGGTGATCCTATACAGGACAACAAAACCAATGTCAAACCTCAAGCTTGTGTTCATGCAATGGGTCGTTCCAAGGTTTATTTGTTCAGCGTTTGCGTCGCACAGTTGCTGGTTTGCATCTTTGCTGGGAACTCGAGTGCTTCTGATGCGGTTTCCTCCCCCCTGTAGGCTGGAGCATGGATTTGCAATTTGTTCAGGGTGCTGATGATGGCTCACCTCCTCTTCACTAGCGCCGTGGGATCTTTAATGTCCACATTGACCTGTGCTGCCAGATGGGTCCTCCTGCTTCATGTCCCTCTGAGGGATGTCACACGGATTGATGCCTCATCCTGCATGCAAAACATCAGGGATACCGTTTATAGCTGGTTGGGATTCAAACCCAGGACAAACAGCTCAGTTGTCAATATCTTGATATACTTCTAGAATATGCTGGCAGCTCAAAGGTTTATTTATTCAGAGAGAAATAGAATGACTAAAGTAGACACATTTTTAGATCCTCGTGGAGGATCTCTAAGTCTTATTCACGTTGTTGTTCTTCATCTTCTTCTTGTGGACCTTTTTGTTTCACAGCCTACAGTTTTCATCAAACTTCCTGAAACTTGGCATATATATGTAAAAATACCCTGCGCAGACAGTAACCATCTCCGATTGTGAAAATTCCTCCTAGAAAAAAAAGTTATGACGTCAAAATATCTCGCGCTAATGGAAATCGCCTAAAATTATCTCCGAAACTAGGCTAGCTTTTTGAATTCTGTTTGCGGGAATGAACAGGGCATTAGCAGAGATGAATTACCGCACATATGATACATCACTATGACGTCATATCAATTTTTATGACGTCATTCCTATTTTTTGACATTTTTTGTTTCACAACCCAGAGTTTCATCGGATCTTCGTGAAACTTGCCATGTATATGCAGAAAGCCCACACACAGCCAGTAACCATCTCCGATTTTGGAAATTCTTCCTAGAAAAAAATTTGACGTCATAATATCGCCGCTAATGGAAATCGCCTATACCATCATCTCCGAAACGAGGCAAGCTGTTTGAATTTTGTTTCTGGGAATAAAAACGGGCATTAGCACAGATAATTTATCGCAAACCTGATACATCACAACGACGTCATTCGTTTTTATGACGCCATCATTAGAGGACGAGGATCTTAGCTCACTTGAGCTTGTTGTTTTTGTTGTTCTTTGTGTTTAAAAATACATCACCTGAACAATGGGGGTTGTTGAATTGGGGGGGGCGGAAGGGGGATTGGGGTGATGCAATGGTGGTGTGTGGAGGGGTGCATGGGATGATGGGGGCTCTGAGTAGATGCGGTCATAAAAACGAATATGACGTCGTTGTGATGTATCAGGTTTGCGATAAATTATCTGTGCTAATGCCCGGTTTTATTCCCAGAAACAAAATTCAAACAGCTTGCCTCGTTTCGGAGATGATGGTATAGGCGATTTCCATTAGCGGCGATATTATGACGTCAAATTTTTTTCTAGGAAGAATTTCCCAAAATCGGAGATGGTTACTGGCCTGTGTGTGGCTTTCTGCATATACATGGCAAGTTCACGAAGATCCGATGAAAACTCTGGGTTGTGAAACAAAAAATGTCAAAAAATAGGAATGACGTCATAAAAATTGATATGACGTCATAGTGATGTATCATATGTGCGGTAATTCATCTCTGCTAATGCCCTGTTGATTCCGCCAAACAGAATTCAAAAAGCTTGCCTAGTTCGGAGATAATTTTTAGGCGATTTCCATTAGCGGAGATATTTTGACGTCATAACTTTTTTTCTCTAGGAGGAATTTTCACACAATCGGAGATGGTTACTGTCTGCGCAGGGTATTTTTACATATATATGCCAAGTTTCAGAAGTTTCGATGAAAACTGTAGGCTGTGAAACAAAAAGGTCCACAAGAAGAAGATGAAGAACAACAACGTGAATAAGACTTAGAGATCCTCCACGAGGATCTAAAAATGTGTCTACTTTAGTCATTCTATTTCTCTCTGAATAAATAAACCTTTGAGCTGCCAGCATATTCTAGAGGTATATCAAGATATTGACAACTGAGCTGTTTGTCCTGGGTTTGAATCCCAACCCAGCTATAAACGGTATCCCTGATGTTTTGCATGCAGGATGAGGCATCAATCCGTGTGACATCCCTCAGAGGGACATGAAGCAGGAGGACCCATCTGGCAGCACAGGTCAATGGTGGACATTAAAGATCCCACGGCGCTAGTGAAGAGGAGGTGAGCCATCATCAGCACCCTGAACAAATTGCAAATCCATGCTCCAGCCTACAGGGGGGAGGAAACCGCATCAGAAGCACTCAGGTTCCCAGCAAAGATGCAAACCAGCAACTGTGCGATGCAAACGACTGAACAAATAAACCTTGGAACGAGCAATTGCATGAACACAAGCTTGAGGTTTGACATTGGTTTTGTTGTCCTGTATAGGATCACCCAAACGAGGAAAAAGTCTTTCATGATCACCCCAATGAGGAAATCACCGGTACCTTTTATAACAGGCCAAAAAATACGAATTCATCAGATTGAAAATATTTGATTTTGCACCAGAGGCACAAGATGCCAATAATAGCACAAGTGATTCACATTTGATGCCAACTGCACCCCAGAAGTGCCAATGATTCTGTTTTCGCATAAAAAATAAACACAAGTTCCCTGTACGTCCTCTTCCTAGAACTGCGATGTTTCCCCACAGCGTTTTAAAATGTTCTAAAGTTTAACTTTCTGTCACACAGACCATCTTAATATTGTATTCTTCTTTCTTGGAGTTAAGGATAAATCTTCCATTATTTATTTTAAGACTTGTTGGTCCCCCCCCCCCCCCCCCCACCCCAGTCACTTTGTCTTGTAACAAATGACTCTGTACCCAGTCTGGTTTTTAATGAAATACCTGTGTGGAACTCATCCGGCGCTGTCAGCTGGCACTTGCGACATTTATAAAACTTGAGTGCTTTTCCCACAGCTCACTCACAATGGCTGGCAATTGGAACAGGAGCATTTGCCACGTTTGGAAAGAGACAACAGAAAGACACCACCACATATCACCCTTCCCCACTCCTCCTTCCCAGGAATAAAAAATACCCGTTACTCAACAATAATGGCTTCACAAAATAATTAGAAGAATCTTTCCCAATTAATAACACGAGCGGGCTGGCAGGATGATCAAAAAGTATGCACCCTCGCTTCTGATCTGTCCAGCCTAAGTTTGTCCATCCCTAAGTCCAGCCAAAGAAAAAGCCTTAAAAAAAAAAAACCCTAAAAAGCTCACCTCTGAACTGTCATCCCATTGTTTCACAGGCAAGGCGATTCGTCAATGTGTGTGCCGTCCCTTGGATGGTCATTAAACTGGGCAGCTTGTCTGCCAGCATTAATTAGTGGACCTTAGATCCCATAGTGTGCTTCGCCAAGAGTCGGCGAGTTGTTGTCATCACCCTGAACAAATTACAAATTCTTGCTATAACCTACATGGGGCACAGCATCAATGGCACTGCCGCGCCTCCAGCATATTTTGTTACCGGAAGCCAGGTGCTGCATACGAAAGAAGACAAAGATAGGTATACTCTCTCTCTCTGTTTTCAAAATCCTAGATAAACATTTGCATTAGAAAGATCATTATTATACACATGCTCATTCAAGCTTATGATGTGCTCATTATTATTATCATATTACTTGCGTACAGGTTATTAATTTTTACCTAATGAATCAATCAACATATATAAACAGCTAGAATATTAATATTGATAATAACAACAATCTATAATATTAAATGTCTGTGTGCGTCAATCCATCCATCTCTTCCACAGCTCCAAAACCATGAAAGCGAGAAGCCCCAAACTTTGCATGCATACTAAGGGAACTCCAAGGAAGTGCATGAGTGAAAACTGGGTGTTTGAGTTAATTTAAACACCCCTTTTGAAGATGACTGAAGGCCTTATTTCATGATCCTTTATGAAGGCGTCATCCTTGGTCAGCCCCTGAGTCATCCCTCTGTCAGCTTGCTGGGGCCTTAATTTGCCATTTTGTTCAGCCTCCTCAACAATGCCTCGACTTGAAACAGGCTGCAGCGGTTTCTTAACAATGAAGAGCTCAAGTTCTATTTTTCACTTTCCTCACTCATATCATGGAATGTCTCATCTTCATACCTCTGAACCGCTGTGTACATCGCAATGCTTATAAATGCCTGGAGACGCCAGCGTTCATGTCTTTATTTCATTTCCGCAAATGCAATTAACCTCTAAATTTTGAAATTTGACTCGGGTTGAGGAATTCTCAACTTCTTATTGACCTCAGCAGTAGTTCCGACTGCAAAAACAAACAAAGTGTTAATTTGTCCAATTCAGACAATGTTTGACACTCTGAGAGTCTCCGGGTGCATGGCGTTTAATATGACCGATCGGCGATTGCTCATCACTTGCCAAGCCTGCTGTTCCTTATCAACCATTTCGTTGGAGTGCTTGCTTGAGTGCTTAAGGCACTTGGCAAGCACTCTACAAGCTGCTTGGTTGTTTGTTTCAAAGCCATGGTGATACATGGCAAAAATACCTGCGCTGTCAATCTGAACATATTGATTGGAGACACGTTTCAGGCCCCAACAGCCTGTCGGGCCCCGTGGTGCCGTGCGGTACCTTGGGCAGTGCCTCGCTGGCTGAAAATGTGCAATTTTATTTTTAGATGGCATTGCTTTGTTTAACCTTTTTGTGTGATCTGCTTTCAATATCCACCCATCACTTCGACATCGATACACATTAAAAAAAACAATATCCATCGACCTCATGTTTGGAGTTCCGCCATGTTGGTTCATGCTGTGATAAGCATAGACCGATATTTTGTGTTTTCTGTGGCTTGATATATTTTAAATTGAATTTTGTTAATTCTCACTTGAATTCCTCTTTCAAAGAACTCTGTTTAATGCACAAGATGCATGTGTACATTTGCGAGTGTGTGGGTATATCTATATCACCATAACAGAACTTGGAACGGGCCCTGATGTCTTGGTCACAAATGTCCGCTCACAAGCGCTCATAAGGGGAGGTGAGTGTGTGTGTGTGTGCGTGGTGGCGTGCGTGCGTGCGTGTGTGTTGGTGTGTGTGTGTGTTGATGGCTGCTATCTCCACACATGGGTGGGGTTCGGAGAGTGAATGGAGATCTAGTTCTCAAAAGGTCTCAAAGTATCCACCTCTGTGTGATCATTGAGCATATACAATATCATTCTCTTGGCTAACCTCACCTCTTCTCCCACTCACATTTCTCTCTTCTGCCCCTCCCTCTCCTGTCTCTGTCTGTAATTCCCCTTTCCTACCTCTTCTTTCTCCTCGCTCCCACCTCCTCCCTCCCGCAGTGTATAGTGACACATGGTGAGGCATCGCTCTACCCCCCCGCCTTGCTCTCTCTCCCCTTGTCCTTGCTCCATCCTTGCTCACCCTTCTCCTCTATTTCCTCCCCCTCGCTGACTCCTTTCTTTTCCACCCCTGCCCCACCCCTTCCCATATCCTCTCTTCTCCCCTGCTTCCTCCACCGTCACTGTCCATCCCCCATATCGCTCTCTCTTCTATACGTCTCTCTCTTTCTCTGTGTCTTCCTCTACTCTCTCTTCTTATCTCTTTCTCTCTCTCACTCCGTGTCTCTGCTTCTCTTCTGCTTTTATTTTTTGTCTCTTTCTCCTTCTCTATCTTTCTCTCTTGTGTTATTCTCTTCTTCTGCTGCTCTTCTCTTCTCTTTATACCTCATCGTGTCTCTCATCTCTGCTCCTTTTTTCTTACTGTTCTTGCCTCTCATTATCTGCGGTCTCTGCTCTCTCTCAATCTTCTCTCCTATCAATCTTCCTCCTCTTCCTTTTCTTTTTTCTTCATTCTCTTCTTCTTCTTCCCTTTCTTCTCTACTCTTCGTTTTCATTTCCTCTCTGTGCTCTTCTTCCATTCTCTTGATCTCTTTCTCCTTTCTCTCTCTGTAAGAGTTATTCCTCTCTTGCAGTCTTTGTCAACGCTATCTTTCATATCATCTCTCTCTGTCTACGATCTCTTTTTTATACTTCTCTCTTCTTCTTCTCTCTCTTTCTTCTCTCTCCTTCTCTCTCTTTTTTCTATCTCGTCGTCTTCATCGTCCATTCCTCATTCATGATTTCATCTCCTCTCTCATCTATCTGTCTCATCTCTTTTCTCTATTCATCTTCTCTCTCCTTCGGCTTTTTCCTTATACTTCTGTTCGCTCTATCTTCTTCTTTATTTACTTTCTATCTTACCTGTCTTCTTGCTTCCTTCTTTTCTCTACGTTTCTTCTCTCTTCTCTTCCTTTCTCTTCGTCTCTTTCGTCTTTCGTCGAGATTTTCTTTCTCCCCTTTTCTATTCATCGTCCTCTCGTCCCGCACGTTCCGTTTCTTATTTCTTCTCTTTTCTGTCTTCTTCTCTCTTCTTCTACCTTGTCTGCCATCTTTTCCTCTCGATCTCGTCTCTTTCTATCTCTCCTGAACACATCTCCATCTCTTCTCTGCTCTTCTCATTCCACATTCTTCTCATCTTCTCTCTGTTCTGCTCTCTCTCTCCTTCTTTTCTATATCTTTTCCTTTCTTCCTCTCTCTTTTCGTTGGATCTTTCATCCTCTCTATTCTCATCTTCTCCTCCCATCCTTCCCTTTCTCTCGCTTTCTTTTTCCTCTTCTTATTTTCCTTCTCTTCTCATCTGCTCTTCTCTTTTACTCTTATTCCTTCTTCATGTCTCTCTTTTTCTCTTCATCTCTCTCTCTTTACCTATTTTCTTTCTTCTCGTTCATTCTGATCCTCTGCTCTCTCCTTCTCTTTCTTCTCTCGTCTACTTTCTGCTCGTTATTTCTCGCTCTCTCTTTCTTCTCCTCCTCTCTCATCGCAGCTCTCTGTGCTTCTCTTCTCCTCATCGTACTTATGCTCTATTCTCTTTACTCTCTCTCTCTTTCCTCTCTCTTTCTTCATGCATTTCCTGCTCTCTCTCTCCTGCATTCTCTTCTATCTTTCTTCTTCCTCCTCTTCCTTTCTCGTTCTACCGCGGCTTTCTCTAGCTCGGGAGGTTTAATTCCTTCTCTCTGTCTAGTCTTCTCCTCCTTAAGTCAAAGCTCGTTCGACACTCTCCTTGTCTCTCTCTTTCTTTCATCTCTTTCTTTCTCTTCTCATTCTCTCGCATCTTCTTTCTACTCCCTTCTCTTTCTCTTCTCCCTCTTTTCTCTTTCTTTCTTTCTTCTTTCGTCTGCATTCGTTCTTCTCTTCTTCTTGTCATCTCTTTCTCTTCTCTCTTCTCTTTTCTCTTCTCTTCTATTCTCTCTATCGTCATCTTCTCTCCTCTGTTCTTTCTCTTCTCCTCTCTTTTTCCGCCACATCGCCATCTCTCTCTTCGTTCTCTCGTCTCCTTCGGTCTTTCTCTCTCATCTCTTTTCTTCTTTTCTTCTTTCTCCTTCTCTTCTCTTCTTTCTTTATACTTGACTCTCCTCCTTTCTCTCTCATCCTCCTCATGTCTCTTCTTCATCCCTCCTTCTTCTCTCTGTCTATCTCTTCTATTCTCTCTCCTCTTTAGCTCCCTCCTCATCTCTCCTCTGCTCTATCCTCTCTGTTCATTTCTTTCACCTTTCTCTCTATCTCTTTCCGGCCATTCGCTCTCATCTATCTCTTTTCTTTCCGTCTCCTTCTCTTCTATTTCCTTTTCTCTTGTTTATCTGCCTCTCTTCTTTTTCTTTTTCTCTGCTATCCTCTCTCTCTTTTTATTTCCTTTGTCTGCTTCTTCTTTCTTCATAGTCCTTTGCTTTCTTTCTCTGATATCTTCTCTTCCTATCATTTCGTGTCATGCTTGATCATTTACTCTCTCTCGTTATTCTTTCCTCTCTACTCCGTTGTGCCCCTCTCTCCCTTCTGCTTTCTCTGTCCGTTTCTCTTCTTTTCTTTCTCTTCTTCTGCTCTCTTTTGCTCTTCTCTCTTCTCTCTTCGCTCCCATTCCACTGTCTCTCTCTTCTTCTATCTTCTCTCTTCTCCTCTCATCTGTTACTTCCATCATCTTCTTTCTCTTTCTCTCTTTACTTCTCTCTCTCTTCTTTCTCTTACTCTCGCTCTTTCTTCTCTCTGCTCTTCTTCTTCTCTTATCGTCTCTCTTCTCTTCTTTTTCCTCGTCTTCTGCCTCTATCTCGTTCTCTTCTCTTCTTCTCGCTGTCATCTCTTCGTGCTCTTCTATCTTCTTCTTCTGTTCTCCGGTTCTGATCATTTTTCTCTTCGCATTCTCATCTTTCTCGTCTTGTTCTTTCTCTTCGCTGTCTGTCTTTCTCTCTCTCTCTCTTCTCTTACTCCTTCTCTTCTCTCTTCTCTCTTTCATCTCCTTATTGCTCTACGACGCATCTATCTCTTCTTTTCGTTTTCTTGTTCTATCTCTCTTCTCTCTCTCCGGTTACTCTCATCTCCTCCCTCTTCTTGCTTTTCCGTTCTTTACTTCTTCTTTTTTTTCTTCTCTGTATCTTATCTGGCCCTAATCAGTCTCCTCTCTCTCTCTTCTGCTTCTTTTCTTCTTCTCTATCTTCTTGTTATCTCTTATCTTTCTCTCTCTCTTTCTCTCTTCTTTGCCTTCCTCATTCTCCGAAGCGTCTATCGTCTCTCCTCTCTTTCTCTCTTTCTTTATTGTTTTCTTCCTATGCTCTCATTACTTTCTCTCTAGTTCTCTGCCTGCATATCTTCTCTTGCTCCTTCTCTTCGTGTCACGTTAATTCTCTTCTGCTCTTGTTGTCATATTCTTCCCTCCCTCCTCTCCGTTGCTCATACCTCCACCCCCCGATCTCTCTCTTCTCTCTCACTCTCTCTCTTCTCTTACCCTGCCACACTTCCTCTCACTCCTCTCCCCCTCCTCCCCCTGCCCCTCTCACTGTTCCCTCCCCCCTTCTCCCTTCCTCCTCTCCTCTCTCTCTGCTGCTTCTCTCTCTCTCTCTCTCTCTCCTCCTCTCTCGCTCTCTCTCTCTCTCTCCTACCCCTCTTCCACTCCTCTCTAGTATCCGTCAGTGAACGTGATGTAATATTGAAAATACAGTAATATATAAAACAAGACTGAGCATTTGATAAAGCAAAGCATAATATCAGTAGAATAGACAAACAACCTATGATTAAAGTCGATCGCTTGCAGACACCCATCCCATGACAAAACAACGGCAGGCACTGAACCGATACAAAGCCTCTCCCATCCCTTTGGGAATGGGCCAGGCTAACGAATTGGAAATCCGTGTTTGGGATAACCATTCAGTCTCATCATTATGCAGCTAAGGTTTTCATTTTGCACTCAGAGGCTCATCAGCTCAAAACATGCTCACAGCTGAGTGAACCAGCTGGCAAAACCAACTACAAATGCTCAAAACCCTCCGGACATAAGCACATACTAAAGGTTGCTTTTTATCCAAGGAGGAAATAGCCATGGATTGCATTAGAGCTTTAATCATAAAGCCGATTATTTTACATGACACAGGCTTGCTTTCCCCCAAATTACAAACTACTGCAGCCATTTATTGCAACCACAACACCATTAGCATGAAAACCACACCAGCAGATAATATCTATATCCCTCATTAGGTTCCATAACACCACTTAAACGAATACAACTTCCATGAAAAGCAGTTTCGCCCTTTGGAACTCATCTATTTCAAGTTTTAGATATCAAACAGAAAGGCCAAGCAATACGTTCAAGTATGTAAGCACATTTTACTCATATCAAGAGTGATTCGCTCCATAGGCGAGTCCCACAACAGCATGCAATTGTCCACTGCTATCAAGCAGGTGATGAAGCTAAGAACCACCAAAACGAAAATATCTCTGCTGACAAACACGGAATTATACTGTACAGACAAAAAAGGATTAAAAAAAAAATTAGGAAGAGGTAATTGGAATGCAAATAACCGGAACGGCTCGTGTCATCAACTGCTGTATGCAAAGTAACCAATCACGTGGAAAGATGAAAGGAAGACTCCATTTACCAGGGTAGTGGATTGGTATCTCAATTTTTGGTCCAACAACATAGTGACCTTCTTCCAAGCTATGAGCCAGCACTGTTGTCCACTGTCTGGCTGAATGCAGGAGCACCAGATCCCCATCCTGTAAACCCTCTGTTATAGGACCTGTGCACGGCACACAAAGGAATCCGATAAGTTCTTACAAAAGAGAAGTGTGGATTAAAAAAAAATCAAGGACAAATAGAATGTTCTTTGGTAATCTATCATTGGCCATTTCCATGACAACAAACTGCCATTGTCACTGTGTGGTCCAATATAAGCAGCTGGCTTGGAAAATAAAACTTTCACTCCACACATTCTACAAACCTTAGTTTGGGTCTATGCCAGTGCAATTTGACATTCATCAGGGACAAAGTATTTAACTTGATGTCAAACGATTGGTTGCTTGTGCAAGTCAGATCCAAATTACACTTGAAGGCAATGAGTATACTGAATTGAGCACGATTTTCTCGCAATAAAAGAAAACATATATTTCATTGATTGTGTTCAAGAGGCCATCTTGAATAAAAAATGCACTCGGTCTGAGAGCGCCCATCTCGGCCCCCCTGACATGGGAAATTTAAAGTGACCGGTGTTAAACAAACAAATAATTTCTTATGGAAACACTGTACATTTAAAAAAAAAAAAAAAAAAAAAAAAAAAAAAAAAAAAATATATATATATATATATAATATATATATATAATATATAATATATAATATATACGTTGTACTGCGACTTAATGTTGCCTTGCTGAACACAACTGCAGCGTTTTTTGATGTAAATGCCAAGTGATCAATTTTGAAGTTTGTCACAATTACATGTATCTGGGAGGAGGTGCGAGGAAGGGGTGGGATGGAGTCCGGAGGAGGGGGTAGGTTAGGAGGAGACAGGGGAAGGGTGGGAGATGGACCCAGCGTTACCCGCGCAATACCAGGTACCCTGCTTGTGTGTGTGTGAATGTATATAATATATTATATATATATATTATATATATATATATATATATATATATATATATATATATGACGTGTTAATTTTTGAATTTGAGCGTGTTAATTTTTTTCAGACCGCCATGTGACCTTGACCTTTAACTCAGAGGAGTATGATTGTAAATTAAGCATAAATGCAGCTTGCTTTAGGCTATCTAGGGAGGTAATGCTCAAAGCGAACAAACCTTGGTCGAGTTTTGGTGAAAATGTGAAATGTCTATAATTGTGTCGTGACCTTAAAAATGAGGTCAAGGTTAAAAAAAAAAGTCAACCTGCATACTTTTTATTCCCATTATTAATGCAATATTTATTTTGAATATGCCAGCCGGATCTGAATACAGCTCAGAAATTGGCAGAACAAAAAGGAAGAGAAAAAAAACAACCTAATGGTGGTTGGGTCACCTCGGGGTCTAAAACATTGTGGGTAACATTAAAAATGGGGGCACTAATTGTTGAAACAAACCCTAAAACAGGCAGAATCCCCCCCCCCCTACAGATTAGGGAAGGCTTAATTAAAGGGTATATTGACATTTTGTGATATTTGAAACTGAGCATAATAATGTATATGTGGACCCGATTCAAATTATTGGATTTATGTTTGTATGTTTTTTTTTGTACTTGCTTGACCATATTACAGGGCTCTTCCATGGACAATGGTTCATGGTGGGTTGATAGGGTGCAAGAGGTGCAAGAGCCCCAACTCTGGGGCTTGACTTTGTAAATCTAGTCAAGGAAGTAATTTGTAATTTGTTCAGGGTGCCGGTGATAACACCCCAACTCTTCATCAAAAGACACTGCAGGATCTTTAACTTCTCCAGTAATCAATGCTAGCGGACAGGGCACCCTGCTTAACATGACCTCCCCCTACCCCACCATGGGACAGCACACATTGTGATGCGATGTCCTACCTGAGAAGTACCAATGAGTCGACAGTCGATAGTCAGATCAGCAATCGAACCCAGATTAAACAGCTCAAGGTGAAGTTCACTACCTCCGCACCATCCTTTTGAATCTATTGTATTTAGATGGACTCTAAGCTGTTTTTACAATATGATGTATTTTTCATTTCTATGCCTTCCATTGTTGCGTCTAAGCAGGAGTTTGTCCACCTGATATTGTCATGAAAAGCACGTATTTAAAGACACGGTGGCACAAATTGTAAGGAGAGACGTAGCAACATTTAAGAGCCTATTCATCACGGTCACTGAGGCAGTCGTCAAGCTTTGCCAAAAACTTCAAATTTACGTCCATTGCCTTCCTGGATGGGCGAGTTGCATTCGATTGTGACCGTCAATTGTGGCAAAGATGCCCAGACATTCCCACATCACCACCCTAACAACTGAAACTGCTTTTCCACACCACCACTAATTCAAATGAGGAAACCTCAACTCACTAATGGTGTGCACCAGGAATTGAACTCAGAACATTTGGAAGCGTTGTATTTAAACCATTGACAGTGAATCTTCTGTTCATAGAAAAATATTTTGTGAAATCCAACTAAGGTGCTCTGCGGTAACTAAAAACAAAATCGTAATAAAGAAATCAAGATCAACATGCGTGCTGTTTGTATTGTACGTGGCATGGTGCTGAAGGAGGGATGGCCATTTAACTTAAGAAGTCCTGTTCTTTGTGCTTGCGCTGTTAGTCTTAAATTTTCTTCTCCACATACATCTATTATGTTATGATTCCTGATACTATTAAAATGTTAATACTGTCTGTCAATGTCACGTAATTCTGCAAAAAAACAAAAACAAATTAACACTACAGTTTCTGACATCCTTACTCAATGAGTCGGTCCATTACACAATGGAATTCTGCCTATGGTCCAAATTCCTGCCTTTAGTTTCATAGCAGCCTGGCATTGGCTTAGCAGTTCGGGTGGCGGCTTGAGATCCTATTGTCCTGAGTTTGAGCCCTGTTGGCCGCTGAATTAACACCAGGTGGTTGACTCAGCCTGTCATCCTTCCGAGGTCAGTGAAATGAGTACTAGTGTACTGGTAATAGGGGCACTGCATCAGCAGCATAGCCGTGCCCCTAACCAATGATGCAACCAGCAGCCAAAAAGGCTGCACACGAAGGGAGCTGCCTGAATTTGTCCAAACTTGCAAGAAGCACATTGTCCTTGATGCTGTAGACCACCTCATCACTCCTTGCCACCAATGCTTCCTCCAAAGTGCCTCCCCACCCCCTCTTCCTCACTCCTCCTTTAAACTAGTCATCGCATGTGGCCATATCTTTTGCATAATATTTGCACATCATTGACCTGTATAATATTGTTTGTGCATCATATTGTCATGTCATGCTCTTGGTGTAACCTTCTCAACCACTTTATCTTGGTGTAACCTTCTCAACCACTTTATGAGTTCCCTTGCAGGCAAATTCAACACAAGATGAGGCCATTCGGCCCATCAAAAGCCTGCACAATGACTGCCAAACTATGGTTGTTTATCCATGCTCGATCCTTTTTAAATGCTGAGCTTCAAGCAAGGAAGCAGCACGTACCGTTTAAAAAGTTTTTGGCATGACTCGGTCGGGGTTTTAACCACTGACCTCCCAGACTCAGAGTGGATACTCCAACCATTAGGTCTGCTTTGACACAGCATCACTGACTATAACCAATGTCAGATCTAAAGCACGATCAAGAACAATGGCAAAATTAAATAAATAAACCATCTGTGACAGAAGGAAACGTAGTTCACTGTATAGACAAACACAAACAGGATAAATTCCAACATGGGGCTAAAAGTTGAGAAACACAACCCAACCCAGGACTCACAACCAGGACCTCTCATAAATAAGTCAAACGATCAACCAGTCAGTTATTGAGTCATAATCAGGAGTGTCACATGTTAACAATGCAGGTATAATGACCGATGTCTTCTGCCTCCCGCGCGCAGAACAAGTCCAAAGTGGATATGAGCACGAGTATGAGCGTTTGTGTGTCGTGTGTGGTGTGTGTGTGTGTGTGTGTGTGGTGTTGTGTGTGTGTTGTGTGTGTCGATCCCTGTCTATATATAAATTAATTTGAAAAATACATTTCTGCAAGAAAATTCAAAGATCAAACAACACTCAGGCCTCTGACTTCAAGTGGACGTTGTAATATGAAAATACATCTACCCTGTTTGTTAAGGCCAGGTCACATTTGCCACGGCGGCCGTGGGTTCTCAAAATCTCGCGCCACAGCAATTATACGGCGCCGCAGTATTTCCACGGTCACACAATGTAGCAGTCACATATGTTTTATTTTTCGGGAGCCGCACGGCGTATTTATAAATTGTGGAGACCGAAAATGGGTGTGCCTACGGTCTTTGATTTGATGTCGCACGGTGACTTAGGGCGTTCGCTGCTGGCGCCATGAATTTTCAAGTGCCCGCAAGGCGACCGCAAGGGGGGCGCCTGAAGCGCGAACGTGCGCCAGACGGAGGTAACGAGTGGGTATATATACCAGTTTTTTTTTACTGAAATAAAAATATACCAGATATATATAACTGAATATACTATAACATAATATACCGTGGTGCCCCCAAATCAACGCGCCCATTGTTGAACAACAATTGGAATCGAACAATTTTTTGAGAAAATTTTGCAATAAAACCTAATACATTTAAAAACCGAACACAACGTAGCGTTCATGTTTGTTACGTGTCTCCCCCACCTGTTCGAGCCGCATCTTCGCGCTTTGTTCATTCAGTTCGTCGGTGGAATCTCTGAAAGCATCTCTCTGTGTCGATCGATACTTTAGGCCTCAGTCACATTTGCTCTACGGCGAGGATACGGCGGCCGTACACCCTCTGAATTGACAGAAACGTGCGGCGCGCCGCAGAGAAACTGAGGTGGCTCAGGGTGCCCTACGCCGTATGGCTATATTTTACAGGCCGTAGGTCGCCGTGGAATTATAACGCGGAGTTATAATCTTTTCATTTCTACGTTCGCCGTAGAAATTCGACAAGCGAAACAAAAAATGGTTAAAAAAAAAAAAAAAAATTAACCCATTCGTTACCGTCCGTCTCGCGCCGCACGTTCGCGCTTAGGTCCCCTGCGGTCGCCTTGCGCGGCCTTGCGTCTGCCTCCACCAAATTCTATGGCCGCTGCAGGAACGCCCTAAGGTCACCGTGCGACTCAAATCAAAGACCGTAGGCACACCCCAGTTTTCGGTCTCCACAATTTATAAATACCGTGCGGCTCCCGAAAAATAAAAACATATGTGACTGCTACATTGTGTGACCGTGGAAATACATGCGGCCGCTTTATATTGCTAGTGCCCGTACATTTTGTAGACCCTCCGGCGCCGAGCCAAATGTGACTTAGGCCTTACCTCTGTTTTCACTTCATTTGTGATGTTTTTTTAATCATTGGTTGTTTTAATAACAAAAAAAAGCAATCCGATCACGTGGTTGACGGACTGTCGGGCAAGGATTGAATTTCACAGCAAACCAGTTGTAATTTGGAATATCCATGATTACGTCAGCCCGAGCGTTTGATGAAAGTGATTGTGTTCTGCGGGCATCATGTTTGATGAGCTGCCCTGGGGCAGCGCTCTCGCAGATGCTGCGAGCGATCGGAACCCAGGCCGGAGCTCGAGCCTGTGTGGACCTTTGGATGTGGTGATTGTACCAGCTTACATACAATACACCGCCACCCGAGGTCATTTACTCATCTTATTTTACCTTAAACATGGGGAATTTCAGTTTAAAGTGTCTTGAAAGTGGGTTTCTCTGGGTCCAGAACGATTAATTCACTCCATTATTTCTTATTGGGAAAATATTTTTGGAATCCGAACTTTTTGCAATCCGAACAGCCTCCTGGAACGAATTAAATTGGATTCTGGGGGCATCACTGTATAGGCAAACACCATACTCCGATCTCTAGCGGTAGTGCACGGTGGAGGACGGTCGACGCAGACTGCCCGGAGGCCGTACGTAGGTGCACGGCGGGCGTAGGGGAACCGTGCGTCGACCCTGCGTTGCCCGCAGGTGTCACACAGACCGCAAGGCCACCGTACGCGACCGTGGAAATAGTGCGGCCGTCGTCATTTTGGGGGTTGGAAATTCATTTTTCATTGAGAAGAGCTTACGGCAGCCGCGAATAACCAAGCCAACCGTACGCCCTACGTACGGTCGACGTGGAACACATCTACTCATAGCTTGGCTTGTCGAAATGCTACGGCAACGTAGAAATGAAAAAAAGTTATAACTCCGCGCTATAATTCCAGGCGCGCCCTACGGCCTGTAAAATATAGCCAAACGGCATAGGCCTCCTCGAGGCCACCTCAGTTCTCTGCGGCCGCCGCCACTTTCTGTCAATTCGAGGGTGTACGGCCGCCGTATCCTCGCCGTAGAGCAAATGTGACCTAGGCCTAAATCTCCAACCAGCACAACGATCAGGCTGCTGGAGTATCACTACCTGCCGATTTCAAGATGAATCAATAACTATTGAAAAGAAAATCTTTACATACGAGTTTAAAACTGTATAAGTTACACATCTCGAACTTGTCTCATCAGATGGACTACCGAGCAGTCTCAGTTCTTTTACTGCAACCAACTACTGAATGAAGTACGTTCTCTTGAGCTTCTTGATCTCTTACCATCCCATAATGTTTGGGCAGACGAGATTTTTTAAGTGCAAGACTTCGGGCAATCAGGATTTCCACTTTTTCCCCTCTGGTCGTTGATAGTGTTGATTACTAAAAAAATTTAAAAAAAGAAACAAAACAAAACAAAAGCTAAGCTCTGATGATAAATCAAGGTGTTTAGGAATACTTTCATATTAATGGTCACTGCAAAATATAATTTTTACATTACATATATATATTATGTACTGCATTTCTATATTTTCCTTTTTGCTTGGTGGAATGAAGTGTCGATATTCGACGGTTATCAACTGCGGTCCCTCATTATATTGTTGCGGGCCGGGTATCGGTGCGAGCACGACCACTAGAGGAGCAGTAGAGTCAGCTCCACGAAACACACTGGAATTTATGTCGTGACCCTCGGATAAGTCTGAAGGTACGGGTCCCTTACAGGACCATGAATCGCCAATAGTTTGACCGTGTGGGTAGGGTTAATTGCCCAATTTAAATATACCTAATACCCACCAGTCTAACTACGGGGAACCACACCCTCGGCCGACTCTGTCCGATCCGAGTCGCAGGTAACGACTCGGATCCGGCGTAACCGAGCGGAGCTACCAGAGCCGCGCCGGACCAAATTAACAATTACGGCAACAACAGCCTTCCTAATCCCCAATATGCACCGCGGCAAACCAATGGCAGAAATGACAAAGAACGAGCTGGTACATTCAACAAGAGGGGAATTTATTAACAATAATCGGGGGACGAGGGGAGCACGTAAGGGCAGAGTTATCTGAATAAAAAGGGTATCAAATGTACAAGCAATTCCTTAAAAATTCTACTTAGAGACAGGGCCCACGGACACAAACACGCACACACAAATACCCCAGAAAGAGATGGACCTCGAGGTCTTTATTGCCCCTTAAGCTCGGAGGGAAGATGAGCTGAGGGAAGAGAACGTGCTGGCTACCTGGCCGCGTTCACGCGGCTGGACGACCACACCTTCCCGGAGCACCAGTCGCCAAAAGAACGGACCAGGGCAGCCGAACACAGAGGAGGCGAGACGAGGTGATCTCCGGTGATGAGATGGTCGACCGCTTGTTGTAATGCGCCAGACGAGATGCCTCGGATGCGCCGGGTGCAGTCAGCCGCAGACCCAGACAGAAAACGCGCTCGAGCAGACGGGACGCAATTCTCCATTCTTTTTCCGTCGTTACTGGGGCGCGGTCCGCTCCCCCATCGCCTGCTCCCATTGGGTGGACGGTGTGTCGCGGCTCTGCCTTCTTGAGAAGGACCGCCCAGACTTTGGTCCGCGCGTCGCCCATTGGGCGGAAAATGACGCATACCCTTATTTGGCGCCAAGCCAGAACGAAACGCTTCGTGACCATATTTGGTGCGAAATCCACACCGCCTGGGATATGGAATTCCACCCACGCACACACATGCCGGCGAGCGAGAGAAGAATGCCGCGAGCAGAGTGTTGTTGTTGGGGCAAAAATCCTATCTATAAAATAATTCTGCAGCGCACGTACACTTAATCACCCATTAAACATAGGACGAGACCCTACCTAGAAACACATACTTACGATATAACTGATCTATAGGACCTGGCTGTTGTGTGCAGTAAGCTTCCAAATTTGTAACAATATCACCTCCAAGCTCCTCATGACCTGCATGGGTTTTATGTGCAGTCAAATGGAGTATGGTGTCAGATTGTCCTTCTTTTTCCTACTTTGGACCCCTAGAGCAAGAACAATAGGATATGGCATGGGCATCAATGAAATTTTCTGAGAAGAGAAAATTTTCTCCTTTTCTATTAGACAGGGTGGCAGCACCTCTCCGCTTCTTCTGACTTTTGTACGGTCTCACACCCTCAGCTCTGACTACCATCTTCACATCGCTTATTCCACAATATTGTATATGCCATCATAAACCCACTGTTTTTGCTGTATACCCAAGTCCAAGCTTTCTTTTGACCTTCATTTATTCTTATCCTGCCCCCACCAAACCTCCCATTTTAGGACTTCTCTTCCGATACATGTACAATTTCATATTTTCTTCATCTTTCAAAGTATTGACTTGACATCCTTTGTCATCATAATCTGTCTTCATAGTCATCAATGTACCAGACACTTCACAAAGTCTCAATGCTGCCAAAGCACTTCCGGGGCAAGGGTTATGCTGGGTGGTTTGATTATGTCCTCGCGGCTTGGTTATGCTGTGTGGTTTAGTTGTGCTGGGTGGTTTGGTTATACCCTGGTGGTTTGGTTATACGCTGGTGGTTTGGTTGTGCCCTGATGGTTTGGTTGTGCTGGGTGGTTTGGTTGTGCTGGGTGGTTTGGTTATGCCCTGGTGGTTTGGTTATGCCATGGTGGTTTCGTTATGATCAATGGTTTGGTTATGCCCTGATGGTTTGGTTGTGCTGGATGGTTTAGTTATGTTGGATGGTTTGGTTGTGCTGGGTAGTTTAGTTATGCCCTGGTAGTTTCATTATTCCATGCTGGTTTGGTTATGATGAGTGGTTTGGTTATGCCCTGATGGTTTGGTTGTGCTGGATGGTTTGGTTATGCTGGGTTGTTTGGTTATGTTGGGTGGTTTGGTTGTGCTGGGTGGTTTGGTTATGCCCTGGTGGTTTGATTATGCCCTGATTGTTTGGTTGTGCTGGGTGGTTTGGTTGTGCCCTGGTGGTTTGGTTGTGCTGGGTAGTTTGGTTATGCTGGGTGGTTTAGTTATGCCCTGGTGGTTTCATTATTCCATGCTGGTTGGGTTATGCCCTGGTGGTTTGGTTATGCCCTGATGGTTTTGTTGTGCTGGGTGGTTTGGATATGCTGGGTGGTTTGATTATACCCTGGTGGTTTGGTTATGCTGGGTGGTTTGGTTGTGCTGGTTGGTTTGCTTCAGCTGGGTGTTCGGTTATGCTGGGTGGTTTGATTATGCCCTGGTGGTTTTGTTATTCCCTGGTGGTTTGGTTGTGCTGGATGGTTTGGTTATGTCCTGGTGGTTTGGTTGTGCTGGGTGGTTTGGTTATGTCCTGGTGGTTTGGTTGTGCTGGGTGGTTTGCCATTGTCTTCCTTGTGGTAGTCACAGCAGGAATTTGTAATTCGTTCAGGATGCCAGAAATAACTCACCTACTCTTCATGAAGAACACTGTGGGATCTTTCGTATCCACTGACTAAAAAAAGGTGGTGGACACCCGGCTTAACATACATCTGAAGGATGGTACACACATTGATGCCTCGCCCTGCCTACGAAACATTAGGAAAACAGTTTATAGCTGAGTCAGGATTCAAACCAGGGCTGGACGTCTCTGAAATATATGAAAGGCCAGTGATGTAACAAACATGAGGGTGGGAAAATGTTCATTTCCCATTATATTTTGACAAAGGCTTTATTGTGTTTCAGATGAAGCTGACAGTCATTATTTGATTAATGTTAATGTGTAAAGATGTCCCACCTTATAACCTATTACACAAGACTGGTGTTGGCTAAACGGTTGAAGTGGCCGTCTTGAGATGTTAGGGTCTTTCGTTTGGGTCGCTGTTGAACCGTTGAAATAACACCAGGTGGGTTGATTCAGCCTGTCATCCTTCTGAGACCAGCAAAATGAGTACCGGCTTCCTGGTAATCGGGGCACTGCATTAGTGGCACAGCTGTGCTTCCAAAAATGATGTAACCAGCAGCCACAGGCTGCATATGAAACAACAACCTTGAATACAAGTCATTGGTGATTTGTTGTTTATTCTTGCAAGTCTTATCAAGTTTATTGTTATTCACAGCTTCTTCCTGTACAATTTTATCTGTGAGGCGTGGAAGGTCTTCAAGAGCTCTGTATGGTTGTTGTTGTTGTTGTTGTTGTTGTGGTTTTTGTTGGGGGTCGATTTTTGAAATATGCACCCATTGGTTTTGACAGCTGCTGAACCCCCAACCACATTTGTCACTTGACTCCACCCACCATGGCTCCCAGACAAAATATGGCCGCCATCTTGTTTTTCTGGTGGGCCGAAGAAAGGCCTCTGCTGATTATATACTGCCCAAATTTGTTGCCTCAGATTGCCATTGGCTTTGTTTGGGTGGAGTGTATACTCATGATGAGCGACCATGGAAAATCTAATAACATGTCAAATAAAAATTATTTGTAAGGTTTAATCAAGCCTGTCAGCATGCACATGTGCCTCACAAAAAACATAGCGTCGGCCTAAGACATCTGGCCTGGAGGCCTCGGCTGATTAAACACTGCTCAGGCTTATTGCATCAGATTTACATTGGCTTTGTTTGGGTCGAGTGTTACTCAATATGAGGGAGCCCCAAAAATCTAATCATATCTATCTATATATATTTATATATTACTAAAACTCTCATTATATATGTATGTTCCCGAAATACAGCCAAAACGGTACAGGCATAGCACAAAATTTTTAGGGCCACCTTACTCACCCATTCACCTGCGGTGTGCAGTATCAAGTTTCGTTCAAATCGGGCAACAAAAAATTATTAAAATCAATTCCCGATTCAGTCAAGTACTCTTCGGGAGAATTTGATCAATGTAAACAACCTCAGCGGTATATTCGCTGGAGCTATTTTTTTTTCTTGAAATGATTTATTAAAAAATCTCAACCATTTAGTAGAGACAAAGAACGATTTATTTTAAGCATAGCATAAACATCGCCATTTTGATCTAATACTTCCGTGTTCATTAATAAAAAAAATTGTGCTTAGAAGATTCAGCACATAATTTTCTCGACTTTCTTTTCTCCGGTTTTTTTTTCACATTGACGCGCAATATCAAGTTTCGTTCAAATCTGACAAAGAAAAAAATATTAAAAAAAAAAATCAATTCCCGATTCAGTCAAGTACTCTTCTGGAGAATTTGATCAATGCAAACACCTCAGCGGTATAAGCTCGCTGAGCTATCTTTTTTTATTTTTTTTTCTTGAAATGATTTTTTTCATCAAACGCTGTTGATGAACCATTTTTCAACCAACAGGACCCAAAGAGTTCACGGGTCATCTAGTGTCAAATAAAAATTATTCGTAAGGTTTAATCAAGCACGTCCTCATGGTATGCGCCTCCCGAAAGCTGTTCCTGTGGTCGTTATGTAAATTTTCAACGTTACATTTTCGGAAATAGACATGAAAGAGATATTACTCCTAAAATTTAAACAGTATATCGATTGTTAGCATTTGGAAGTCGATTTAAGAGTGGTGAGGAAAAAATACCGCAAGAACTCACACGGACAAATCACGGGGCTGAAAGTGAAGTTGTCAATTTTTCAGAAAAGAGTTGTCAACCATGAATGTGCATTAAAACGGATGTACTTAGCATTCTTTTTATCCCAAATATAATTTTTAAGGATGCTTACATGCATTTTTGGCTAATTTTAGATACAACTGGACCCCGACATTCACGTTCCAACATTCGCGGGTTCCACGTATTCACGGTTCCAACATTCGCGGGTTCCACGTATTCGCGGTTCCAACATTCGCGGGTTCCACATATTCGCGGGTTCCACGTATTCACGGTTGAAAATTTGTGACGTGCTCCTACATTTGTGGGAAATTGCTCCGCATATTCGCCGTTTGCAGCAATTCCCCCCCCCTCCCCTTCCCCCCCCCCCCCCCACCACGAGCATGAGACAGTTCTAAAACATAATTGATGGTACATGATGTTGCTGTTTTTCATTTCGCAGTATGGTATGATATGGTTAAGACTTTAAAATGCGTTCTTCAATAAATTTGAAACAGTACCTGGCTGTGTTTTTTTTATTTGCAAGCATCTTTCATGAAACTGTAATCATGCATTCGTGGTCGAAAATATTTTACACTTTAAAAACTTTCCCCTTTGAACCAGGAACTGCCGCGAACCTATAAACCTTATCCTCCTTGTCCCCATTGTAGCAAGTCCCTGACTTTGGTGATGTCACCATTTATGGCCTTTTTCATGAACCAGGAACCGCTGTGAACCGCTATCGTTATCCCCCTTGTCCCTATTGTAATAATGACAAAACACGCATAGATTTTTTCCCCCACAATCCTGGGTTTTACCGCAACATTTGTGGATTTTCGTCTATTTCCACAGCATTTTCGCGAGATTTTCCCCATTTGCGGATTTTTCACGGGTCGGGAAATCCCCGGAACCTATCCCTCCCCCCATTTCCTATTGAAACAATGCCCCCACATTCGTATTTTAAACATTCGCGGAGTTTTTCTCAGAACGTATCCCCTGTGAATGTCAGGGTCCTGGTGTACTAGAGACACCTCATCTCGACAGGAGCACAACACCCCTTTCCTTTACTGCTCCCGCGACCCCTCCCCCGCAGGGGGGTGGTCAGAAGGAATTATGTCACAGGTTGTGACCACAGTGCAGTCATTTTTGTTTTTTTATATTTTGTCATTTGTTTATTTTTGTCCATTTCATCGTTGGTCATTTATATTGTGAGTCTATCGGCATTTCTATACAACCCCCAGCTTCTGAATACGCCTCCATATTTGCTTTCTGGAAACAACAGTTTGTTACCTGCGGAGTTCCCCAAGTTCCGGAAGTATTACTTGCCAATGTTTTGTTATATTATTTTGCTCACAATGGTGATTATGGAAATAAATGTTTTTTTTTTTTCATATGTGATCAAGGCTTGTGGAAGAGTTGTAGCAGAATAGAAGGGAACAAAATGGAAAGGGTGAATATCAGTAGCCGAGTAGAAGTTTGAATGGGTTTAAAGGGAGGAGGACACATGGGGGTGAACAAGCTGCACACAAGCTGAATAAAACCCAGCATGTAGAGGAAGGGGAAAGTGGAGATGAAAAAGACAAGGAACAAACCAACCAACAACTAACAAGCAAAAAGGGCAAAGGATTGTAAAAGTGGGGTTAATAAAGTAGGGGGCTAACATGTAATTGTACAACTATGCAATCCTTTTTAGTGTAGCTGTGGTAAATTCAATGTATGCATCTTAGCCTTTCCTCCCCCTCTGGATCTCCTCACCCTACACCCCCCCTCTCCCACCCCTTCCCCAAGAAAAATGGCTAAAAAAAATGAAGGAAAGGTAGAATATGTTGGATTGATGAAATTCTCCCGACAACTTAATCTGACAGCAGCAAATGCTGATTTTATATTCAACAAATTTATTGAGATGCGTTAAATAATAAATTAAAGGAAGTGTCATCCCCTGATTAAAGCTTTGCATCAAATTCATAATGTTTCCATCTTTCATTCTGAATTGGCTAAAGATCTTAAGGATCCTCACTTTTCTTTTTCCTCTGAGTTGCTCAAGGTTTCTGATGAAGCAACACATAGCTAGGCTATTGATCCATTGGTTACTGATGAAAGATCAGACCATGCTGCATCCTATATTGCAAAAAACTGGTTGTAGTTTGGAAGATCCACATTCAAAACTTCAGGCACCACCGAATAGTCGACTTGCCTCTGTGGACTGGGCTGTTATACCAGTTGGTGGTTCCTGTAATTTTGAAGGTGCACCCTTCATCTTTGAATTGGAGAAAAAAATATTATTTTGGTCATTCTACAAGAATTGTTTATTTATTACTTCCGCCACTGAAGGTGAAGGAGGTTATGTTTTTACCGCTTTCTCTCTGTTTGTTTGTTTGTGTGCAGGATATCTTCAAAAGTTGTGGACGGATTCGCCGAAACTTGGTGGACAGGTTGGGTGTGTGGCAAGGAAGAATTGATTCGATTTTGGTGAAGATCTGAATGTGAATCTGAATACGACACTTATTAAATTTTTTAAAGTGAATCTTCACCATTGAGAGAAAGGGCCAAAACGATATAGTACTGTATAGCATGATATTTCAAAAATGTAATGGGCCGATATGTTCTCATGGATCAGGCATTACGTGGCAGAGGTATGCACTCCACTGAGTGCCCTTCTAGTTTTACATTGTCTCAAGGCTCACCGTGGAGCTCATAGAGAAATCACAAAGAGGGCAATGATTTTCATAGAAACAAGTAAGAAAAAAAACACATTTAAAAAATGAAAAAAAAACAAAGGCATGGAATCCCCAAAAAACAATCAAACAAGGTATAGGAAGGAATGACATCACAAAACAACACCACAATTATTTTACGGATTGCTATCAAGACATGTTTTGACTTTTTTTATTTTTTTTAATCACAGATGGCAACAGAAACAATTGTATTAATGTCTGTGTTAGAGTTAGAGGTAATTGTAGATTGGTGGTGTTGGTCGGTGTATGTTATTTGTTGTGGGATTGAGAGAAGTGTACACACACACACACACACACACACACACACACACACAAAATTTTCACCTTCCGTTGCCGTTGCCTTATATCCGGGAAATGAATTACATTAAATGAGACTTTTTCCACCTTTATTTACACATCTTAACCCACAACTTCCAAGTGAAAAACAAATTATACAAATTTCAGAAAATTAATTGAATATACAAAACTAGACTATCTTGGTTGGATAAGAGTCCCTCCCCCTTATAATAGCAATTGCAAATTATCTCAGGTGAAACCAATCACCTTCAAAATCACACACCAAGCTAATTGGCCTCCACCTGTGTTAAATTGCAATGATTCTGGTTATTTCAGAATAAAATCAGCTGTTCATGTCGGTTTCCTCTGTTGAGTAGTGCATTTCACAGCGAGGACTCAACCATGAGAACCAAGGTGCTTTCAAAAGACCTCTGGGATAAGGTTGAGGAAATGGCACAGATCATGGGATGGGTATAAAAATATTTTAAAGTTAGGTTAGGTACAGACACCAAATTTTTTGTGTTCTCTTTCCACTCTCATCCTCATGGGCCATTGCTAATCGTATTTTTGTTTCATTCCTCCTTTCCTCCTTGTATACGTTTACCTCCCCCCATTTCCAAATACCCTTTTGGTCATTTTTAGTTTGTGAACCTGCCACCCTTTGACATTTAGCTCCTCCATGAGCCTAGACCTTTGGATAAAAACATGTCTCCCATACAAGCAGAAAGCAAACAGGCATGACACTGGCACCAACCCCCTCCACGTGAATAGGTAATAAACAAATGCCCCACCATATGTATCACAGTTAAAACTCGAACGACACTCGGCAGAGTGAATACCTCCACCAACCTGAACAGTTTACATTTTGTATCTCACTAATAGGCGAGGTCAGGATCTGGATCTTCACAAAAATCGAATCGGCTTGCTCTATCCAGCAAGTTTTGTCAAGAGATTGGCCACCAAATTATCCAGCAAGTTTTGGCAGAATTTCTCCACAACTTTTGGAAATATCATGCCACATAGTTTTTGGGCCTATCTCTCAATGGTGAAGAATCACTTCAAAAACAAAAAATTCTCATATCCAGATCTGGATTTGGATCTTCACCAAAATCAAATCAATTCGTCCTTATCATACACACAACCTGTCCACCAAATTTCGTTACAATCCATCCACAATGTTTTGAGACATCCCCGTTCACAGACAGACAAACAGACAGACAGACAGACAGACAGGGGTGAAAACATAACCTCCGCCCACCTTTTGTG
>CM068961.1:88201184-88223443 GCA_035128595.1 Eptatretus atami
GAGGTAATAAAGCATTACAGATGGAGAAACTCAGCTCCTTTTATATACAGAGGGTCACATAACAAGCCTGATCATTTGCCCTCGTTTGAAATACAATTTTACAAATGTGAATTCGAATCCTGACCCAGCTATAAACGGTCATCCTGGTATTTCACAGGCAGGGTGATTCATCAATGTATGTGCCGTCCCTCGGATGGATGCTAAACTGGTGTCACATCTCCCAGCATTCGTTGGTGGATGTTAAAGATCCCACGGTGTCCTTTGCGAAGAGTAGGCGAGCTATCGCCAACTGCGTGGCCAAATTCAAAATTCCTGCCAGAACCAGCAGAGGGCATTGCAGCAGTGGCACAGCCACGCCTTCAAGCAATGATGCTGCACCGCAGCCTTGTGCTGAATACGGACAAAGAAGAAGACATGT
This sequence comes from Eptatretus atami, assembly GCA_035128595.1. Taxonomy (NCBI): domain Eukaryota; kingdom Metazoa; phylum Chordata; class Myxini; order Myxiniformes; family Myxinidae; genus Eptatretus; species Eptatretus atami. Next base: position 88,201,603 of record CM068961.1, read on the forward strand.
TAACATAATGATAGGTGTCAGATTGACTCGGATCTATCTGCAGCTCCACGACAAGAACAGGCCAACCAGACGACAGAGGAGTAAACATTAATAACTTGGTTTACTACTTTCACATTTCAGAGATTTTAGAAATATATATATAATATATATATATATATATATATATATATATAATATATATATACAGGGGGCTGCAAAAGTAGGTATATACAGTAAGGACTGCACTGTTTTCATTACTGTATACCTACTTTTGCAGCCCCCTGTATAATCTATATATATATATATATATATATATATATATATATATATATAAATATATATATATCTAATATCTATATCTATCTATAATACATCTACCTATATATCTGTCTGTATATATATATATATATATATATATATATATATATATGTATATATATATATATATATATATATATATATAATATGAAGGGTTCTCTCATATACATTTACTGTGCAATTGATAGAGTTTCTTCACCGTTTGTTTTTCAGAATGCTCAGTAGTTCTGCTTGGATGGTTTTTCTCATACACGATGTCATTGATGGATCATGTGTTTAGAAGACAAATGGAACCTCCATTTGGACACAATATTTGTCCCACGTGACTGTGATAGTGGAGAAGGATTCGCATTCGCAATAACGTACAGTGTATATCGAGACAGAAACCTATTGTAGAGCAAACGACACAGGAGACTGAAAGCCAAACAGCAAAAGAGTAATCTCTGCGAAAAAAAACCCAAAAGATTTCTTGAATGCATTGAACACTCAACAGTAACCCCAACCTTCAATGTTGCCCAGGAAAATGGAACACGTACTTATTAATAATGGACGCCTGGACTCTTTGTTGAGCTTTGGGACATTCATGACCAGTTTTGAAACGTTTCTAGGTGAGAAACAATCCTGGACAGATTCCTGCTCACTTCGCACGATAATCGACTGGAGGCGGCAGCGATTTGGAATTTGTTCAGTGACGGTGAGAACTCGCCTCCTCTTCGGGAAAGACAGCGTGAGATCGTTAACATCCACCAATGTCCAGTGCTGACAGACGTGTTCTCTCGCTTAAAGTCCTTCTTATGGACGGTGCACTTGTTGATGCCTCGCCCTGTATGGGGATCACCAACATCATAGCTGGGTTGAGATTCAAACTCAGACTCGAGAGCACAAAGCAAGTGCACATACCTCTTAGGTCAAGGCTATCCTGCCAGTCCTAACATACATATTAGACCCCAAAATAATGACATAACTTGACACGCACTCACCCCTGCCCCACATGGTCCATACATTCCCCATTCTATCCCCTTCCTTTTGTACATGCAATGTCCACGAAAAGCCGCTGTAGCAATAAAAGCAACAAATCTAGAAAAACAGCGGTTCCAGCTGACACAATGATGTAATATGAATGTTGGCCTGACAGGGTTTTTTTGGGCCCACGTCGATTTCATCATCGGGAGTACATTGGTCCATCGTTGGTGGCTCGTGTTGGATTTTATATTGAATTAATGTGACAGTAAAAATGCAATATTGAATGCAGTGAGCGGATTGAGGTCGTTTCACCAGAAGGGGTTTGCTGGTGGACCACATGCACCCTGCAGAAATCTGAGGCAGATAGAGCACAGAAAGGGCACAGGGTGTAAGACCAGAAAGGTGCTGGTAAAAGTCAGAGGGATCACAGACCTGTCTACGTTGGCTTAGCGAAGTGATAGACCCACAGACTCAGCTTCATCAAAGGAGATTTCAATGATCATGAAGGCCTTGGTTTCCATCACATCAAGCCGAACAAGGTGTGTGACAGGGGCACCAGCACAAATGGAAGAACAATACTACATCAAGTTGTGGATGAAGGCTTTGTATGTTGATAAAGGTTCAGGTGTGGCAAGGAAAGACTTCGCATGACAGAGGATGCTAGGTTGACGACTGGTTTGGAGGCCTGGTTTGAAATGTGATTTGCCCAAGAAGGATCATGGCTGATGGTGAGGGTCAAATTTCGAGTGACTGGACCTCTTTAAGAGGATTGTTAAGGAAGTAGATGGGAGAGTTCACCAAATGGTCTTTTCAGAGAGAGTGAGAGCGAGTGTGAGATTTGTCAGGAATGAACACCATATTCAAAGTGTTTGACCAGTTGGTGATTCTACAATGGCTTACAAAAGTATTCACACCCTACCAATAATACCACATTTAGATGAACTAGCGGAGGACCCGCCCGACAGGCGATCTTGTTCAAAGAATACAACACGTTCTTGATGCATACCTTTACTTGGGTGGTGGAGGCAACTGACGGCTCCGTATAGGAAAACAAAAATAACCTGGGTTATGTGTATGAAACAAAAACATACCTACTGCTTACAATTCGAAACACCTAACTGTCCTGGAAAACGTGGGAACAGGAATACTGCACTGTAAATGATGGCGACTTGTAATACCCTCCCCCACCTAGAGGAGGCGCTACACCACACACATTTACATGGAGAATTTGCATCCCCGCCCAGCCCCCCGACCCCACCCCCAAACGCCACTGGAAAAGATAAAAACACCCCTATACATTAATTGGGGTCATGCTGATCCTATCGAGCAAGTCTGGATGTAATCGGCCCTGAACTGTAGGATGAGTAGCGCGACAAACAAACAAACACCGGTCCGTGAATTATAGTAAGGATTACAAATGATGTAGAAACCATTTTTCCAAATTAACTATTTTATTCATAACTGAAGAGATCAAACAAAATACTGTTATAGATGAAGGAGGTTACATGTCAGGGATACCTACAAAAAAAAAAACGTACAAATCAAAATTTATTTTACTGCCACAACAATGCAAAACCCATAACATGATGCTGCCACCACCATGCTTGACAGTATGGATGGTGTTGACTGGGTAATGTGAAGTGTTAATCTTGCACCAGACGAAACACTTTGAATTTGGACCAAAGAGTTCAATTTCTCTCGTTTACCACAAAACGTTTCTCCACATACCGTTTCTCCACATACCGGCAGTATCATTAAGATGCTTTTTCTCAAACTCCATATGAGCTTTAAGATGTCTTTTTGAGTAATGGTTTCTTTCTTGCCACCTGTCCATAGAAGCCAGCTTTGTGAATGGAAAGGGATATTGTTGATTGATGAATACTGACCCTCATCTCAGACATAGAGCTTGCAGTTCTTTCAAAGACATTCTTGGATTTACTGTGACATCCCAAACCATTTTCCTGCTTGCCCAGCTGCTGAGTTTGGATGGATGACCTGATCTGAGTAGAGTCTGGGTGGGATGATAAGTCTTCCACTTCTTAATGATGGATTTCACCGTACTCAAAGGGATGATGAGTGACTATGAAATCTTCTTTTAACCCTCTCCTGAACGGTGCTTCTCCATCACTTTATGTCTGACATCTTCAGAAAGCTCCTTTGTCTTCATGTTTGCTTTGTTGGTTGACCAAGTGAGTTACACCTTAAAACTCCTTAGATAAGTGTGAGAGTTTAATTTTAAAGTTAAACCACTGAATACATCCAGGTGAAACCTATTACATTAAATGTACAACCTTTCAAACAAATAATTTGCTCCTGAAGTGATTTAGGGTTAATTAGGGAAAGGGTTTGAATACTCATGATCTGATGAGAATCATATGATTTTCTCTGTTCATCAAACTTATTCACATTTTATCTTCATTTTTTTAGCTTTATCACTTTGGAGTAGTTTGTGAATACTCTTTATGTCAAGTTTGATTTGAAAACATCATGAAACTAGAAGGGCACTCGGTAGAATGCATACCTCCGCCACACAAGGCCTGATCCAGTCAAACATATCGGGCCCAATAAATTTTTGAAGTATCATGCGAAATATCATTTTAGCCCCCATCTCTCAATGGTGAATCACTTCAAGGCTTTAAAAATTCTCGTATCCGGATCCGGATTTTCACCAAAATCAAAACAATCCGGCCTTGTCACGCCCAACCTGCCCACGAAATTTCATCCGAATCAGTTCATAACTTTGTGACAGATAAACAGACAGGGGTGAAAACATAACCTCCTTCAACCTTCGGTGGCAGAGGAAATAAGCTCAGGTGGCATCGAAATGTGAAAACTTTGGAGGAGGTGAATACTTTTGCAGGCCACTGTATCAAGGTCTCCAGAGACGGAAGAGGGTGATGCCTGCCTCTCCTGAAGGATGAGGGATGTCACGGCAAAGTGTGGAATCAACAAAGAGATAACGAGGATTTTCCAGAGAGTCAGTGAGATCATTCATGAAGATTAGGAATATAATGGAGCTGAGAACACTGCCATGGGGTACTCCAGCCTTGGGGTACTCTATCCTTGAGAGGGAGAGACGATAGGATCCCATTGAGAGTCATGCATCGACTGCAAGAGTAGAGGTAGTCGGGACGCCATGTGTGGAGGTGGCCTTGGATACCAATTCCTCCCCAAACTGACATCACTCTGTAATGAGGATAACCTATCCAGGCTTGGTTCTCAGCCAAGGCAGAACCGATGCTTTTGAAAAGACAGAGTAAGTATATGTGGTCCAGGATGCACAGATGGATGTTTCATCTCTCTCCACCTAAAAGTTGCCTTTGCCACTGTTGTGCCAAATATACGCCTTAATTGTCGACTACCCCAGATCTTTGCCTTTCTGCCACATCGGCACATGTTTAGTGATGTTCAAATCCCACATCACGTGTTGGTCTGTCCATTGTCGACGACTATCATTGGAATTCATGACAGAAATTCACTGATGTCTCCTGGAGACCTTGTGATCGAAATACAGGATCGATACACGACAAGAATTATATCACAAAAATAGTTTACATAATTTCTGGAAGATCAGCGGTTCCGCCGATGCAGTGCCCCTGTTACCAGTAAGCCGGTACTCATTTTGCCGACCGCAGAAGGATGACAGAATGAGTCAACCGACATGGTGTTATTTCAACGTGACAATAAAGGCTCGAGCTCAAGACTTGAAGACCTTAACCGTTAAGCAAACGTCAGGCTTGATCATACACTGAAGACCCGTTACATGGTGTACGCACGCACCTGGAGCTGCCCGGACGAGTTGCGGCAGTTTGTACCGATGTACGATTTCATCGAGTGGAAGAGCCAGGGAGCTCCAGCGTATGGCGCCTTGTGCGCCGCTCGTAGCCATCTCACGGCATGGTGGTCTCCACTGCAAGGACCCCTTTCTCCCTCCCACCTCTGCTCGCGGCCTCCAGAACGGATGCCCCCCACGATCCTCCGGTCTTCGCGACCGCACGTCCCCCAGCGTGCCCGATGGCCGTGCTGCTGCACATGCGTGTCTGATCTCGGACCACGGTCGTCCTTGTTTTATTTCGTGCTCCGTGCGGTTTCGTCAATCCCGGGGAGGTCCCCCGGCCGCGCGTGACCTGGCGCCGGGATTATTTAAAGCCCGAATGAATAATGCATTGCTATGATATGTTATATAGCAGCAACCAGTGACGATCGCAGGGAGCGGAGGGCGCGAGCCAAAAGAGCACGTTTTTATGAATGGGAGGCGCACGAGCCAAAAGGATTCCGCTACGGGAAACGATCAGAGCGGAGAGTGGTGGCGCCTTGTCGGTGTTTATAATAAATCGATCATATGACGGGAGATAATGATCCTGATCAACCCACCCACTCCCATTTCACTGTAAGAAAAAAAAAATATATATATAAAAATAGATATCTCACACTGTATAAGAGTTATGAGGTCGGTTCGCATTGATGAAATATTCAGGGTGTGTGTGTGTGTGTGTGTATGTTATGTAGAATGGATTTCCATCTGACCCGCAATTTCACCTCAAATCGCGTCATCATTCATTCCTGGATGATGAGGTGCCCACCTTCCGGCACGTGAGTCATCGCTTTAGCAATCTCGCCTATTAACCCAACCTCAACCATCTGGCGCTTCCGCCGCTCATATTCTCTTGGGTTGTCCTGCTACCGAAGATGCAGGTCACTTCACACCCTCACCCCCCCCCCCCAATGAAGAAGATTAGTGCTTTCCGACATCTATACGAACAGTAATCTTGAACCCACGGAACAGTCAACCATGTGCACCGAACATGCAGCTACGGCGATGTCGCCATCTCGTGTCGGATTATTATTGGTGAAGTTGATTTCTCCCATCAAGACCCTGTACATGGAAGGAGGATGCCATTTGACTTTTATATGTTTCCGATATTATAAGTTATTAGAAGTGGAATTTTCAACGAAACGACGGTGGATCGAATTCAGACTGGACAACTGACTCAACCTTATGGTCAATGCCCACCAAATGAGCTGTCTATGGTACCTCTTGGAGACCATTCCCACGACGGTGTCCGTCTGCCACGTGGCCGGTCAGTCGGCGCAACATTCCTCCAACACTTCAAGTCGATTTAATGGGAGGTGTTCTCATGTGACTTCTGAACGGCAATCATCGGCTGTGAAGGACAAACATGTTTATCAATCACAATTCAGATTGCAAGACCAGGAGTGCAGCTGTGAGGGGTGAAGACACTTGGGCCATTCAAAAAGTTCTAGGAACATGAACGCACAACGGCCGACACACAAACTAATCTTCATTAATTGTTCCATATACTGTACAAGGGAAAATGATTAGCAAGTTCAACATTTCTTTACCATTTAGACATAATTATTGGGGGTTTGGGTTCTTTGTTCGGAGAGAGGTGGTTGGGGGGTGGGGTTGAATCCCCTTCCGAGAACTTTCTGAACGCCATTGGAATTTGCCATTTGTGTCCCCAGAGTATTAACTCGTGCTGTAAGCTCTGTTCAAATATCCATAATTTAGCTTGTTCCAGCAGCTGCCTTGTAACAGCTTTTTAAAGAATTTACATCGATTTCAAGCTCATAGAGGAGCTGGTATACAAATCACATTCTAGATAAAGTCATCAGTGCACTTTTACATACATTACAAGGATGTTACAAACATGGTACAGAGGGGAACATTGAACCTGAGTTCACCTGTATCAGGAACCATTGGTTCAGAGGGGAACGTTAAACCTGGGTTCACCTGTATCAGGAGCCTGGGGTACATATCAGAATGCAAACAATTAATCCTTTTTCCATTGTGGCATCAAATTCACATCAGACCTTTCCCTTTGGGAGCAAATGGACGGTTAGACCCACACTGGACCAAAGCATACTTTCCACTCACTGAATAAGCATCGATAGCCTTGGGAAGAAAATTAAAAAAAAGTAAAAAAATAAATAAATAAATAAACTTCATCAAATCCCCAAACTACTTTACGAAGAATCGTAGGGGTTTTCAAATCCATATGACAATATGACTTTCCCGATGCGATGAGAGTAGAAGCTTCAAGGTCAATATTTTGCATCCTGTCATTCCTGCGTCAATCGCCTCATCCCAAATGTGTAACAAGAATGTGCACAAGCTGCTCCGTGAGTGCTATTCAACATGAAGAATATATATAACGCTCCCCTTATATTGTCCTCTGAACAAGTGCTTTGCAGGTCAGACGTTGCATCCGATAATAAATCAGAGAGAACCTCAGGCCGAGTGTATCGTCTGCTGGCAACCTGTTTGCAAACCTGAAAAAAATCCCACAGTGACTTACAAAAGCAAGCCAAACCTAAACTCGATACTGGTGGCTAAGCCAAGCCTCAGCAATGATGCAACCAACAGATTGCAGAACCAAATTCCAATCAAATAGGCTTTTGTTAGAAAGAGGAACGTTTTTGTAATAACGAGCCTGCGCAAGTGCACGAGAGCCTTGTGATGGATCATCACCTTGAAGGCCAAAGTTATAAACCATCACTTACTGACATTGTTTGAATAAATGCATCTGCATACGAACAATCGCTTATAGCATGTAAAGGAAGAACGTATGGCTTAAGAAATGATCGAGGAGAGCATTTCTTGTTTTTAGTAGTTACGTAATTAGCAAAGAGTGACGAAAACAAAAACTTTCTCAATATGGCATCAAATATCTATCTCTCACACACACACATCTACTATACTCTTCGCAGAGCGTCAATGCTGTAAAAGCAGCTTCCTGAGTAAGGGTTATGCTGGGTGGTTTGCCATTGCCTTACCAGTTGTTCTGGCAGGAATTTAGAATTTGTTCATGGTGCCAGTGATAGCTTGCCTCCTTTTCGCAAAGGACACCGTGGGATCTTTAATATTCCTTAACTAATGCTAGCAAATGGGATGCCCAGCATAACATGCATCGGAGGTACGGCAAACACAACTGATACCTCACCTTGCCTGTGACAGTTTATGGATGGGTAGGGTATCAAACCCAGGCTAGACAACTTAGAGGAGAGTGTGTGTACCTTTAAGCCATCCTGCCAGCCCTATGGCATCAAATAGACAAGGAATAAGAGATCTGGTGTAAAGGCTTCTGACAAATGATCATCACAAACAAAAATAATTTATCTAAATCCCGATCAAGCAGTGGAAGAACAAGCATCAAAAATATACTGATCACAACAAACCAGGTACACTCCAAAATGTCCATCTCCCAAGGCATCGAGTTTGATTACTGCTTAGACTACAAGCTGTTACCATAAATGCCTGGTGTTGGCTTAATGGTTAGGGTGGTGAGCTTGGGATCCGAGGGTCCTGAGTTCAAATCCCGCTCAGCTGTTGAATTATTACCAGGTGGGGTTAACTCGACCTGCCATCCTTCAAAGGTCGGCAAAATGAGTGCCAGCATGCTGGTATACTGTGTCGGAGTGGTGACCCATCCAGCATTGTGCCCAATAGCCAAGGAGACTGCTTAGGCAGCACCAACACTTTGCACAGAGTATGGTCCCAATGTATGTATGTATGTATGTATGTTACCATGGTGCTCCATAAGAAGGGATATATATATATATATATATATATGTACACATGTACATCGAGTACATGGTCCTCAAGCATGGTCAACGAGCTGACCGTCCATTCTTCTCTGCTAGACGATAAATATCCGACACCACCATTATTAAAGCAAGCCATTGTGGGCCGGCATGTTGGCAAAATTCCTTCCCTAAACTTTCCACATCCCTTTGGATAATAAACCATCAAACCCACCCTGCATTCATATTACAAATCAAAACACCGCTGTTGTTCACTCGATACCACAAATCAATCAATTTTAAGTTCTCACGACAAGATCAGCAAACTAATTATTTGTGGTTCATGGTACAGGGATGGGGGAAAAAAATAAATTAAATCTACCTGGGATAATATGAGTACAAAAAAAAGAAGTCATCAAGCAACAATACTCCTTAAACAATCACTAAAACAATCAACGAACAATAAAGAGGGAACTGCAACACACATCTTACAATCAATGGTCTCAAGGAAAATTTGGCCCCGAGCCAACAAAACTGAAATTGAACCGGTCCAAAGTTTATTGCACCGAGTTGAAGTCCACCATTATAATACAATCCAACGATTAGACCATATTTCAAACGATATTTCGTATTTTTAGGGCCGGATATGTTGGAACCGATCAATGGAACACTGCGCGTCAGCAAGCATTGTAAAGGGATTTCTGTCTCGATGCCAGATTATTTTGCTGAACAATAGAAGACTGCACGCTGACGAACAAGATTAACAGGTATACATCGATAGACTCCGGCCGTATTGGCACAGGGGAGATAAAGCGGCATTTGATTCACATCCAACTCGAGCCTGCTACTCTTACAAGGCAATGCAGCATGGTCAATTCCTGGTTGCTAACCGGATATTGTATTAACATGAAGTTTGCACCAGGCTTTAATAAAGAAAAGCAATGAAAGGACATTGGAATTCCCTCGAGTTGAAATTCCCAATTGGATGAGACTCACAAACAACAATTCTCACCAGAAAGCTCTGCCCTCGAAAATAAATAAATAATGAATTGTGAGCACAGCTTCAATTTAATTTTAGCTTTGAGGAAGAGCAACAGTGAGAAAATTACTCTTCAATGTTCAGAACACACGATTTATGTTTGTTTCGTTTCCAATAATGAAATTGGAACGAAGTTGTTGAATTTGACCACAAGAGTTGAATAACGTACAGATTCCGTGCAGCATATGCGACCGCAGCAAACTGCGTTTCAAGATAACATTTGTAACATTTGAGGCACAAAACCTTGTGTGTACACATTGAGGGACATGCTTCCACGTACACACCGTTTTGACTTTTGGCTCACTTTCTACATCCTACATACAGGTTCGCTTTATCACACCTGTTTTCCGACCGAACCATTTTTTGGATACAGTGCAGTACACGTGTATGATAATGTGAAGTATTTTATATAAAAAGCAAGAGGGAAGTTCAAGTCGGAAAAGATCCTCGAGATTACATTAGAATGAACAATTGAAACTAAAATTGATCTGCGTGCGGACTCACACACAGACCGATTACGATGGCCTCTCCTTCGGGGTTGGGCAAGGCTCAAAACAAAGGAATCCTTTGGAATGAGTGAGTGCACTCTCTTGGCCAAGTTTCTCGACCTCATCCAAACACATCATATGAGGTTAAATCCAATCACTACGCCTCGTGGTTAAGCACAAACTTTTGCAGTTTTTTGACGGCATTTTCATGCACGCCATTTTGCAAATTCAGTGAAGGGTGGTAGAGTCTTCAACTAACGATACGATCGGGAAAAATAGACTGTGCGACCTTTTGAGCTAACAAAACAAACTTTATTCTTACATTTATGCCGAAGTTAGGGCATAGCAAGAATGCCATGGCAAAAAATGGGTGGAAGTGCACAGGAAAAAGGTAGAATCAGCAAGAGTAGCCTCTTCAATTTCTTCACCTTAGGCTGGAGATGAGGTCTCAACAATTGTCAAGCCAAAGTGACGACCATGTGGCTATGAACGAGGTTTGCATTTGTTGGGAAACAAACTCAACGTGGAGATTCCTTGCCTCCCTCAGGAACCTTTAAATTAATTGAAGTTCTGTGTTTAATCGCGTCAAAACGTGGTATTCGTTTCAAGCCGTGTGTCACGTCGACACGAGTCATGCGCAAATTGAGAGGAGCATGTCACGTCAGCGTTTGGACAATTCAACAAAAATTTCACTCCTGGAAAAGCAGTGTACAACTTTCAGCAAAAATGAAAATTAAATGATGGTGAATATAAATCGACACAGGGGTCTACTTTGCCAGGAATCCTGGTCATTGAATCTTTAAAAATAGAGTCAAAACAATTGTCCCTCTGACCTAATCATTGGAAGATATTTTCACCTTCCGTTTCACTTTACTTTGACCCTTGAAACACTTTGAGAAGACTTGGGCATCCGCTTGACTTGGCATCGTCTTGGCAGTACCATCTTCACTCATCTCTACAGCCATTTTCTCCAAATGTTCGACATCCTCTTCTCTCTTTATCTTTTTTCGTTTTCTTCCCTTTGCTGCGAAACACAGAATCAAAATTAAAAGCAAAACATAATGTGCTGTTCAATGTGTTGGACAGAAACCCTAGTATCAGCGTTAGAGCTGTTTAAGGAAACAGGTGAGCCAGTGTGGTAGGAGATATTTTTAGGCTAATTAAAGTCAGCAGATGCAAAGTGCATGAAAAACGAGACTTCTGAACCCTTTTGGGGAAGGGAGGCTGAAGGAGACTCTTAATTAGTACTTTTTAAATTAATTTATTTGCATGCAACCTGTGGCTGCTTGGATGCATCATTTTATGTGGAAGCGGCAGTGCCGCTGATGCAGTGCCCCGTTACCAGTAAGGGGTACTTATTTTGCCGACCACAGAAGGATTACAGGCTGGGTTAACCTGCCTGGTGTTAATTCAATGGCCAACAGGAGCTCAACCTCAAGAACCGAAGATCATAAGCCAGGCACCTTACCCGTTAAGCCAACACCAGCTTTATTGGCACCATGAGGTGTTTTTTTTAGCCTGCATCACCAAGGCTTCACACAACTGCATGGCAACGTCCGAAAAAGTGAAACGATGTGGCATTGTTAAGGAGCACAATCACAAAGCTGGCTTACATTTGAAAATGAACAAAAATAATGCTTCATTTGGTGCATTCTGGTAAACAATACAAACGAGTAGAAAGCAGTGTTAATTTCAACACGTGAAAAAGGTTCAATATGTTGGAGGGCAAAACAATAGGGGGACAAGGGACCATCAGACAAAATGAGTGGCTGACGACCATTACATAACCTAGTATATAACCAGACTTGGTGGTATCATGGTTATCTCGACCCAGACCAAGTCATTCTAATTACTTTAAACATAGAGACAATACCCTTGGGCACTCACCGGTAGCGGCTGGATAAGATAACCAGGGAAGCACTGTAGATATGGATGTCCCACAAAATACGTAACGGAGAAGAAAGTAAATTCATTGGAATATTTTTTAATGCCTTGAACAAACTTTGGTACATCACGGGTGATAACGGTTGTGGTAAAGTTTCATCAAAATTCCCAGAAAAGAAAGCAAATACATATTTTGGGGGATTACCCCCCCCCACCCCCCCAGTAGACCCCTCCCCAGAACCAAATATTTTTTTAATGGTGTGAACAATCTCTGGTACATCATGGGTGATGAAGGTGCTGGCCAAGTTTCATCGGAATAGTGTGGTTAGTTTCTGAGAAGAAAGCAAATACCTATTTTGGGGGAAATCCCCGTAGGCCCCGAGATTTTTTTTAATGCCATGAGCAAACATTGGTGCATATATGGTGATGAAGGTTGTGGTAAAGTTTCATCGAAATCGTAAGCGTTGTTTCAGAGAAGAATTTGCAAGTATTTGTGGATGGGTGGACGATGCACCATCCCGTAAGCTCCCCGGAACTACGTTCCAGGTGAGCTAAAAATGGTATGTGCTGCTTCCTTACTTAGAGCTCAACATTCATAGAGGATAGAGCATGGAGAAGCAAGCAGCGGTTGGCAACTACAGTGCAGGCTTGGTGGGCCAAATGGTCTCCTCCTGCATTGAAGTTTCTTGGAAGGAAACTCAATAAATAAGTTAAATGGAAAACAGTGAACAACAAACAGTGAGATGCACCACAGCTCACAAGAAGAGGAATTGTAAGAGAAGACATGAAATTTCAAAACATCTCGAGGAAAGGTCTCAATTTTCATGGCATTTTAAAAATGTCTGGAAGTGATGGATGTTGAGGTTATTTTCTCCTTTTTCCTTTCTTTAACAACATTATGAATGCGATACATTGGATGCTTACAGTACTCTGCATTTCCATGTTGAGAGTCGTCCTTAAATTTGCTGCAGGTTCTCAGCCTTGACCATATCCTTATAGAACCCTCATCAAAATGTGAAGTATCAAACACCATGAACAATGTCAGCAAGACCAAATTATCTGCCAATTGCATGGCAACAAGGAAATGTCCAAAGTTCTCAAATATAAGAGATCGAGTAATGTTGCCACGACATGGCAGCAGATCTCTGCTTAAACCACCACCGTTTGCAGCCATTTTGGAGGGGTATTAATGACAAAGTATAAAAAAACCCTGGTTTCACCCACTTTCCCCACCTGAAGATGTCGTTTGAAAAGAAAATTATATACAGCAACAATGCCTCCAGCGACTTCATCAGCAGAGGCATAAAAAGAGGAGATAAGCCAATAAATTAATATTGATGAATATTGTTTGTACTCCACCATAACCAATAATTGTCATGACAATCAAGTGCAAGATTTGACACCACGTTTTAACAGTGCAGTAATCAGTATTCACCAAAACAAGTGTGAGCTATTGAATGTTTGCTAAACTTCAAGTTTAACTGCTGGGACATGGTGGGATCGGAGTCAAATTTGCTTGGCAAAGGATCGCATCGATCAAAAGGTACGGCGCCACAGAATTCCCCCATTGCTGACAATTCCAATGCAGAATTTCCAGAATGATCACATCTCTGTATAATATCGGAGCAGAGATTCAGAGTTGTGGGCCAGTGGACATAAATCTTTCAGTACAAGATGAGGGTTTTGGTTTAATGGAATTACTTTGGCAATCAAGCCTTTTCAGTAAATGTTTATCGAATTAAAACCAAGTGTAACCCTTTCACGAGTACAGTAAAGCGTTATTTCTCATCTCCGCAAGATAATCTCAAAACTGAGTTTACACATGCGATGGCTCATTCATTTTTCTTTTCCCCTGAACTGTTAATTCATATTTATTTGGTTCTCATATCAATTCCGAGTCTGTGTTTGTCTAGATATTGGCTAGGCCACATGCTCTCGAGTCTTAAGCCTGACACATTCTCACTTTCTTCTCTCCTTCACTCAGGCTCACAGGTTAAAAACCACCCCCCAAAAACGATATATAGCACGATATCTCAAAAAGTTGTGGACGGATTCAGACGAAACTTGGTGGACAGGTTAGGTGTGTCGCAAGGACGAATTGATTCGATTTGGTGAAGATCCTAATCCGGATCTGGAAACGAGAATTATTTAATTGTTAACATGATTCTTCACCATTGAGTGATAGGACGAAAAACGATAAAGTACTGTATAGCATGATATTTCAAAAATGTATTGGGCCTGATATGTTCTCGTGGATCAGGCAATACGTGGTGGAGGTATGCGCTCTTCCGAGTGCCCTTCCAATTTTATGTTTGTATCCAAATGTGACGCCAATACCCCTTCAATCTTCCAGGAGGCTCAAACTTGTTACAAAATAAATAAGTAGATCAGACCAACACCAAGGTATTCTGTGCAAAGCTCAGTCTATTATAAGCTGCTGAAAGAAGATTAGTGTTGAATGGCCTTCATCCAAAGCATCACGTCCCACTCTGTGCTGGTGCAGCCGCTTCCTCATCATGCTTGCAGAGAGGAGATAGAGATAAAGGCTCTTGGAATTATTGGCATTTCCTGCCAGGAGGCCAAATTCCAAGGTCTGCTTGCCCACCGCAGGCAGGTTAAAGAAATATGAGTTCCCTTCCAAGGAACTTTGATGCAGGATGAGACCATTAGCCCCATAAAGCCTGTGCAATGGTTGCCAACTTATGGCTGTTTGTCCAAGCTCTACCATTTTTAATGCTAAGCATCAAGCAAGGAAGCAGCATGTACGATTTCTATAATCTTTTGAATGACTCAGCCAGAGTTCAAACCACCGACCTCCCAGACACCACTGAGTCTGGCGTTGGTGCACTCAAAGCATTCGTCACTTCACTCTAACAAACTCACCATCTCACCCCCTCACCCCTTAGTCATCCAGCCCACCCATGTTGCACATGTATTTGAAGAATCTCAACAAATTACCCTCCAAATTCTAAACTGCACACTCACCTCCATTCATTCATCCATCGATTCTCTATTCTGTGGAATTAACTCACTTGGCTGTTGTCTTTTGCCACTCCCTTTGCAGTCACCTCATGCACAAAGTCACCTCATGCTTTTTCCCATACCAAACCTTGGTGTCCTCCAATCTCATTGACCTCTACCCACCCCAACCATTCCTTTCTGCCACTCATGTGTGACGCCTTTGTCAACTTCATTTTGTGAACCCCCTCCGAAGACGATGTTGCCGGTGAATGTCTTGGAACTCACCATAGGGCGAAGAAGAATTTTCTCTCTCAACGGACACTGGATACCATTAACCAGAGTCACAGGGCCAGGCTTAATGGCAGAGCTGAGTTGTTCAGGGAGCTGAGGCATAAAACTACATGCACTGAGAGTGTTCAAGGAGGCCGATGTGCGAGAAATCTGTGAGGGGTAGAGCATCACCTGTGGTCAAGTGATTCTCGTCCTGCTTACAAAGGGAATTCGCGCATTGCGTTCCTCCAAGCCCATCCCTCGGTGCACTGCAGTCGGAGAGGAGGGTGGTGGGCTCCCGACAGAGGAGTCCGAAGTGAAGGCACGCTGGGCCGGTTACTTTGAGCGACTGTACCAGGCTGATCCACCAGCTGTTGAGTTGGATGTCAGGAGTGTTACTATCCCAATTATTGACCCTCCAATCAACTGTGATCCACCTTCGTTTGTGGAAACAGGCTGCGGTGAACCGGTTGAAATGGGGTAAAGCTCCTGGGATCTGTGGCATCCATGCTGACTTCTCAAGGCTGGTGGAAGTGCTGTACTCGTGTCGTTGCATGCATTCTGTGCTCTGCCTGGAACACAGGCATCATCCCAACTGACTGGAAGAGGGGCCTTGTTGTCCCTCTCTGGAAAGAGAAAGGTGATCGCCAGGACCGCAACAACTACCGAGGGGTGACGCTGCTCTGTGTCAGGCAAAGTCTTTGCTTGGATAATTCTTGATAGTGTTCACCACCATCTACTTGAGCACCAACGCCCAGAGCAGTCAGGCTTTACACCAAAGACGTCAAAGATTGACCGCATCCTTGCTCTTTGGCTCTTACCAAAAGCAGATGAGAGTTTCAACAGGGGCTGCTTGGAGCCTATGTTGATCTCTGCAAAGCGTTTGATTCAGTGAATAGGGATGCCCAACGGAGGATTATTGGTCCTCGTGAGGTGCCACCAAAACTGATCAATTTGATGTCTGAACTATACTCTGGTTCTGAGAGTGCTGTGAGATATGGTGATGCCATCTCAGACTTATTTTGTGTTGTTGCTGGAGTTCGTCAGGGGTGTGTACTGCCCCCCACACTTTTCAGTGCGTGTATGGACTGGATTCTGGGGAGGATGTCAGAGAGATCAAACTGTTGGAAGCGCATTTTGGAATGTCACGATCTCTACCTTGATTTCACAGATGATGCAGTCATTCTTGCGGAGACTCTGGATATGCTTTTTGGGCCCTCGAGTGTGAATGAGAGGTCGGAGCTTCTGGTTTACGGGTTTTCTGGGTCAACACTAAGATCCAGGCTTTCAATGACTCTTGGATGCTGTAACTTGTCTGTACCAGTTTGTGGTGAGGATGTTGAGGTTGCAGAGAGATTCACTTACCTTGGCAGTGAATTCATGTCTGCTGGCTGTGAACCAGAGGTCAATAGACGTCTGGGTCGGGCCTTCGGAGTCATGGATTCACTGGATATGGGGTGTGACTGTCGGACCTGGCAGGATGAGAAAGTCTGAGTCTTCAGGTCCTTGGTGCTTCCAGTCTTGCTATATGGATGTGAGACTTGGACTCTGACCAGGGATCTGAGATGGAGACTTAATTATTTTGGTACCAGGTCTCTACAGAGAATCCTTGGTTATCCTAGTCAGACCTTGTGTCCAATGAGCAGTTGCTGAAGAGACTCAAATGAGATTTGTTACCTGCATCGTCCGTGAGCGTAGCTGCGGCTGCACGGACATGTGGCTCATTTTCCTGATGCTGATCCTGCTCACCAGATTCTCTAGCGAAGGAGCCTCCTGAGTGGAGGAGGCCAATGAGCCAATCATGTGCCTCGTGGTTGCAGATCTCAAGGAGATGGGGTTGGGCCTCCATCTCTTTGCTGATGACGCCACCCTCTCCACCCTCAGATCAGCAAGCAGCAACCTCTTCACTCTCTGCAGATCTGGATAAAATCACAAGCTGGTCTGACACTTGGAACAT
Organism: Eptatretus atami; assembly: GCA_035128595.1. Lineage (NCBI taxonomy): Eukaryota > Metazoa > Chordata > Myxini > Myxiniformes > Myxinidae > Eptatretus > Eptatretus atami. The sequence goes on from CM068961.1 coordinate 88,219,007, forward strand.
GTCTTTCAATCCTGACAAATCTCACACTCTCACTATATATCTCTCCAAAAGGCCATCTGGAAACACCCCCCCCCCCCCAATCTACTTTCTCAACAATCCTCTTGAAAAGACCTTTCATTCAAGCTTCTGGGTCTCACAATCGACCAGGATCTTTCCTGGGAAAGCCAAATTTCCAAGCTGGCCTCCAAAGCTGACTGGGCATCCACCGTCGTGCAAAGTTCTTCCTTGGCACACCTGAGCTCCTGACCACATTCAAAGCTTTCATTGCAGCCTGATGGAGTATGGCTCTCCCCTCTGTGCTGGTGCTCCTGCTCTTCACCTTTCTCGGCTTCACGCAGTAAACGAAGGCATTTAGGATATTGGTATCTCCCGTGATGAGGCTGAGTCTTTGGGTCTCTCACTCTTTCACCGCAGGCAGGTCTGTGCTCTTTCTGTCTTCTACAGTTCCTCTCAGGCCTCCCCCCCCCTGCTCTGTCTCAGATATGCCCCCCCCCTAATATTCCACAAGGCGTCAAGGTCCGCCAGCAATCCCTTCTGGTAAAACTACCAAAATCATGAATCACTGCTCACCTTCACTCTTTCATTCCTCTTTTTTCCCACCTTTGGAATAAACTCCCTCACTCTCTTCAATTCCACTCTTCCCTCCAGGTCTTCAAAACAGCTGTTCACCACCATCTCTTATCTTCCCCATCCAAACACACAGTCTTTTCTATCCGTTAATCCACCCAAACCTCTTTCAAATGCCCTGCTTTCCTTCCTGAAAGTCCTCATCGTGTAAGGACCTAAAAGTCCCGTAGTGTCCATCTTGTTACCGTGTACCCCGTCCCATCCCCTCCCTTCCACAGATCTCCTCATGTCTCTGTTCCCACTTTTTTCCTTCTCTCTTCGCCATTCTTTGTGTCCTGCTTCCTTGTTGTGCATTCTGTGTGTTAGCTCTCATACGAGCCTCGACAGTGTATACAAAAAAACAAGAATAATAATAATAAATTGTCCAGGCATCTGCCTGGGTGATGGCCAGATGGAGCCCCTGGAGTACTGGTGGAAAGTCGAGCAGTGATGCGCTGCTCTGGCTCATGCTCCCATACCTGACCTTAGAATAACTCTGTATTTTAGCTCCTTCACGAGCCATGATTTCTGTAATCTATACTATGACTATAAGACTGTTGTGGGTCTTTTGATGTTGAAGAATCTACTGTCTCAGATATGCAACAAACAAAAAAACAACCTTTGAAGACCCTTTAGATCCCAAAGACCCTTTAGAAGACCCCAAAACCACAAAACCAAGATAGACCCAAATTGACAGGTCAGCATTGCGAAGTGATAGGCCTATCGACTCAGATTAATCACAAGAGATTCCAATGATCTTGAAAGCCTTGGTTTCCATGGCGACAAGCTGAGAAAGATGTAAGGCAGGGGAGCCAGCCAGAGGGAGAGCATCAGAGCAGTACTCCATCAAGCTGCGGATGAAGACCTTACAGGTGATAAAGTTAGGTTGTGCCAAGGAAGTACTTTGCTTGATGGAGGATGCAATGTCCAGTCGGCGTCTGGCTTTGGAGGCCAACTTTGAAATGTGGCTTGCCCAAGAGCGATCATGGCTGAAAGTGAGACCCAAGAGTTTGAGTGACTGAACCTCTGAGATGGTTGTCGAGAAAGTAGATGGGAGGGTTTGCGGAACAGTACTTTCGGAGTGAGTGAGTGTGTGAGTGTGTGTGGGATTTCTCAGGATTGAAAGGCATGTTCCAACTGTTTGACCAGTTTGTAATTTTTGTCAAGGTCTGAGGAGAGGGAAGAGGCTGCTGTCTGTCCGTCAGAAGAATAAGGGATGGCACGGGAGAGTGTGGAGCCATCAGCAAAGGGAAAAAGAGAAATTTTCCAAGAGTCAATGAGATCATTGATGAATATTAGGAATAGGATTGGGCCGAAAACACTGCCTTGGGGTACTTCAGCCTCGACAGGGAGAGGAGAAGAAATGGCTCCGTTGAGAGCCACATGTTGGCTAGAGAGTGGAGGAAGTCAGTAATCCAAAAGTGCAGTTGGTCTTGGACACCATAGACAGACAGTTTAGAGAGCAAAGCAAGATGCCAGACTGTATCAAAAGCTGAAGATATGTCCAGAGAGACGACCCTGATCTCATGACTGATATTGAGGACCTCCATATCTATTGTTGTGAGAGTAGAAGTAGCATTTTCAAGGTAGAATGACGAGGTCTGAATCCGAATTGATGATCCGAGATAAGGCTGTAGGAAAAAAAGAATGAATTGTGTCAACTGCGATGATGGATTCCATGACCTTTCTGATGATTGGAAGCAAGCTAATTGGTCTGTAATTAAGGGGATACGTTTTTGCACCTTTTTAATGTAATGCTGTGATGTTGGCTGATTTCCAAGCATATGGAAGGTGACCTATGTTAAATGACAGGGTGAAAAGGACAGAGAGAGGAAGTGCAAAAGCAGCAGAGCAAGTTTTAGGACACATGAGCTGATGCCGTCTGCTTCAGTTACAGAGTCAGAGTCGAGGTTTGCCAGAAGGCTGTGGTGCCATTTGAAGTGACGGAAGGGATGGAAGCGAAGCGTACTCTAGAGACAGACTTGACAAGGCGCCACCAGGTTTTAGAGGAGGGAAACAAGTTTGAAAGCTAATTCTTGAGATTGGACAGATGTTGTTTGCTGGTTCTTCTGAGAGTAGACAGAATTGTTGTGGGCTTTGTGGAATGAACTGAGGTTGCCTTCAGTTGAATTTGCCATCCAGGAGGAGAATGCAAGTCGTTTGAAAGCAACTGCCTCACCACAGGATTCAGAGTACCAAGAGCGGGAGGATGGGTAAAATAACTGAAGACGAGATGGGATGAATCTTTGCATAAGGGAAAGTAGGTTTCTGTGGAAAAATTCCCAGGCTGAATCAATATCAGAAGCAGTATATATAGGAGACCAGTCCTGAAGTGTGATGGTTGATTGTAGTCCTGCCAGTTTGTCTGAGTGAACTGCCAGTCTCGCCGGTGCTGAGGCTGTTCTGCGAGAATGGCCAAAGAGATGTTGACCTTCACAAGCACGTGATCAGATGAGCCAATTGGACCAGAGGAGGAGACTTCAGAGGACGCCAATGTAAAACAACCAATGGGCTGTTAAAATGACTGTCAAATATCAAAAGGTTGGAGCTCATCAGCATAACAGGCCTTTGTAATGGTATAGGTCTCATGACCCAAGCCTTCGGTAAGTGCAATTGGAATCTATCTGAGCTATATAACCACAATGGGTTAGATATGCATTGGCAGTGAACAAGTTTTTGCTTCAAACACAGGTAATTGTTTATTTTTTGGAGTGATAGAGGTAGCCATCTGTTTCTTAACTTTTCTTTTATTAAACTCAACCAGGGACCACACCAGAAAACCCGTCATGAATGATTAAAAGGGTCTTTGTCCGAGTAATTTGTGGACTCTCGCAACGCTGTGAAAAAACACCTCTATCATTATTTACTTTTAATGATGTGTAGAAAACAAGTCGCTGAGGCAGGTGCCACCATGCTTCGGTGGAATGTCTGAGCAGGCCATGTGATGTGCTGGCACTCCTTCGCACCCGACACCCAAATGGTGGTTCGAGCCCAAGCGATCACCACACCAGACGCGAGGTGCTATTCATGCAGACACTAATCGTCCCGGATTAAGCCATTTGCATAGTTGCCAACATCGAGAGACAAAAATGTGGATTGGAAAGATATATGGTGCGAGGGAAGGAAGCGGCAGAGAGGAGTGCGGGTCTGGGAGGTGTGGGGGAGGGGCATGCGAGTTGTGGGGAGGGAAGCTGGGAGTCTGGGAGGGTGAGTCTCAGAGCGGGGCGACGGTCCGGGAAGGGGTGAAGGGTCTGGGAAGGAGGGGTAGGTGGGTCTGAGAAAAGGTATCCCCCCCCCTCTCCGGTTAGGGAAATTCTGAAATCCAATTTGAGGAACCGAGGATTGGTAGTTTAATCATGTAAAATGATCCAAGGTACCAACATCAACTGATCATTGGTACTACTTTCATTGTGTAAAATGAAACGAGGATTGGTACTTTCATTATGTAAAATAAACCAAGGTACCAATATGAAATGAGGATTGCTACTTTCATTGTGGAAAATGAATCGAGATACCAATATGAAATGAGGATCGCTACTTTGCTATAAAGAAATATGATTTTCAATCAGCAGGGTGATTCATTAGTGTGTATGCTGTCTCTCAGATGGATATTAAATGGGAATTTCCATCAGTCAGCATTCGTTAAAGCTCCCATGGTATCTTTCGTGAAGAGTAGGCGAGCTATCGCCAGCACCATGGGCGAATTCCAAATTTCGGCCAGAACTAGTCAAATGTAAGGCCTGGCTAGCCGGTTCACGAAGACTCAGGCAAAGCTTCCCCTGGCCGACTGCACATGAAAGGTGGGATAATGGTGGCTGTTAAAAAAAAAGA
>CM068961.1:88223453-88233939 GCA_035128595.1 Eptatretus atami
AGTATTTTTACCATGGGTTTCCAGCTAGCAGAGTATATGTATAAATTACTTCAAGTGACTTAACCCTTTGAACCCTGAGCTCCTTGGACTTTCGGCTCTCCCACTCTGGGCTCCCTGGAGAAAAATCCAGCCACTTGGGTATATGGAGGTTTGAATAGTGGCCGGTAAAATGGCCGCTAGGGTTCAAAGGGTCAAAAAATCTTTATTTCAATTGTTGATTTTTTTTCTTCTGTTGGGCAGTGTTTTTTGGCAGGACATTTTGTGGACTATGGTCCAAGTTTGAATTTCTTAAATTGAGCACAATACAATGCAATACGATACAGCTGTAAGAATTCACAAAGTCTCTAAAAAATAAACTGCCAGCATCCTCAGCTCAAAGTAACAATTGCTGCATGATCACAGCCAAGTCGAATAAGATGAAATGCACCAATGACATCCACATGATGAATACCTACCAAACTGTCATCAAAATGCGCAACTTACCGCTAGAAGAGTCGAGTGACTGAGCTGCATCTGCGGACATGTGGACAGTGAGACATGTCAACCGAGCAGTCGTGTTTACTTCCCCCAGGAGGACTGGCACAGCTTCAAGCTGAGGAATATCCAACAGTTGTTTTGGCATGTTTCTCCACTCCATCACCAATCAAATGCCAACATCATCACTTATGCCGATAACAAACCACTTCCCCAATCTAAAGAACAGCAGCAGTCATAACATTTCACCAGAAAAGGAAGCTGTTTATTTACTTGGTCAATTAAAAGTGAAAATTCCAACAGTTACCATGACTAAATCAGTAGTAAACCCTTCTAATTAAGGGAGTTCTTCGCAATTAGGAGATCAAAAGCATTCCCCAAACATTCAGCAGCCTGATCACGTGCCTTTGCCTATTCGTTATACGTCGTGTGATAATTATAAAAACCTTCACGCAACGTTATCATTTCAGAAAAACAATGCAATTTGGAAGCATGACGTACGAGTTTCAATTTTAAGTAAAGAGCAAAACGTTCTGAACATACAAGTGTCAACGTCAACGAGCCAAGTTAAGAAATGTAGCCTAACATTTGAAGCAGGTGTCCTGTTGTTTAAAATGAAGGAATGGTGGTACATAGCCAAGTATGGACCATGTGGGACTTAGAGGGGTACATGGTAGTGATGGTGCTCTCACGCATCTGCTGCCCTTGTTCTTACAGATTAGTGGAGGTCATGGGTTTGGGAGATGCTGCTAAGTAGCCTTTGTGATTTGTTGCAATACATCTTATGATCAGTACGTACTGTAGCCACAATGTGCCAATGGTGAAGTGGATGAATATTTAAGCTAGTGGGTGAAGATTCAATCACATGGACTGCTTTATCTTAGATGTTGTCAAGCTTCTCGAGTGCAGCAAATTGTTGTGCATCCATCTAAGCAAGTGGAAAGTATTCTCTCACACTGCTGACTTGAACTTTGCAGATGGTAGAAAGGTTTTGAAGAGTGAGGAGATGTGCTACTTAGCACAGGATACCTTGCCTCTGACCTGCTCTTGTAGACACAGCAATGATGTGGATGCTCCAATATGAGGTCGTCATCAATGTTGACCCCCAACATGTCAGTACTGGGGGAAGTGGTCGCAATAATATTATTAAAATGTCACGAAAAGCTATTAGGTTCGTTCTTGTTGGAAATTGCCATTGTCTGGCACTTAACACGGCAGGAACATCACTTGGCAGATGTCATCCCAAGTCTGGATGTGTGTCCAGCTCTTGCAAGATGCCAACATTGACTGCTTCACCAACTGAGGAACTGCGAGTGGAGCTGAACGCTGTGCAATCAACAAAAAACTCCACTTTGGATATTATGAGAAGAGGAAGGTCTTGCTCTAGATACTTAGGACGATGACACTGCCCATGAGGAACTCCAGCAGTGAAGATTTACTAATGATTCCCATTGAACCCTTTGACAAAGGCTCTGATATCATACTCAGTTAAATGCTACCTTGATAATCAAGTGTAATAATTCTTGTATCCATGTTTGGATCAAGGTTATAATCAGGCCTGAAGTCAAATGGTCTTGACGGAATCAAAACCGAGCATCGGTGAGAAGTGCCACTTGATAGTATTGTTGTCGATATCTTCCATTACTTTACTCATGATTGGGAGTATGCTGATAGGGTGGTAATTGGCCAGGTTAGATTTATCCTGTTTTGGTTTGTGTGGCCATGTCACTCCTGGACAATTTGCCACTGTCGAATGGATGCCACAATTGTAGCTGTAGTTGAACAGCGTGGCTCTGGGCAATGTTCATTCAGGAGTGCAAACATTTAGGGCTATAGTCGGGATGTTATCTGGGGCTGTAGCCTTTGTCTATTGCACTAAGCGGTTTGGAGAGATGATGTCGTGTGAATCAATTTGGTGAGAGACTGGCATCTGCGATGGTGGGGATATCAGGTGGAGACCAAGAAGGATCAACTCAGCACTTGAAGTAGAAAATGGTTCCAAGTGCTGCAACAACATATTTAGCACTCAAGTACATGGGATCTCCTGTTTTTGTGGTATTTCTTCCTCCCAATAATGACACTTTCACCATTTAGGATGATGTTGCTCTGTGCTATTACTTCACCAGGTTGGCACCTAATTTTCAGGTACATCTCGTGCTGCTCAGGCATACTCTTCCAATACATTGCTCATTGAACCAGGATTTGTTGTCCAACATGATCATGATTGAGGAGTGAGGGATATAATGAGTGATAAGGTTTCAGATCGTGATGTTGTACAACTCTGCTGCTGCTGATCGCCAAATATACAGCAAGACCGCACTTGTAATGCGAGTCATGATGTTTGTGAGTTCGTAAAGATTTACAATGCCATTAATGTTCTGAGCGGATGTTCTGGGCAGAGCTTGGAGCGAAGGTTCTGAGCGCAGCTCAGAACGGATATAGATGCATCCTGGGAAGCAAAAGCTTCGGCTCGCTGCAAAGCTGATAGCTGCTGCAAGCTTATGTCACTCTGCAAAGCTTACATCGTATTGTAAAGCTTATACTGCGTTGCGAGGTTCATATCGAGCCATGAGGCTATCGGTGTGACGAGGCCCATTCGACGTTTTATCTACATACAAGCGCTACTCGTTAAGGAGGATTAAAGTGGTCAGTATGTCTCTCTCTGTAGAGAGACATATTGGAATGTATTTTGTACGCGTTCTCATGTCAACACATTGCACGTCACGTACATTCGTGCCATTTGCATCACGTATTTCGATGCCATTTGAGGTCTGTTTCCAGTTTGTTTGATTTATTGTCTTTGATTTATAGTGGAACTGTAATGCACTTCTGAAGTATTGTTGTCACAAAACAACATCATTCCTTTATAGTTTCACGGAGCTTTCAAATAACTTTCTCTAAACTTCTTTGGGAATGAATAAATGGCCGAAGGTTTCTGCATGAACACTACTCCTTGTGTATATTTCTGCGAACGACATCCAACGAACCTGCGATACTACGATTACGAAACCCCTAATGGCAGATAAGCGCTTGCTGCCATTAAAGTACTTCTATCGTAACATCAGAAGTGGAGTTGTTTAGTGATTGCAGTGTTCAGCTATTGATGATGGCCAAATCAGAGCCCCTGCTGCTGCTTCTGGCACATGAATGCCCAGTTGTGATATGGTTGGCGGTATCCTCATTACGAAGAAAGGAGTTGGTCTTCAAGATTGTGTGGCAATCTCTCCGACCAATGCTGTCCTGGACAGACACGTCAGTGACAAGTAAACTGGTGAGGGAAAGATCAAACAAGTTATTCCCCCCCTATTGCTATCTGTTGTTATTCCCTCTCACGATCTCTCACAAGCAGTCTGCAATACATGGCCGGCTTGGTCAATGGAAGGACTAACGAGCCACTCTTGGTGACAGATATTACATTATGCATCCTCGCTGCCATCAATGCTTGCTTAATGAAGCATCCAACATGGAGTACCAATACATTAGCTGGAGGAAGTTGAAAAGTGTTCTTCTTTCATATGCAGCTCAAGGCTGAGGGGTAGAACCATTGGCTGAGAGCGACTGTGCTGCTGATGCAATGCCCTCTGTAGGTTAGGGCAGGAATTTGGAATTTGGCCAGGGTGCGGAGATAGCTTGCCAACTCTTCATGAAGGATACCATGGGATGGTTTTTTAACGTTCACCAACTAATGTTGGCAGACGGGATGCCCAGTTTTTGAATGTCCATATGAGGGATGGCACACACGTTGATGAATCACTGTGCTAATGAAACACTGGGATGACAGTTTATAACTGGGTCACAATTCAAACCCAGAGTAGACAGTTCAAGCATAAGTGCACACAAGTTACCCTGCCAGCCAGAACACATATTCCTCATTCATCTGTGTGTGCTATGATGCTGTTCATAATATTCTCAGTTCTGATGAAAATCTGTAAAGTTTTGAAGATTGCGACTGAAAGCTCTGAAATGGGGAAGGTGGCTCAGCTATTCCATAACCATTATGATGGACTAGCCGAAACCCCGTCACAGGACGGATTCTGTTCATTCAACCACCCTCACCAGCTCACCCACACTCGAGGGACATGGACTGGACAGGGCGTGCTTGCCCCCGCCTACCCATCCCCCGCCCCTGCCCCATTCCCCCCCCACCTTCAATTTGCTTACCCGCCCAAAAATTTAATTACCCCGGCCCCGCCCCCCTCTTCACTCCCTGCCCCGTCTCTTCATCCCCCGCCCCCGCCTCTTCACTCCCTGCCCCCGTCTCTTCATCCCCCGCCCCGCCTCTTAACTCCCAGCTCCCGTCTCTTCATTCCCCGCCCCCGTCTCTTCATCCCCGCCCCGTCTCATCATCCCCCGCCCCCGCCTCTTCACTCCCTGCCCCCGTCTCTTCATCCCCGCCCCCGCCTCTTCACTCCCTGCCCCGTCTCTTCATCCCCCGCCGCCGCTCGAATCCCTCCGACCCGAATCCCAATAGCCAAGGGAAGAAAGCGATGACGAACCCGAGCCGATGCCAACAGCGGCAGAGATGCGGACGGCACTCGCCAAATTGGACAGGGGATGCAGCTCTCAGGTTTTGCCCATCCCGATTTCCGCCACATGACGGATTCAATAAAGGAACATTTGCGCAAAACCTTCCCTCCCAAGCAAGTGACCTTGGAGAGATTCATTTGAACAATCCCCTTGTCACCGTTTGATAAATAAATGTTTTTGTAGCATAAAGCAGTGTTTAATGACATTCGCTTTTTGTCTTATCTATCCAGTAGGTGGCTGAAAATAGGTTCTCCGCTTAATAAATCCAGCGGTTAATAAATCCAAACGGCCTGGTCCATGGTGGATTTTATAAAGCGGCGTCTACTGTACAATGTTTCTTGTAACATTTTTGTGTCAAATTACATTCTGAGGTAGTCACCATGTGCAGAAGAGGATTTTACATTGCAGACGCTATTTTCGAGGAGTGGAATTAGTAATTACACCTCTCAGCAGTAACGTTCTGATGAAGGACGTAATGGCGTCAGCGAATAACGATGATGTCATGACGTCCTGACGCCTCTCAGTGGTGACGTCACACGTCGCCATGTAAACGAATGTAAAACGAAAATGTTTATTCTGCTACAGAGTTGAAGTTTGACCATTGCCACTATGTGCGATGCACTCTTGCAGGTACCATGTTTCTTTCAGTCCAGGTCACAGCACCGAGAAAAACGTGACGCGACCACTAGGAGGAGCACAAAATTGGTCCTTCAGTATTAATATATAGATTCTTACATGTGACAGGTCGATGTTCCAAAGCTTGATGTAGCCATCATTCGAAGCTGAAAGCAAGATGTGAATCCCATGCCAGTACGAGCTGTGCAGAGCTTTCACTCTGAAACACACGGACATCACACTTGGGGACTCTTTACATATCATTTTCATAGGCCAATGTGGATAGCAGCTAAAATATATCACGTACAAACAAACACCATTAACGATCTCAAGTTCTTTCAGTAGCAAATCCAATTTAGCATGTTGGAGAAATTAATGCCCTCCATTGGGTAAATGTTAGCCTGGTGGTAGCTTAATGGTTAAGATGGCTGGCTGAGGATCTTGAGGTCCTGAGTTCAATCCTCTGTAATGCCATAAATCACACCAGGTGGTCAGCTAAATGAGTATCAGCTCTGCGGCAAAATGAGACATTTGAGTATCTGAAGTCAAAGCAGCAACATATTCAGGATTGTGCCCCATAGCCAATGAAACCACCTCGGCAGCCTGATGTGTCCTGCATGGATATATTGGCAGTGTGAAAGAAATGTATATATTGGGCAAATGCAATATTCTACTCTATCTCACAGATGGTCTTGGCTTTATTTTTATTACCAATGGAAAAATAAAAAAAAAGTTTTGAGTTGCTCAACACAGTATTTGAACATCAAACCATGAGGTGGACGGACAGGTCAATGAAAACATTTCAAAGAGCAATAATTTCCTTGGTCATCCAATGGAAGAGTTTTAGTCTTTTACTTCTGGGCCTCACCATTATTTATTTATATGCATCTTGTGGCTGCTCAATTGCATCATTTTCTGGGAGCGCAGCTGTGCCGCTGATGCAATGCAACATCACCAGTCAGCTCGTACTCATTTTGCTGACCTCGGAAGGATGAAAGGCTGAGTCAACCCACCTGGTATTAATTCAATGGCAGACATGGGCTTGAACTCAAGACCCTAACATCTTAAGCCAGCCACCTTAACTGTTAAGCCAACACCAGGCCTGGCCTCATCATGATCTTTCCTGGATCAACCACACAGCCAAACTATCCTCCAAAGCAAGCAGTGGACTACACATCCTCTGTCGACCAAAGTCTTTCCTAGGAAAATCAGAGCTACTCAAAGTCTATAACACCTTTGTCCAGAGCTCAATCGGAGTACAGCTGCCCACTATGGGCTGGTGCTGTAGAATCACATCTGTCTCTTATGGATTCTGTGGAATCTAAAGCTCTTAACAATATGGGAATACTTAATTATGAGGCAGAAGCACAATGTCTGTTGCTCTCATCACAGGAAGGTCAGTGCTCTCTCTGTTTTCTCCAATCTATGCTCAAACATTGCTCCCTCAGTCATTCGTCCCTCTCCAGCAACTCCAAGGTGCACATGTTCTTCCGGTAACCCCCTTCTGGTTAAATTTCTAAAATATTGAATGACAGCACACCCCAACTTTTATTCCTCACTTCACCCATCCATGGAACCCACCTTCTAGATGATGTTGCACCTCACTCTTCCCTCCATAACTGTAAGCAGGGAGTGCACCACCATCTCTTGTCACCCCCCATTTTAACTCCTGATCTTTATTACCCCCATTAACCTTTTCAAACCCAACCCTCTTACTTGCCAATTTCAGTGTCTCACCCAACCTCTATCTCTCAATATCTCTGTTCTTCATTGCACGGCCCATGAGGCACTGACCGCCCCCTAGTGTCCTAAAGTGCGGCCCCTGACGTGCGGCCGATAATACAGAAATGTGAAAACACCCCATCATAATCCGCCATAAATGCTATCAAATTGACCTAATGGCTTCAAATGAGTGTTACAAAACGAAGCATAAAAGTAACAACATCAGGAAAGTTGTAGTGCACAAACAATGCTTGCAGCCCAGTTAACCACAACGAAAAAGAACATGTGGAGGCAGGGCCAAATAGCAGCCTTTTTGGAGTCCTGCAGGTGGTGGCGGCTCTCACACCGATGTCTTATCGACAAAAGTAGCCCACCTCAAAAACAATCGTGAAGATCACTGCTCTATAGCTATATTTTTTAAAACAGGAATAAATTCCTGCATGGGGCTAGTGTGAAAAAAAATTCTGACTCAACCCAGGACTCAAACCCAAGGACCTCATCGCTTACGCAGCGACAGCCACTTGTCAGAATTTCAAATGCGGAACACCACGTCAGCCAACGTGATGAGGCCCAACAGAGGGATACAATTAGGCTCACCTTGAATCGTGTGCTTTGAATTCGCACATGCAAACTTGCTTTTGCACATCGTAAAGATGTATTTTCTCATAATCCCCACAAACTCCAACAATCGACTCCTGGAAATACAGAAATAATCGGTTTAGCAATCACTCACCATCAAACAATCGCCGCAAACAAGATGGCAGATTTGCTACTGGCAATACAGTTATCGACTGAAAACTGTGGCACAGTATGGGTTAAAACCATTATTATAAGAAAAGAAAAAAACACATCAACAAAAGACTGAAATAATAAGTTGGCTCACCGTGATGAATCGGACTGATGAAATGCGCACGGGTATGCTGAAAGTCCAAACCACCGAAGCAGTTTCGACCTTGTATACATCAACTTGATTATTCCGGCTCACGATGTAAAAATCTCCCTTCGGCGACCACAGCACCAAGTCGGCTACTGAAATGGGAGAATCCGTAACCTTCCAGCTCCAGCATAATCTGGCAACGTCACATCTGTACCTTTGATGCTTTTACAAATCAGATTTCATAAAATCACCATACACCTGATTCTTCATGAAAAAAATAATAGGGGCAATACCCCTGGGTGCTCAACTGGTAGAATAATGATACTGAGGAGGAAGCCAACATGGGACAAAATCAGCAAAATGTAACAATTAAACGATGTTATGGGCCCAATTTTTTTTTAATGTCATGAACAAACTTTGGCACATCATGGGTGATGAATGTTGCAGTCAAATTTCAAAAACTTTCTACCATCTGCATTACCTATATAGTTGGATGAAAGTCCGAGACTTCAGGTCCTTGGTGCTTCCAGTCCTGCTCTTCTGATGTGGCACTTGGACTCTGACCAGGAATCTGAGAAAGAGACTTTATTCCTTTGGTACCAGGTCTCTTCGGAGAATCCTTGGCTATCGCTGGTCGAGCTTTGTGTCCGAGTGGTTGCTGAGAGAGACTCAAATGAGATATGTTACCTGCATAGTCCTTGAGCGTCAGCTGTGGCTGTGTGGGCATGTGGCTCCTTTTCCTGATGCTGATCCTGCTTACCAGATTCTCTCAGTGAGGGAGTCTCGTGAGTGGAGGAGGCCAATGGGCCAAGCATGTGCCTCATGGTTGCAGCAGATTGGTCAGCATCTCAAGAAGATGGGGATGGGCCAGCCATCTGCCTGGGGGATGGCCAGATGGAGGCCCCTGGAGTACCTGTGGCAAGTGGATGCAGCGACGCGCTGCTCCGGCGCATGCTCATATACCTGACCTGATGTCTCCATTGCATTTTCCCAACATACCAGGATCTCTTTCTCTCTACCCCTGCTAGTACTGATTGAACCCCCATGAAAACAGTCCTAACCTCTGCTAACCCTCTATCGAGCTCCACAAGCTTTAACCACAGCTTTGCGTGCCTTTTCTCTCTAACACTTTCTGTCCCATCTTTCTTTACCCCTCCAAACTAACACGCCACTCCACGTTTAATTAGCGCTCCCACCTGTGCCACAGAAATTTCATTATTTTCAGTTAATTTTGTTTCCATGTTATTAATTTCTCCCCTCATCTCCACATTATTTTCATCCAATATCCCCTCCATTTGTGCCAACATCACAACATCTAAGATGTGATGGATCTCAGGGTAACTTCTGGGAGATTGATCGGTTATCTCTGTGTAATGGCCTTTTCCAGGAGAACTAACAAGAGTAATCAACAACTCAGAGTGGATACTCTCACTATTCGGCCACCGAGTCTGGTTCATCGACAAATTAATCACCCATAAATGACAAGCTTTTTGCCCTTAACCCACCGGGACCCCCCCCCTCCCTGTTCCACAACACTTACGTCGCACATACTATCTTTACCTACCTGTTAGGTATAGAGTCCATTCTCACGTACAGATGCGAGACGTGGACACTCACCAAGACCAGGCGAAAGTCATTAGATGGTTGCTATACACGAATGCTCCGGATGGCTCTTGACGTCAGTTGGCAACAGCACATGACGAACGTCGAGCTCTATGACGACCAACCGATGCTCACCACTAAAATCGAGGTGAAAAGACTGCAACTAGCGGGGCACTGTTTATGCTACCCCAAGTTACCTGCCAGCCTAGTCATCACATGCGAGCCCAAGCATGGGAGAATGAACCCTGGGCGCCCTTCCAAGACTATGGTCAACACGCTCCAAGAAGACAGTAGCATGGCTAATGTAGATGAACTGAACACACTGACGAGGGAGAGGGAGGAGTGAAGAGTCCGTCATCGTGCCAGATGCCGGCCCTTTAGGCCCGAGTCGACGTAGACGTAGTAGTAGTAGTAGTAGTAGTAGTAGTAGTAGTAGTAGTAGTAGTAGTAGTAGTACCTGTTTGAAATTAATAATTTTTCTACCTTGGCTGCATTTTCACGACAGTTGAAAAACTGAGAATTTTACCAAAATAATTTAAAGTTATCATCTCCTGCAAAACCAGAGAGTTGGTGTCAAAGCCACCCAATGCTCGCCTGTATATACATTTATCGTTTTTAAAAGACGTCTAATAATATTTTTTATAAAGCATTGCAGTGAAATCTGATCCA
>CM068961.1:88250191-88262251 GCA_035128595.1 Eptatretus atami
AGAAGGCTGATTGGTCTGTAGTTGCAGGGATCTGTTTTTGTACCTTTTTTATGCAGGGCGGTAATGTTTGTTGATTTCCAAGCAGATGGTAGATGACCTTGAGCAAATGAGAGGGTGAATAGAAGAGAGAGGGTGAGCAAGAGCAGAGGAGCAGGTTTTAGGACACGTGGGCTGATTTGCCGTCTGGACCGGTTGCAGAATCTGAGTCGAGGTTTCACAGCAAGCTCTCCACCTTGTCAGGAGAAAAGAACACAGAGTCCCGGGACAGTTGGGTGCGTTTGGGTAAGGTGTGTACAGAAAGCGATGGGCTTGGGTCGCAAGATTTAGAAGCAAACAGAGATTCGGCATTCAGCCTTTTAACGTGTAGAGTCAGCTGTGCGGCCATTTGAGGTAAGGGAGGGATGGAGGGGGAATATTCAGCAGAAACAGACTTAACTCGAAGGGCACTTGGTGGAGCGCATACCTCCGCCATGTAATGCCTGATACATGAGAATATATCGGGCCAAATACATTTTTGAAATATCATGCTATATAGTACTATATCGTTTTGGCCCTATATCTCAATGGTGAAGAATCAATTTAAAAATTAAATAAATCTCGTATCCAGATCCAGATTCAGATCTTCATCAAAATCAAATCAATTCGTCCTTGAGACACACCCAACCTGTCCACAAAATTTAATCTGGATCCGTCCACAACTTTTTGACATATATGCACACAAACAGACAAACAGGGATGAAAACATAACCCACCTTCCACCTTGGGTGGAGGAGGTAACGAGACGCCACCAGGATTTTGAGGAGGGAGACAGGTTTGAGAGTTCCGACTTGAGATTAGAAAGATGTTGATATCTGGCTCTCCTCAGGGTAGACACATACTTGTTCTGAGCTTTGTGGAAGGAACTGAGATTGCCTTCAGTTGGATTTGCCTTCCATGAGGCGAAGGTAAGTTGTGTCAGGACAACAGCCTTGCCACAAGCTTCAGTGTACCATGGGTGGGAGGAAGGGTAGTACAACTGAAGACTAGATGGGATAAATCTGTGCATGAGAGAGAGCTTGCCCACCACAAGTGAGTTGATGGACTTTCAGTTTTGTATTGCCTCATTTCTGGTGACACTCCTGCTCTCTCCTCACTTCCATCGTACCCCACCCACATATTCTTCCAGAAACCCACACCAGGCGATCCTCTCCCATTACAAGCCAAACACCCATTTCCATTCGTTCATCCAACTCGCTGCATCGGTTGTCTCTTGCTCCTTCAACCAGTTTTAGTGTTGGAAATGAAAAAAAAGAAGTGAGCAACACCGATAATATTGTTGAATACGAGACAAATGACAACTTGAACTGCTTACTTGTGAGCATGTAAAGTTTTCACACATTCCCACGATTTCACACCCCATAAGCAAATGTTGCCATCCTCTGCCCCACTCAGTAGGTGATGATCTCCAAAAAACTCGAGGCATGTGATGGTTCCTGTCAGCAACACGCATACATCCTTAATGACTCATGACACAACTGATCCCTTTACAAAAGGCAAAAACAACATGTTTCATGAACAAATACGAAAACAATGCAAAAACAAAGAAGAGAAAGAGCAATAAGAGAATGCCAACACCCACTCAGACTTCTTTTGTGTGGTGTATTTTGTTTCGTGTTTGTGTACTGGTGTGTTACGTAATTAATAATCGACATAATTAGAACTGCCACTTTATAACTGCTGGCAGTGATGACTGGGTACCAAGACATCCCGCTTTGATGGAACCCCACTGTGAAAGGACACTTGACCCTGACCCATGACTTTTATTGTTATTCAATTTAATTCAGAATGAGATGAAAATAAATTCAATTCATATCAAATGGAAGACCAAATAGGTACAGTGCTGCATTGGAGTCTTCTGAAGGAACCCGTATCTTCCCCCATCCAAAACCCCAATCTTTTCTAACCCCGTTAATCCACCCCAAACCCATCTCCTTCAAATTCCCTGCTTTCCTTCCTGAAAGTCTCTGTAATGTAACGTGCTCAACACAACCAAAACGCCATCCCCACAGCACCAACCCAACTGCACACCACGCACCTCCAACCCATCTACGCTACTGCATCTTCGCACTTCGTCCAATTAACAGGCTCCGGTCGGTTCAATCTCCGCAGAGGGAAAATAAGAAACCAACGACGGATGCCGCAGGTTTTTCCCGCCTGTCTTTGCTCCCGTTTAAAATTCTCCGCCGCATCGGTGTGGTGGAGTGCGATCCGTGCGGGGGCAAAGGTCAGAGGTCATGTAAAGGAGGGCTCTCTTTTGGGGGAATAATTCTCTGGCCCCAGCAAAAACATGACTTCCTCGCGCCCCGGACGGTGCGGGGTGGAGGGAAGCCGCGAGGGCACGCCCGCTTCGAGAGGCGTTCTCCAAGAAGCTCGAAGGGAGGACGGGCCGAGAAACGGGGGCGGGGCGATCAGTTCCCAGGAGGTCCACACAGGAATGTCCGTCCGGTGGGCGAGGCGGCCGCCATTCGAGTTCACTGGCGTTCGCACGCCGGCGGGCCGCGAAGTTCGCAACAATATTATAATATTAATATAATATATATATATATATTTATATATATATATATATATATATACTAGCTAAAGTACCGGTAAGACCGGGATTTATTGCTGGTAAGACTAAGTGCCTATCTTCTCAGGCTAGTTAGACTGAGGCATTAGTTTGATGGAGAAAATTAGGAAGGCTTCTTTTATGGGGTGAGCGCGAGGGAGCAATCATTGTCATGGCAACTGGTAAATATAGCGGTGCAGTGAATGGTCGCCAGCGGGTCGCAGGCTGCCTATGCGGTGATAGCACTGCCCTGAATCTTAAATGTGGTGAAGAAACCCCGGTCCGTCAGGTCTCTGTCTGCACACAAAGGATGTCATCATGAATGAAGCATTCTACCGCCAGATTTGACTTGCGAAATCGCTTTACCTCTCGTGTATCCCTCTGTAAGCAGCCGTTCAACTACTCTGGTGGTTCTTGTAATGACTCCAGTCTAACCTTTCCTCCAGTGCAGCACATGGCTGGAGCCTCACCTGGCCACTCAACGGCCCTGCAAAACTCGCAGACTTTGTCCATTCTGCCCATAGAGACGGGCGCATTGCTGCCGTAATTCCTCAGAGGGTCATAGTTGAAGGTGGCCTTGAGCCACTCATGTTTCTAGCAGCAGTGGCAAATGTCCTTGATGTCCTGCCAAAACCCGGACCTAGAAAGCTGGAACATGAGTTTTGTGCTTCTCTCGCCGTCGGTGTGCAGCTCTATTTGCAGTTCGCGCGCTTTCTCTGCAGCGCGACTCCTGTTCGTTCATAGAGCAGATATATCGCAGTCAAGACGACTCTCTCCCTCTCTCTCTTCCTTCTCCGTTCTCTCTCTCTCTCTCTCTTCTCTCTCTCTCCTCTCTCTCTCTCTCTCTCTCTCTTCTCTCTGTCTCTCTCTCTCTCTCTCTCTCTCTCTCCTGTCTCTATCTGCCCCCCCCAGCTGACTCCGCTTGCCTGGCTCTTTCATGAGCAGATCTATCAGCAGTTAGCTGTTGCCTCTGCAGGTTAATAATCACAATAACAGGACAGAAGAACGTGTAATGTTTAAAAAGTCAAGGAATACGAACATATTTGTATTTCAAAAAACCTAGTAGTGTAGGCTGCTATGTCTTAACAAATGGCCTGTCGTGTTCTTTTTTATTTGACTTTAAAGCAAAAATTCCATTTGTTCCTCTGTCTTTGGGGCACCTGTCGAACAACACTAGAACAAAAAACTAGAAGTTCGGTCAATTTTTCAAAATGGGTTTAGGTGGTCAAATCCAAGTATGGCACCCAATAATCACAACAATCCATCTATACCTGGTATTCTGACCACCACGTATACAGGTCCATCTTGATGGTAATCAGCCATATTTTCATGACCAAGGAGTATATAAATTCAATTAATTTCATATGGCACGGTCAAATTCGCAAATGAGGAAAAATCCAAGATGCCGCCACTGTTTAAATAACCACTATACAAAAGTAATACTCTTGATAAACAAATTGTGAATGATGGAAAGGTCCATTTGTTGGTAATAACCCGCACACAGCAATGCTTAAGCCTTGGGAAATATGATTACTGATTCTTGAAAACGGTGATGGCAGCCACTTGAATTTTCAAAATGGCTGCCATTAGAAACACCAGGCGCTCTTATTATTGGAATGAGTGAAACGTCTACATCCTCTACCAGTATTACAATATATTATATCTTGAATTAATGTACAAAGCACTGTTTATCTTCTATTTAGGTTAGCTATGATGTCAACCATGTTCCATCCCCGATTAGCAAGCAAAAAAGTGATACTTGAGCTCGGTAGGAGTCCTTTACCACTCAATGATACGTATACTGAACAAGCGTTTTGATAGTAGCCAAGGTTAGTGAAGTATTTGGGAAAATGAACACAGAAACTTAAGCAACAAAACAAGAGAAACTGAATAGGCAGAAAACATTGCGCATTGACTGTAAAGGCGGGCAATGGTACCTTCAATGATCTTTTTAATACACTCACGGTAATGTACTGATTCCTGTCATAATTGTATTATATCTGTAGTGCATTAAACCTAGATTGTCCTATGTAACATTTGCTGTTACATACTTGTAGTTAGAACGCCCTAAGCCCTGTTCTCCCGCTTCCGAGTTGAACAAGCACTCGTCGTATCAAAGTTGATAAGAAGCCCACGGGATAGAACCCTTGACGACAAGCACAACACACACCCTCAGGGAATTAATTGACCAGGTTAGTGGTGGATTTGTTAGTGTAGTTACGTCATCTGCCAGCAAACTTGAGTACTTATTATGCACGAGTTTGTATCACATGTAGTGTTACTTGAAACACATATCAAAGCCTGTTAATACATCCAAATAGTGTATCTTTTTAAAAGGTGCACTAAAACTCTCATGATGTATACTCACTCATCCTTAACTTTGGAACCTACTAGGTGAGGTTGATACCCGTGATGGAAGCTCTTCCCGCCGACAAGAGGGCCAAATCCGTGGATTTCAAGCTGTTTTTATTGTGCCAGACTGTGTGTTCGGCAGCTGACCTACAAAAGCTATTTAGCAAAACCTGCATTGGATTTCCATCAGGCAATATCATGACTCTGCTCACCTGCCGATACCTGGATATTGGAGACACAGACTATGGCTGAACTGAATCGCCCGTGTTCAGGCTTCTCTCGCAGAACAACTGATTTAAATGAGGGTGTGTTCTATCACAAGACGATGCATATGCATAATGTTACATCACAAAGGTAACTTCCGCCTACTTGATAGGCAAAGCACGATTTCAAAGAGGCAGCATTAGTGCAGATGTTCGCCTGTCATACGACAGAAAAGATAGATGATCCTTACTTGTTCTGAACGTTCTCCTTCCGCGTCCGTAGAGAGGCTAGCAGAGAAAATCATACTGCACACTCAAATGTGTTCTGCCTGTGATGAAGAAACAAGAGTCAAGCCCCCTTCCCCATGATGTGCAACAAGAATATGGGATCCAGTTTATGGAAATTGAGCCGAAACACAAATGAGTAAATCTGAAGGCAAGGCTTAAGTATAGTTATTGCAGCAACTCGATCCCCTAGCAGCAGTTTGCTTATGATATCAGATATCATCTATCCTTAGCTTTGTAACAAGAAAAGAGGGACATTGCAAGAGGAAGGAAACCCAGATCAGCAAAAAATTGGCCCAACCATATCTACCTGACATAACTTGACAGTAATAGCAAATGAACTGAAACTGAGAAACTGCTTTGAACATGAATTGATATCTAACAACTTACATTCAAATATTAGAAGGAAAGGAGTGCCCTTAACTTCCAAACAAATGTACAACCGTTCTAAAGGCAGCTGATTCTGGCATAACATCCTGATGTGCACTCAACCAGACCTCCAGACAAGACTAACAACCTGAACAAGTTCTTCCAACTTAAAGTAATAGAGAGCAGTCTGTCAACTGCCCTAGAGACAGAAATCTCACAGGAGCAATTGAAGATCCTGTTTGAAAGCAGCCACAATAGTAAGACGGAGATATGCCAATCTCACCCAACTGGAAGTTCCGTGGGACATTTCAAGACTATGAACACTCTCCACTGTGTATCACATTTGCAAACATGCCATCCAGGGACCAAGACCAATTCAAATCGAACAGGAGGAGACATCTGTAGATCAAAGTTGCCTCCGTTTAGCGCACTTTGTTCAAGCTTACAATCTGACAGGCTGTCGTTCTACACAAACACTTTAGGAGTGACATTAGAAACCCTCTGCGAAACTTCCTCTTTCAGTGGGCTTGGCCTTAGACGTGCACAGACAACAAGATCGAAGACCCTTGTATCAAAGATTGGAACAGCTTGAATTTGGCACAGTTAATTCCAAAGTTATGGAAATTGAGACATGGCATTTGCCAATACTGTCAGAAAGCAAATGGATTCAGTAGGGGACTTTGTCTACTCACCCTTGGCTAGTTAAGGATACATTTGTTTGGTATGCTTAGATAACATTGACTTTCTGAAGCCACCCTTGCGGTATGAAACACGCTCCATGGAACAGCAATATCTGTTTACCAGTCCACAGACCACAACAAGCAGCAATGTTGCCAAAGTCGAAATTGACGTACATTCAAAGTTCTCAACCATTGGTTGATGCCGTAGATGTGGTATCACAATGCAAGAAAGCGAGAGTTAATAAAGAAGAATTTCCGTGCAAAGCTTAAGCAGCTCTCATCCCATCAGATATGGCAAGAAGAACCGATATGGCATGGATAATTGCTGTTTAGATCTCGAGGAACATTAGCGATGAAACGCCAATCACAACCCACTTCGTCAGAACACAACCCAGCGGAAAGAGATGACGTAACCTCAAGCACAAACGAGACTCCAGAACACATCTCGATACAGTTTGAAATCAAACACAAGCAACAACAGAAGCAAAATCAAAGTCTCAAGGCACATGGGGCTCTGTTTATAACTCCCTTGCGTGTCTTCTTCAGCGAGCCGAAACCAATGTCTCTTTAGTTCACCACTGATTACGATCAACCACTACAGAACTAGGAACCCTTTATACTTGGTCCGATTGAGAGCACATTAATATGGACAACTCAGGTTCTTTGGAAAAAGACAAAATAACAGTGATGACAACTTGATCTCGCAACTCTATGATTAATGGCAATGAACTATGGGTAGAAAGAGATGAAATGAAGAAGCAGTTCTGTTTCGGGCCTGGTGAGTTGCACCGTAGTCTTCTGGGCATGGCGGCATTAGGCAAATACGTGGAAGGACGCGCATGACCCAGCTTGGGTCGAAAGCTGGACTATATTCTCCAACAACCGTAACGCAATCCTAAAATGGAAAACATCTCTCAGGTCCTAAGCACAATACTGTAACATGCTGCTCTCACGCATCTACTTACGGTCTTAACAAAGCACCAGAAGAAAGTGTCTCAAGTGAAGCGCCATTTATTGGAAAAAGCATATCAGAAAGATATCAGCATGAACCACAGCAACCGCAAAACTCAGAGATGCCGTCAGAGAAACCATGACCATGTTCGAATTAGAGATATCCTCACAAAAGTTGGGACAGTTTGAAAGCAATCCCAGCACCATTCAACACTACATCCGTAACTACTTGAGGCAAGTTGAAACTATCCTTCAGTAATTAGAGCTCCAACAACGGACCTGCTCTGGCATATGGAAGCCACTGAAAGCTCTTATCAAGTATTCCTATGCTCCGACACCTGAACTACGCCGTTTTGCTCCCTTTGTACCTGTAACATGCAAGGCAAACAGAACAAGTTTTCCAGATGGTCTGGCATGACTCGCTGAAGGAAATTTCTGGTGTGACGGAAGGGGATTGCTGCAATTCCTTCAATAGGTCCAGATACGGATTGAGCGGGCAGAATCCGCAAACTCACAGGTCATTGGAGGGCATTACTGGAAATACCCAATTGAGAGCAGCTCTAGACCGTTTCTTCCCTGATTGCACTGAACTGTCTAATCTAGTAGAGGAGTTCAGAAGAGATATAGGCATGGAAGGTGCTGATACCCGAAAGACAACCACGAGATCACAGGGGGAAAGTACAAACCCGAGAGTAATTGAGAAATTCCGCATAGAATTTGACAGAGGGTATTTGTTGGCCATGGAGACGCCATTACGTAACCGATGAGAGTGACTGTGTAACCTTCTTACCAAGGAAAGTAATTGATGAAAAGGTAACAAAGACATAGTAGACCGCGAATGCCATCGGACAACAGTTGTTCCAGACATTTATGTTAAAGAACGCCTTACAGAAGGAAACTTTCAGGTGTGGGATCTCAACGAAGAGAAAGAACATAGGCACTTTCAAAAGTGCCAACACAGTGAAGAAAGTGAAAAGCAGGTGACAAACTCATTAAAAGCTCAAAGAGAACGGGAATCCTACAGAGGTTATAGTAGCATCAAGAAGCCGTCCAGACCTCTGATCTAAAGGACTGCATTATGGAAGCTAATGAATTTGGATTATTCCAGGTGCCCTTTCGCTTCGCGAACTGGGTACACCTTTCTACTAGCATATGACAAGGCTAAGGTCCTTTCATCATCTTGAAGCGCTAGTTACCAGGAGCACCTAGCCCAACAGAAGCCACAAGCGATTCCAGCTAATGCCAATAACGAGTGTTTTGGCGAACCAAGGTATTTGAGTGAAAACTCCCAAACTGAAGTACCACCCAGCGAGGCGCCTGAAAGTACAAGAGCGCAGCCTGACCAAGAAGCTTCAAACTGAACATGTCGACATGTTGAGAAATTAAAGTTGCAGTCATACGATGTGCATGAGCCTCTTAAACTCCATCTCCAAGGACAGACAAAATGAAACATGCAGTGATTTCGCCATGTCATTTCTTGAAAAGCTTAAATAGATCTGCCAGCTAACTACGCGAAGTAAAGACTGGTATTTGACAGAATACGTCGAAAGTTCTCTGAAAGAGCAAATGGAGAAAAAGAGAAACAAAGGGAACTCGACCTACTATCACATCAAGATAGTACACTGCATCCGATATTTACTTGAAGGACTTCCTTTCAAGGTCGAAACAATGCAGAGAACTTGTAGAGTAATTTAGCTGCAAAGACTCGGATCACAGCAACAGCTCTGCAACAAATTGAAGAAGTTCATGGTACCTTCGCCCTGACGACAAAAGCAATGAAGTGTGCTTGATTGAATTGGTAAAACATGGTCATGAAGAAGCGGATACGTTACTCTTGCTCCTGCCCTAACCAGTTACACGGGCGATGTAGAACTTGTAAAGACTCTCCAGATACCGATGTCTTCTTGCTATGATCCACATGTATCACACTACCTTGCTGAGACAATATTTTCTTACCGGAAAAGGAAAGTTGAAATAGGAAAATTGCAGTCAAACATATCTTTGAAAAGTTAGGAGTTAAACCAGCGCCCTCAGCTATTCTCGGGTTTCATTCTTTTACAGGTCAGATATGTGTGCAGGTGTTACGCCGGCAGGCCAAAAGGAGTGGCTGTTGAAGCGTGTTCATAGTCTGCCGATGATATATTCTGGATTCCTTGCTTCAACTTGGCAAATACTGCTGGCTACCACTGCTCCAAACAGCAATTGACACTGAGAAGTTTCGTTTGCTGTTGTACAGATCCAAAAACACACACCAAAGTAAATTGCACTACGATGGTTCTTGTACTCAAAGTCGACAGGCGAGGAGAAGTCTGCCCTCACAACCTTAGGATCAATTGACACCACACATTTGGCAGCCACCATATATTGCAATGAATATGGAACCTGCAGGCTGCGAAAGTCAAACCATCCCTTCCTTCTCCCTCTGACTACGGATGGAAGTCAGAGGAAAATAGATTTCCTTCGGGATGTGTTTTGAACCATCCGCCCAGAGGCCTGTATAGGCTGGTAAGATGTGGCTGCAACATCAGGATGCAAGGAAACCTCTGTTAGTTGCCGCTCAATAAACTCCCATGCACAAGGTCGTAGCTGTTTTGAACTACGGCTGTAGAAACAATGACAATCAGCTCAGAACCATTGTGGGAATGAACAGAGGCTTGTAAGGTTAAAACGATGATTGGTAGACAGGAATTTAATATGGTCAAACAGGGGAAGTACATTACGCTATCTTGTTATGCAATGTGGACCTTGTTGTAAAAAGTTGGTAGCCATATTATTGGATTTTCCTCACTATTTCTCACATGGCTGGCATCACCATTTCAACGATCGTAACATGTTTCCCAACGGCCTAGCATTACTTATTGTGGGCATTACCACAAATGGACACTTTTCATCATTCACAATTTGTGTTATCAAGACATTAAGTTTTTACTGTGGTTATTTAAGAGTGGCGGCCAATCTGGAATTTTTCCACCATTATTGAAATTATGACTGCATATTGAAATTATATTTGTTTTGACTCCTTGAGTATTGAAATTAATGGGTATTATCATAATTTGGACCTCATACTGTGTTCCAGAATACCACATTTAATGGAATTAGTATTATTTGGCCGGCCATCGTATGGATTTTGGAACCCTTAATCGTTTAAAAACATTTAACAACCTATTTTTTCGACATAGTCACACACTCAAGAAGGAATAAAAGTGGAATTTCTGCTTTATACCAAAAAAAAAAACACGAAATGAATAACAGCCTACACTTAGATTTTTAACATGAAGCCTTTTGTTACGATTAATACGCCGGCGCACTATTTCGAAAGCCATTTTTTTTTTTAGATCATTTTTTAATTTTTATATACATATATATATTTTTTTTTTTCATTTTTATGGAAAGTCACTGAGCGCATCTGGGCTGAATGTTAGGTCTATATGTGTGTAAAGTTTCATCAATATCGGTCACTGGTCTAGGAGCTTATTGGTTACAAACAGACAAACAGACAGAAGGACTGCATTTATTATAGTAGATACTAGAAAGTACCCGCCCATGGGCGGGTAAGTTATTGTTGAATGGCGTTGGTCCCGTCTCGATCGGATGAAATTGAGAATTGACGTTATCCAGTGACCTTGACCCCGTGACCTTTGACCTTGACCTTGACCTTGATCCCCTTATGTCGTGTTCCCAAGGATCACATATGCCAAGTTTCATCTCATTTCTATCCAACGGTTTTGGCTGTCTATAAAGGACAAACAAACATGAAAAATTGACATTTAGTCAATTATATGACGTCATAAACTCGAAAACCGGGAAGTCGGAAGTGAATGTCGTCAATCAACTGTCATTTAATTTTTGATTATCTGTCGAATGGCGTGGTCCCTATATCGATCGGATGAATTGAGGATTGAAGTTACCCGGTGACCTTGACCCTTGACCCCGTGACCTTTGACCTTGACTTGACCCCCCCCCCCCCATGTCCGTTCTCATTGTCCAAGGATCACTCATGCCAAGTTTCATCTCATTCCATCCAACGGTTCAGCGCCTATAAGGACGAACAAAAACACACACACACATACAAACATATTCATTTTTTTAGTATAGTAGATACTAGCAAAGTACCCGCCCATGGGCGGGTACAGTTATCTGTGAATGGCGTTGGTCCGTCTCGATCGGATGAATTGAGAAATTGAAGTTACCCCGGTGACCTTGACCCCTTGACCCTTGACTTTGACCTTGAACTGACCCCCCTATGTCCGTTCTCATGTCCCAAGGATCACTCATGCCAAGTTTCATCTCATTCCATCCAACGGTTGCCGCCTATAACGACGAACAAACAAACAAACACAACACACAAACCAACACACACACAAACATATATCTTTTTATTATAGTAGATATATATTATATATATATATTATATATATATAATATATACTTTATATATTACTGTAATACACATACACACACACACACACACACAACGATGTCGAGGCTCGTATGAGAGCTAACACACAGAACGTACAAGGGGTGCAGAGAGATAAGAGAGGCAGGAGAGGGAAGCACAAACAGTGGGGAACAAGACATAAGCGATCTGTGGATGGGAGAGGAATGGGGCGGGGTACATGGGGTATACAAGATG
>CM068961.1:88263251-88274979 GCA_035128595.1 Eptatretus atami
CGAGAGAGAATAGTTCTTGCGTTCTCCTCACCGCGAATTTTTTCAACTACCGTGGCTCCAATCTTGCTCCTGTTTTAGTGTGTCAATTTCAACTCACATTGTTCTTGTTTCTACCCCACAGTTTCTCCTGCTCTTCATTTTACCAATTCATCGTTTCTTTCAATTGGCATCACCTTCCTGTGCTTCATTCGCTGTTCTCTCTCTACCTGCTTCTGTTTCCTCTCCTGACTGTCCTTCCTTCTCCAGTTTCATGGTGCTTCATTGGTTAATCTCCTTTTGTGTTTCATTGCTGCTGTCTCATACTCTTACCTGTTTTCCTCTCCTGTCCTTCTTCTCACAGTTCCGTGGTTTCTTCAATTTGGTTATTTCCCTTTTGTGTTTCAATTCGCTGTTCTTTGGTCTATCTCCTCACACTCAGCCTCGCCTTTTCTGTTAATTGGTCAATCTCAAATTCATGTCTTTTCGTTTGTCTATCCCATTGTTCTCTCGTTCTTCCCTCTCCAATCTCGTTGTCTCCTTCAATTGACCTGATTTCTTTCTCCGTCTCATTTTGTTCTTCAGTACTCTTTCTTAGTATCTCATTCTTTTAATCTGGCCTTCGCTTCCAGCTGTTCGATCTGTACAGTGTGGGTTCCTTAAGTTTCATTCTCGAGTTTTCGTTCTTTCCTCTTTCACCATCCTCAACTGTTTTTGTAATTCTCTTTCTTTGTCTTCGGTTTTCTGTAACTCAGAAGCTTTCTTTTCAAATTCTTTCTCATCTCCGCACACTCCAACCTTGCTTTGGCTTCCAGAACTGTTGATCTGCGCAGTTGTGTTTCCTCAACGTTTATTTTCCGGCTCTCTTCCTCTCCTCTTTAACATCCTTAGTTCGTTTTGTAATCCTCCTCTCTTTGGTTCGTGTTTCAGTAATCTCAAGAAGTTTTCTTTCTAATTCCTCCCACATTTGCCATGCTTCTTCCATCCTTTCCGCACAACTTTCCCATGCTTCCCTCCTCATTTCGCCATTTTCTTCCGTATTCCTTTAGTTGTTCCTGCCATTTCCTTTTCTTCTTATCGTTTTTTCTAGTCTTTCTCTTATTCCTGATTGCCTTCTTCTACCTCCCCACTGCAGACTGTCCTCAATTCCACATCGTGTTCCGTTTCACTCTCCTCCAATTTGTTTTCCTTCCTTCTTCCTCTGTACATCTTTCAGTTCCAGCTTTCTTTTATCTGTTCACCTGATCTTACCTCTTCCTTTAGTTTGCTTTACTTCCAATCGTGTTGCATTCCTTTCTTCCACTTTTTTTTCCGCATCTTCTTCCATGTGCCTTCTATCCCTGGAGTTACTATTCGCTCCTCCTCCATTCTCTCGCTCATTGCTCGCTCGTCCTTGTTCCACTTATGGATACTCCAATTTATCTATTTCCCCCACTTTTCCTCTATAGTTCCTTGGGCCTGTCTTGACTTTCCAATAGTTTTCTTTCTTTAATTGTTTTTACTTCCAGATACGTGCTTCCGTTTTTTCTTTTTCGAGCTCGGATCCTCCATTCTTCCCTTCAATTCTTTCAAGCCGCCAATGTTCAGCGTAGGCGTGCCTTGACCTAGCCTGCCATGCCACGTGGTTTGAAACGGTTGTTGGGAGCGCTCGCGCTCGTGTCGCGCCAAATTCACCGCGGCCATAAATAGCCACTCGCTCCGTGCTGACGCTTGAGGTTGCGATCGGCCCATTGGCGACTCATTTGCCAGGCAAAGTTGCGTGCTCAGAATAGGGTGAGCTCCCCACGGATTAAAAATTACAAGAGGTACCATCCGGGGCCAGGACTCTACATTGAAAAGACATATCACTAATATACCCACGGCACCCGCTCGCCTTGAAACTCACTCTTATTTCACGTACGTGATTTAAATTTAAAATTGCTCGTAATTTGGGGAGAATGGGGGGGGGGGGGTCGCCTCGCACACCCTGGTCCGATTCCGCGTGAATTTAAGCCTTGAGGCGGGGTGGATTTGGAATCTCACTTCCCGGACAACCAATGTTGCGAGGAGGAGGGCTGAGTTCGTATCCACTGCTGACACCAATGTTGCGAATTCGCGCCGCCTGGGCGTGCGATCAGCCACGTAAACCAAATCGCGACACGTCGCCCACCTGGAAACGGACAATTCATCTCGTGACCCTCCTGGGACTTACCCGCCAGAAACCAGTCACGGTGGGGTTAACCCCACCACCCAGTCCGCAGTCCACCCGCGCGAGATAGGGTAATGCGCCGAAAGTCGATATATCCTATGGTACTCGCCGGGTAATCTGCGAGGGTGGGACCACGCACAGGCCGACTCCGGAGACGACCGCTAAAGCGGTTCATTCCGTATTACAGGGATAACGAGCGAGTTATCGACGGCCTGACGGTTCCGATTAATTACCGGGATGATTTGAAACCCACTACGAATCCCTTACGTGATGCAAGATGGAGTTTCAATTAAAGGAAAAAGACGAAGCAAAACGGGGAACAATGGGACGCAACAGATTTAATACACGACACACGGAAGGCACGTATTAAGTCAGCAACAGTTTTATACACTATTCAATCAAAGCAAAGAAACAAAAGCAAGGACAACAGCAGAGCTACAACAACGAATAAATTTACACGAGCAGCAGGACACTTAAACGATTCTACTTGACCAGACTGGCGCCACAACACCACATTTACACCAAACCCCCAAGAAAAAATGGAAGTCACGGACTTCCTTTGTGTGTCGAGTCTTCTCCTCCCGTGACCGCAACTCCGAGCTCCTCCGCGTGTCCGCTCGACAGCACGGACGGGTTTGGGGAACGGACGGGGTTTTCCGGGCGCTATCTCCGCGCTCGCTCACGGGATTCCAGGGCTCGCACGAGGATCGAGGGCTTCGGACAGGAAACAACAAGCTCGCCAGGATCAAAAAGGGCTTGCGCAGGAACAGGAAACAAGAAGAAGAAGACCTTGCAGGAACAACTAGCAGAAAGACCCGAACCAGAAGACCACTCGAACCTCCTCGTCAGCGCCCTTTTGTAGCGCGGGCTCCGCCTGTCGCCCCGCCCCGTTTCTGGTTCCACCTGCCTTTGGAAGCTTCCAAAAAGGGCGTGCCCTCTGTTCCCCTCCCGCGCTCCAGTTTTGGCTCGGGGCCAGGGAATTATTCCCCCAAAATCAGGACCCCACCCTTTTTCACCTTTGACCCCTGGCTCAAATCGCACCTCCCCCATGCCAAAGCGCGGGCGTTTTGGGCGGGAGATCTTGGCGGGAGATATTTAAGCTGCCACTCCGCTCCGTTTCATCCGTCCCGCGGAGATCGTGACCGCACGGTGCTCGTTGAATGGCGAGTGGCGAAGACGTGGTAGCGTAGTTGTGGAAGGTGGCGTCGTGGTGTGAATGGCATGATTGTTGGCGTCGTGTAGTGAATGGCGTGATCGTTGAGATGTTGGTTGTGGCGATGTTCGTTGTTGTTCTTGCACCAAATTAACTACAGCAAAAGAAAAACGGCTAACTGAAGAATCGCAGCCCGAATGGATCACATATATTCCCTCTATACAACGGGTTTGGGCTAACTACACATGAACTTACCGATATATCTCACCTGAGGACCCTTTATGGTGTAATGCGAATTTCCACAGCCGTAACAATATATTAGTTTTTGACCATATCAATTTTATAAATTAGGCCTGTGTTGACCTTAGAAATAATTGGTTGTTGAATTAATTGACCTGTTATGCAAATCCTATTCAAATTTCAAATGAATCGGATAAAAATTGACAACCTTAGAAATTTGGCCTATGTTGACCTTTTGGCCTATGATGACCTCAAAATGAATAGGTGCTTGAATTCAGTGACCGGATATGCAAATGCTCTTCAAATTTCACGTCAATTGGATGAAAATTGAAAATTTTAGAAACAATTAAAAAATTTAGCCGATGTTGGTTTGACCTTATGGCCTATGTTGACATTTTGACCGACAATAACCTCAAAAATAATAGGTGTTTGAATTCAGTGAGCTGATATGCAAATCCTGTTCAAATTTCAAGTCAATTAAATGAAAATTGAGGATTTTAGAAAATTTGGCCTAAATTGACCTTTTGGCCTATGTTGACCTATTTGGTCAACCAAATTTTATGAAACTTCTAAGAGGGACCGTCGCAGGGTCGGTGACCATAACCTCCGAAACTTTCAGAAGGATCGGCTGAGTGATTTTGGCTGGAGGCGAGTGGACAGATAAACAAAGAAGACAAAACAAACAACAAAGAAGACAAAACAAACAAACTTGTCAAAAAATTTTCTTTTGCCAAGTAACAAACCAACATAACAGATAGTCCAGTAAACCAACGACTTTTTTTTGGCAAAGATTGGAAAAAAATAGGGGAGAGATGAAACTTGGTGGGAATCTTCTTTTGGACCTTATAGAATGTCATACTAAAAGTCCCCGCATGTCACATGTGAGCTAACGTCACTATACCGGAAATGACGTTATTACCGTAAAATGCACTTTTAGAGACTTTTTCATACTTAATCTAATTGTTCTCGGTCACAAACACTTGCAGTAAATCTCACAGGATCAACAAAGGTATCAGTTTTCGGCAGAAGGAATCACTGCTTATTGTTTACATGCTTAGTTTTCTCTTTCGCCCCCCTTGGTCGACGTTGAGGCTGTAGGTTCATCCGAATAAACATCCGAACTAGCGAGATCGTCCTCTTGTAGACCTGTGTCATCTTCATCATATTCATCGTCAGAACTATTGTCAGACTGCACAAGCTCACTGGATTCTTCACATTGGACCTCACGGCTTGGCTCATCGTCTACTCTTCATCAGTGTCTGGTTTTTCAGATTGCTGCAACCACCACGCGACACTGACCACATAGCGGTGAACACTGAATGCCAGCTTTCCTGCATCCGCATCGTCGCTCACATTCAGTCTTGCAGTTGCATGAAATCAAATTTAAAAGAGTGTCTGGGGCTGGACACCTGCGCGTAGAGTTGGATACAGCTGTCCATCGACTAAATCCCAACCCCATTCTGTCGGTGGTATATCACAACCTAACCATTGTTGTACCTGATGATAAACACGCATGGAATGTTCTTTTGCTGCTGCAGACGTAGGTGGTAGGGATGCGAGCTGGAGTTTGGTATGAATTGGACACTTTACAACTGCTTTCATAAAACAGTGATATCTGTGCTTGTTCAGGGAAGATGTTGTCGCGGAGCTCCATAAAGCGCTAGTAGGAACTCTTCTCCAGCAGATGTAACGGAGCATTCTGATGATGAGGGTTATGTAAGACTTCCACGCACGTATTTCGATCTGGACGCTTCAGTAGTAGCTTGAATGCTTTCTTCTTCCCTTGTCTATAGAGAGCCGAAGTGGTATCGCAACCAGTGATCGCATGCAGAAAAAACAGATTGTGGGAGAATCCCTCTGGTAGACGACGCTGGACACGTCTGATATCACAATACCTTGTTAGGGGTTGTTCCGCTCCCGGTTTAAAGAAGCAGATGCAATTGTCTGGTTGAGAAAGTTGAGTCAGCAAAATTAGTAAATCGCTATCTGTGCCTACAACTACTACGTCCTTATCATGTGACAGTTCTATTGCAGTGCGAACAATCATCGTATCGGCATCTGCCTCCGCATTTGTTACTCGTATCCCCGCTTGTTCAGCTGTACTTTCAAACCCTCAATTAGCCTGGTCTTGTTCCTTCCATTTGTCAAGAATCGATCTTGTCGAATGGTAATAGGCATGTCATCAGTGAACAATATCTCTGCGGATTCACCCTTTTAGCTCTTCGATTGTGTTCAACGGTCTTTGTGCTACATACATCACCGTAGCCGTCAAATATGACATAACTGGTTGTACCATAGTGTCTTTGTACATAGGATACGTACGCGCTGTACACGTCGCTGTATGTCCCATGTTGTGGCCATACCACCCGTCGCAGTAGATAACCTCCGTCTACAACGCACATGCTATCCTTGGATAAGTTTGTTCACTTGCGGCGTATGATTCTATCACACGGTATAGGACGGCCTTCTCTGTCTTTCTCATGGATATGTCATCGAACAATGACAAGGGGCGAGGGGCTAACTCATACTCTAGGCATGAAGCGAAGTCCTCATCTGATTTTATCACGCAGATAATCCTGTTGAAACAGTTGCATGGTATTCACGGTGATGATTTCGTCGCGCACTTTCACGGAGTTGCCGACGGTTGCCAATGGAAGGACCCTATCTTTCCGATGTAACTGAACATCAGCGAAAGTCTTGCCCGTTAATTTCTTCATTGCTTCTGTACCAATCTCTACTGCGGAATCACAGTTGATGCTATCGTTGCCTACAACACCGGCACCTATTGACATCAATTCATGACTTTGTGGCAAAGGTGAATGGACTGTTAGCCACGCAAAGAGTTTTTCTACATCCTGGTTATCCCGAAATTGGCGAGATTTCCTAAGTTCAACATGTTCCTCAGAAGTAGTGAAACTGACGCCACAGAACTCTTCAAAACGATGATTTAGCTCTGTACAGCCAGGCATACCGAGACCCACCGGTTCAAAACACTGTCAGTCATGCCTCGGCCACGTGTCAGGCCCCAGACGTTTTTATTGCGCGCATCAAAACTTGTTCTATTGTCATGTCAGTCCAACTCCCGCCCACATTTTATCACTACGTCAGATCGTGAAGTTACCATGGACGAAAACTTCTGGAACTCTGCTGGTGTCATCTTGGCATCCAACTTGGACATTTGCTGCAAGATACAAGTGAGCATATTTTGCATAAGCCAAGTGTCCGCGCTGCATGGAAATGTGGAATCATTCCGCGAATCGTTTCGAGATGCAATTGCCAATCACCACATCGCTCGGCACGTACAAATTCGCGCATCAGTGTTACCTGATTGAAATACTGAACCCAAATTTGGCTGTTCGGCTAGTATTCGCAGCCTGGAGCTTGACAGCTCCAGCTTTTCAATGACCATGTTCAAAACAGTACTGTTGGTGATGTCTTCCATAGGTTGGTATTCATTTGTGACAGTTTCATGAAGGGAACCAAGTTGTGCACAAGAGCCTCTCTAATTTCAATTTCACTCAAAGAAAACGACCGCTAATGCTGCCTGGTGAGGGTAATGCGCGCGCAATGCCCTAGCATATGCATGACCTGTCAACATCTTATCAACTGAGTCAGTTGCGTAAATAAGTGACCACAAATCTTTGAGTCCACTTCCACTCATTATGTATCCAACAGCGCCCATGATTGACATGAGTAGATGGAATCCACCTAGTCTTACCACAGGTATTAAGTGGTTTTATAAAGGTATGACGTCACTTCCGGTGTAGCGACGTTAGCTCACACGTGACACTCGGGACTTTTAGTATGTTGTTCTGATAATCACATGAAGGTACCTACCAAGTTTCATTCTCCCCTATTTTTTTCCAATCAAAAGTCGTTGGTTTACTAGACTAAGAGAAATGGACCTAAATGCAAAATCCTCTCTCTGGCGAGGTAATAAACAAAGAAACAAACTAAAGAGAAAGAGTAATGCGTGGACAGTCACGGGAAAAGCTGTCCCCTATATCATATTCAGTTTTTGTTTTCCTTCTGTAACTACATCAAGATTCATAATTGGCTCATTCCGTGTCATTTCAGCCGGGGGTTGCGGTGACCCCCTCAGATTTTCTTCTGAAAAAATTCTCAAAGCTACACAACTATATGAGGAAGGTTTGCCAAGTTAAGCTCAAAATTCCAAGTAGTGTCCGAGATATGGCGCTACAAACACCCTAGGGGTGTTTCAATTCTGGCAGTCGTGAGTTGCAGATTTGTATCTGAAGCATTTTTGGAGGGCTCTAAATTCCAGAGTTTTACAAACAAAGTTCTGAAAATTCACAAAAATGGTGTCTATTAGTGAGGCTTTCAGAATCTGACATCAAAAATGTTCTACTTAAAATACTTTTCAAGATAAGTACTCTCAAAAGTAGTGATTTGTAACATGCAGTCAAAAAAATTTGAGTTTTCAAATTGCTGCCAACAGTCAGTTTATTCATCATGAAGAATTTTGTTGCCTGATTTACATAATCTAGTGACTGGATCATTTACACAAGAAAACTGAAACCTTTTGGAGCAAATCTTTGGTGCTATAGGTGTCTGAACTTTGCTCCAGACTCAACGACACTGAAATTTACCCCGGTTTTACCCCAAGTGTTCACCATGTTGACAGTTACACAGCTCTTTTAAATTTCTGTCACTTAAAGAAACATACATAGGCAAACTGTGGTAGAAAATTCAAGAGTTGTTCTTAATCCCTTCTATTTTTAAAAAGGCCCACTATTTAAAAAAAAACATGTTCGATGAAAGATGTAGAATAAAAGCAATGTGTGCTTTTGAAGTGGAAGCC
Organism: Eptatretus atami; assembly: GCA_035128595.1. Lineage (NCBI taxonomy): Eukaryota > Metazoa > Chordata > Myxini > Myxiniformes > Myxinidae > Eptatretus > Eptatretus atami. The sequence continues at coordinate 88,271,631 of CM068961.1, forward strand.
ATGCCAAACATTCATAAGTTGGCACCACAATGATCAAATTGTTGTGTTTTTTGGTCAGAACAAGTATGTGGTTACTTTAATTTGGCTCACATTTAAAAAAAAAGATATTTTAGTTTAAGGCCGCCGCCAATCTCAACTACAAATTAAGACACATAATGTGATCATAATAATCACCATTATAAACATTAATTTGCATATCTAATTGCTTATATACTTAGTGTACATTGTTACGAAAGTTTACAATCCATTTGTAAATGTAGGTACAATATCTGATTCAACTTTTTTTTCCATAATTTCATATCAAATTGTTTGGACAAATGTACTTGGATCCATTGTACAAAGTGAACAGTGATTAGTTTTATAATTGCCAAGATATAATAAAATGTAACAATGAGCATTGGCAGTTTACTACAGGGCTGTGTATGAGGTTAAAGCCTAAATAATAAAGAGTTGTGCTTTCATGCCTAACTTTGGAAATGATTTTGGTACACTTATTTAAGCTTTACTAAACTGATTTATATATTGTTTAGATTCCACTTAAGTCATACTTCCTTACATATCTTTATTATCTTGCCAAAACGAAGTTTTTGCAAGATATGTTGGTCAGTCTGTATGTTTGTTTGTTTGTTTGTTTGTCTGTAATCACGAAGAAAAAAATTCTGCAGACCACAGTTTTCATTGGAAATTTTTGTAACTTCGCATATCAGAGGCCTATGGAGGTCCCTTTCAGGCCATAAAATTTTGAAGGTCAAGGTCAAAGGTCAAGGTCACTTTTTCGCAAATCAGGGTAATCGACAAACCCTTATTTTTTGAGTAATTTTGATCGGATCGTCTTCAAACTTTATGGAATATAGTTCATGGTCTGGCGCTCAGCTGATTAATTTTTGGTGGCGATGGCCTTGACCTTCATGTGTTTTTTTTGTTGTTGTTTTTTTTTTTATCTGTATCACGTATAAATCACTCTGCAGAGCACAGTTTTCATTGGAAATTTTTGTAACTTCGCATATCAGAGGCCTATAGAGGTCCCTTTCAGCGCATAAAATTTTGAAGGTCAAGGTCAAAGGTCAAGGTCACTTTGTCGCAAATCAGGGAGTCGACGAAACCCTTATTTTTTGAGTAATTTTGATCGGATCGTCTTCAAACTTCATGGGAATATATTTCATGGTCTGGCATTCAGCGTGATTAATTTTTGGTGGCGATTGGCCTTGCCTTCATGGTTAACGCCTAAGGTCAAACATATTTGACCCAAGGTCAAATTTCAAGTTTAGGAACCATATCGTGTAGTACCTCAAATTGAACACCTCGATGAGTGCTTTCTAGATATATCAAGCTTTGAGACATTATGACGTGATTTGGTGACGTTATGAGGCAACCGCATATTTTTCATGGTTACTCTGTAGAACGATTCTCATCGGAATCTCTCGTAGGCAGATATTCCTCAAGGGTCGCTCCTGGTGGATAGCAGCTCTGTTCACCTCAAGTGTGACCTTAAAGAAGTCACACACGTGGTCACCTTTTGGCAAGATACGGATCACCCTACGGGTGACATTGGTTTATTTTTTTCTATTTGTTTTGTTGAGTAAAAAATGTATTTTAAAAAAAGTAGCTTTTGGGACTGCAGAATCATTAGCAATTGATGCATTAAAAAAAAAATTTCGTTTAAAAATAGAAGGGATTGAGAACAACTTGAATTTTCTACCACAGTTTGCCTATGTATGTGTATTTAAGTGACAGAATTTTAAAAGAGCTGTGTAACTGTCAACATGGTAAACACTTGGGGGTAAAACCGGGGTAAATTTGTGTCGTTGAGTCTGGAGCAAAGTTCAGACACCTATAGCACCCAAGATTTTGCTTCAAAAGGTTTCAGTTATCTTGTGTAAATGATCCAGTCACTAGATTATGTAAATCAGGCAACAAAATTCTTCATGATGAATAAACTGACTGTTGGCAGCAATTTGAAAACTCATTTTTTTGACTGCATGTTACAAATCACTATTTTTGAGAGTACTTATCTTAAAAAGTATTTTAAGTAGAACATTTTTTATGTCAGATTCTGAAAGCCTCACCAATAGACACCATTTGTATGAATTTTCAGAACTCTGTTTGTAAAACTCTGGAATTTAGAGCCCTCCAAAAATGCTTCAGATACAAATCTGCAACTCGCGACTGCCAGAATTGAAACACCCCTAAGGTGTTTGCAGGCCATATCTCGGACACTACTTGGAATTTTGAGCGAAAACTTGGCAAACCTTCCTCATATATGTTAAGGTAGCTTTGAGAATTTTTTCAGGAAAATCTGAGGGGGTCACCGCAGAATTTCATTTGTTTGGCTGATTTGACACGGAATGACCCAATTAGGAAAGAAATGTTACACACCAAGCTAGTAATCAAATACATTTACAAGTCTACATGAACAAACAGAGAGTCAATAGATGTAAACAACCAACACTGATGGGAAAAAGAAGAGTATGGCAGTGGATTAGAAAAGACTGTAAATGGAAGTGGGATATGACACAAGGAAGTGATGAGCTGCAAACTTGAAGCAGCCAAGGAAAGAACGTGATTGAATAAACACTGCGAAGTGATTCCGAAGGCAAATTTTTTTTTTTTAAAGAAAAGAGAGGGACAAAAGAATGAAAGTGAATAAGAACCGTCGATATTGAAAGGTGAGCAAAGAGGTGTGTGCTGGATGAATGTGCTCCCCTATGTGGAGCTGGAGAGGGAAGGGAGACCAAGAGTGAGGGGGGACAGTCCATTACAAGATCATCAACGTGAAGCGGTTTATGGCGAGAAGGCTGCAGACGGGTGTTTTGCGTGTAAATAAATGTGGCTTTTGTGTTGTGAATTGTTTCGCCGATGTTCGCCCCGCCATTCCCCGTAGGGCCGTTTCGGGCTGGCGGTCATTTCCTTTTGTGGGTAGTCGTGCATCGTGTTGGCAGATTTTCGTTATAATGGGGGTTTGCGGAGGTGGGCGCGGGACGCTGCGCGATATTGTGATGCAGGAACGGCTTCGAGGCGCGACGATACTACGCCTCGGTTTTTCCCGATAGGGCCAGGAACGGATCCGCTGTAAGGCGGTCCCTGTTGTCGCGAAGGTCGACCGTGCGGGCGAGGTGCGGTCGCCCGGTTTACCATCGCGTGGGTACTTAGGTAGGTCGAGTTTGGAGAACAACCTATTCCAGCGGGTGGCCGCTTGGCACGATCGTGGTGAGAACCGAAAGGCCACCCGTGACTGGATCGGGCGTTAGTCGGGAGGGTCACGCGGAATTGTCCGTCGTGGGCGACGTACCGCGATTGAGTTACGTGGTCGATTCGCACGCGCGGGGCGTGAATTACGCAACAAAGTAAT
>CM068961.1:88305719-88322525 GCA_035128595.1 Eptatretus atami
CGAATATCTTTGCTCTTCTCAGCTCGATGTTATGTGATTTACTCGATAAAGCTGAGATTTCCCCCAAACCCCCTCCTCCCCCTTGACACTCCCAGGCTGTTTTGAGATTATTGAGGATCGAGGAAATTCCCTTTGGCAAAGTGTCCACATCATTCTTCCTGTATTATTGGTGCACACAGAGGATTAGGGAGATTATATAAAGTGCAGCTCATCAAATGTGGGCATGAAATGATTGCTGTAAAATATAGACCCTTCTTGCATAATTATTTTGATGATGACAGTGTTTGTTTCTCCCACAAAATGTTCCACTTGTGGATATTTGGCCACATCAATGATTTACCACTTCAACGAAGTTTCTAAAGAGAATGAAATACAGAAGTCAGCCTGAAATGGGTAAACGCATTGTATTGAAATGGATTTTTTTTTTAATATAATTGTTCTTTCAGTTATTAACGTGTGCTTATGTCCACAGCTCGATGCATACATGGATGAGACATTCATCCTAAATGCATTTTCTGCTCAAGGGGAGAACATCGCAAGTGTGAAGATAATCCGCAACAAGCTCACAGGGTATGTGACCCTTGATGATCTGCACATGACTACCTCTACTTTGAGCCACTTCCACCAACTGGTCACTCGTGGATCACTCGCTTTCTTTCACTTAAATTTTTCAAAGAAAGCATCACTTTCTTATTTTCTTGGAGGCAACTTGATGTATCCTCCTTGTAATTTGCTTGCACAATATACATTGCTTTCAGAAAGTATTCACACCCCTCGACTTTTGTCTCATTTTGGTGTGTTACAGCCTGAATTTAAAATGGACTAAATTTAAATTTGTCACCGATCCACACAAGTGAAAACTAAGTGGGGAAAAAAAAAGTGAAAAAAATGACAAAGTGAAAACATGTTTTCAGAAATTTTTACAAATTAATTGAAAAATAAGTTGAAATGTCTTCTGTCAATAAGTGTTCAACCCCTTTGCTATGACACTCCAAATTGAGCTCAGGTGCATCCAGTTTCCTTTGATCATCATTGAGATGTGTCTACAACTTGATTGGAGTCCACCTGTGAACAATTCAATTGATTGTACATGATTTAAAAAGGACACCTTTCTATAGAAATGCACTGTCAACTGTGGGGCTATCGGAGCAGAAACTCCACCATGCAGTCCAAGGAACTGTCCGTAGAACTCCGACATAGGATTGAGAGGCGGCATAGTTCTGGGAAGGGTATAAAACAATTTCTAGAGTGTTGGAAGTTCCCAAGAGCACAGTGAGCTCCATTATTAGGAAATGGTCATCTGACCAAACTGGGCAAAGAAGGACCTTGGTCAGGGAGGTGACCAAGAACGCATTGACCACTCTGACAGAACTGCAGAGTTCCTTGGCTGAGATGGGAGAACCTGCCGGAAGGACAACAATCTCTGCAGTACTTCACAAATTTAGGTTTTATTGGAGAGTGGCCAGACAGAAGCTACTCCTGAAAAAAGGCACATGATGGCATGCCTGGAGTTTGCAAAAAGGCATGTGAAAGACAGAGTATGAAGCAAAATATTCTGTGGTCTGATGAGACAAAAATTGAACTCTTTGGCCTGAATGCAAAGCACTGTGTCTGGCGGAAACTAAGCACAGCTCATCACCCATCTGACACCCTCCCTACCGTGAAGCATGGTGGTGGAAGCATCATGCTATGGGGGATGCTTTTCATTCACAGGGACTGGGAGATTTGCAAGGATAGAGCGAACAATGAATGAAGCCAAATACAGCAAATCCTCAAGGAGAACCTGCTTCAGAGTGCAAAAGACCTTTGACTGCAGCAAATATTTACGTTCCAACAGGCCAATGATGCCAAGTATTCAGCCAAAGCAACACTGGAATGGCCTCAGAACAATAACATGAAAGTCCTTGAGTAGCCCACTCAAAGCCCAGACTTTAATCCCATTCAGAATTGGTGAAAAGACTTTAAGATTACTGTTCATCAACACTCCCCATCCAACTTGACAGCTTGAACAAATCTGAAATGATTTGCAAGGCTGATAGATGTAACCAAGAAGACTTGAAGCTGTAATCACTGCCAAAGTTGCTTCTACAAAGTATTGACTCAGGGGCTGTAATCACTGCCAAAGTTGCTTCTACAAAGTATTGACTCAGGGGCTGAACACTTATTGACATGACATTTCAGCTTTTAATTTTTAATAAATTTTTAAAACTTTCTTAAAACATGTTTTCACTTTGATATCATAGGGTTTTTTGTATAGATCTGACAATTTTTTTTAATTTAATATATTTTAAATTCAGGCTGCAACACAGCAAAATGTGGAAAAAAAAACAACAAAAAAGTCTTGGGGTCTGAACACTTTCTTAAGGCACTGTACTGCAAGTATAATTTGTGAATTTGTGGCAAAAGCTTTTTTGGTATCTGCTGATTTTCTTAAAATGACATTGTGCAAAAGATATTTTACTTGAAGAATTTGCAACATTACTCTTACGTGGAACAATCAAAAACAACGAGCATCTTCCTGCTCTTCCACCACCCTCCATACTCACCCAAAGAAAGGGACTTTTATGTTTTGTTTTTGTTTTCTTTTTTTTTCTTTTACTTTTTCCATTTCCATTGACAGTGTATTTTGTTGTTGTTGTTGTTGTTGTTTTTTAAATCTATGTAAAAAGAAAAACGCTGCTCATCCCTCCTCCCAATTGACATTGTATTTTATGGGATGCTGCCTTGAAAAGATTGTGGTGTGCCTTTTTAAGCTTTTGCAGTAACTGTAGTGCCTGCAGATGTATAATGATACCAGGTACACCGTTCCATGAATTGTATCTACGAGAAACACCTGCTCCCATAGGGAGTGACAAGGGGTAGGGGCAACTTTATTTTGTTGTATAACGCCCGAGAGTTTGATTTATTATTTAGTGATAACGTCCAGTTTTCACCTAATTCTATCCATCAGTGCAGGAGTGCATCTGGGTATGAAAATTCACCCACACTTATCATGATTCCTCATATTCACATAAAAATTAAGAAAAAAAAAAGTTTCAGGTGGCCACCCCAACTTGGTATGACATTCCCTTGCATACTCAGTGTGGAACCCATACTTTTCAACGCATTTCATCCAGTGGCTGAGGAGTGCCTAAAATGAAGAAGACTTATGTTAACTGGCTGAGTACTTCTAGATTCTGGAAGGTTTTCATCCATTTTAATGCCATAAACCGCTGGTACTTATAATATACACACTTCCAACGGGAGTGGTACAACATGATGTGCACATTTATAGAAACAATTTGCGTTCCCTACCACCCCCAACCCCACAGAATCACTGCGACGATAATTTCTTTTCTTTTCTTCCACACCTAAGGCCTTAACCTTTGTACACACCAAATTATCTCTGTACATAAGAGTAAGTCATCCCCTCGAAGGCCAACTCGACTCTTGGATTACTGACTTCCTCCACTCTCGTAGACATGTGGCTCTTAATGGAACCCTTTCATCTCCTCTCCCTGTCAAGGCTGGATTACCTGAAGGCAGTGTTCTTAGCTTCATAGTAATACTCATCTCATCAATGATCTCACTGACTCTGGAAAATCCTCTTTATCTCTTTTCTAATGACTGCACTCTGCTATGACATCTCTCATCCCTTCTGACAGACAGGTAGCAACCTCTTCCCCTCTCCTCAAACCTTGTCAAAATCACAAACTGGTGAAACAATTTTCTCTATTTATCCATATTGTCCACCCTTTGTGTTCTCCATTAGCCTTCATCATTACCTGCATCCCTTGTTTGTCCGTCTTCCTCTACTTTCTCCCTCCGCCATGCTGTTGGTGTTTCCCCTTTCTCCTGCTCTTCCCTTCGGTTTTTGTTTTTTTTTGGTCCTGATTTGTTCTGTGTAATCGCTCTTCCATGAGCCGAGAACATGCAAAAATAAATAACTTGGAAAAAAAATATATATAAACAATGCCACAGCATTTTTCAGTAAGTTATCCCCTGCGAATACCGGGTTCCAACAGTATTGTTGTGTCCAGGGGGTTTAACCCCTACCTGGACGGATGGCCAAACTTCTCCCTTGGAGGCCGACAGCCGAGACTCGGAGATTAATGTGCGCGAGTGGGAAAACAGTTAAGCGCTGCACCAGAACCGCAAATACACGGACACAAGGTGCATAAACACAAATACACGAATTGACTAAATAATTTATAACGATAATCAAATATGTACAATGACAATAATTCAAATTATAATAATGAAAGAAAAACGTGAGGTAAACTAAATCTAATTGAGGTTCTTCCACATACTTAAATACACACAAGGGCGCAGATAAAATAAAGAAGAATAATCCCTCCTTTATTTTGGCACTTGGCTTGGTCCAGATGACCTTTTATGGAACGTGGAATCGAGGCGCTTCGTAGACCCGCCCCAAAAATCTCTCGCAGCAGGAATTCTTGAGCAGTAATTGACACCAAGGCTCAGAGACCACCGTGCAGCTTCATTTCACGAGCGAATATGCCGACCGTTCCACCCTTGCCTCCGGTCGAGTCACAACGATGGCCCACACGACGAAACGATTTCTGAAGCCCCGTGATGAGGCCACAAGGCACGCTCTCCTTCCCTCCTCATAAACGTACACACTTCACGGCTCGGCCGAACCGTCAATGGCCAACGTCCTGCTCAGCACGTGAGCCAATTCACAACGCCCGAACATGAGAATCCTGCAGCCTTCGTCGTGCCTAGAGCAAAAGTGAGATCCTCTGTGTCCCCTGATTGACGTCCTCTCCTGACCGCGTGCGTCCCTTGGTTACTACTCTGCAACCTTCCTATCTGATCTCCTCCTCGCACGCCTTCTTCCTCTTCATCCGTCTCACGTCACGCCCATCAATCCTCTGCCTCTGGGGTGTGGCCTGCTCACACGAAAACCCAGGAAGGCGTGGCTTCTGCCCGCTTGTAGTTGTTTTATGTACGTGTTCACCACCTTTATTAACGATCTTGGAATACAAAAATCTTGGATCTTCCCTATCTAATTAGCACCGTACCACCCCACCCCCCTCATGTGGTAACACGTAACACTTAAGCTCACAGTCTCCCTACTTAGTTGCATCGAGATGTCTCCTAGACGTCCATGGGCCAAGCGACTCACACAATCCTATCTCTCCAATGAAATCCCTTCATCTACCCCAAAAACATAACAGTATGTTATTGCTTATTTATATTACCTGCCTTGTGTCACCTCACCTCACACTTACGGCACTTTAAAAACCACACCTTTTATTTCGAACATTTCCAGAGCTTACAACACTGATAAAGATGCTAGAATGTTTTTTTTTTGTTTGTTTTGTTTTGTTTTTGAGCAGTGATTCTTGATTTTGGTAGTTACCAGAAGGTAGTGTTGCTGGCAGACGTTGAGCGCCTTGCAGAATTATGGGGGTGGCGGGGGGGGGGGGAGACGTCTCAGACAGAGCGGGGGGGGACGTCTCAGACAGACGGGGGGGGGGACGTCTCAGACAGAGCGGCGGGGCGTCTCGGGAGAGCGGGGGGGGGGGGGGGACGTCTCAAGACCAGAGCAGGGGGGACGAGGCCAGAGAGGAGATGGTAAATACAGAAAGACCACCGACCTGCCTGCAGTGAGAGAATGAGAGGCCCAAAGACTCGGCCTTATCGTGGGAGATACCAATAATCCTAAATGCCTTGGTTTCCACAGCATGACGCCAAGGAAGGTGAGAGGCCCAAAGTGGAGAGAAGTACTCCATAAGGCTGTCGACGAAAGCCTTGTATGTGGTCAGGAGCTCAGGTGTGCCAAGGAAGAACTTTGCACGACGGAGGATGCCCAGTCGGCGATTGACTGGATGCCAGCTTGGAAATGTGGCTTTCCCAGGAAAGATCATGGCATATAGTGAGACCCAGAAGCTTGAATGAAAGGACTTCTTCAAGAAGGTTGTCGAGAAGGCAGATTGGGGTGGGGGAGGGTATCCATATGGTCCTTTTGGAGAGATATTGTGAGTGAGATTTGTCAGGATTGAAAGACATGTTCCACGTGTTGGACCAGCTTGTGATTTTATCCAGATCTGCAGAGAGTGAAGAGGCTGCTGCTTTCCGATGTGAGGGATGATAGATGGTACGGCAGAGGGTGGAGACGTCATCAAAGAGATAAAGAGGATTTTCCAGAGTCAGAGAGATCATTGATGAAAACCAGAAAAATAATCGGCTCAGAACACTGCCTTGAGGAACTCCAGCCTCGACAAGAAGAGGGGATGAGAGAACTCCATTAAGGGCCACACGTTGGCTGCGACAGGAAAGGAAGTCTGCGAACCAGGAGTGGAGATGTTCTTGGATCATTTGGTGAGTGGAGATGTTCTTGGATCTAGGAAGATCATTTGGTGAGTCGGGCAGGGTGCCAGACCCTATCGAAAGCATGCGATATGTCTCGGGAAAGCTCTGCTTTCATGTCTTGCATTGAGTATCTCCATCCATTGTTGTGAGAGCAGAAGCAGCATATTCAGTGTAGAGTGACCTGGTCTGAATCCAAATTGATGATCGAAAATCAAGCCATTGGAGAAGAGGAAGGATTTAAGTACTGAAGCAACGATGGAATCCATAACTTGCTGATAATTGGGAGAAGGCTGATTGGTCTGTAGTTGCACAGATCTTTTTTTGCACTTTTTATGCAGAAGTGGTAATGTTTGCTGACTTCCAAGCAGATGGCAGATGACCTTGAGCAAATCAGAGGGTGAATAAACAGAGAGAGGGTGAGCAAGAGCAGCAGAGCATGTTTTTAGGACACGTGGGCTGATACCGCCTGGACCGGTTGCAGAATCTGAGTCGAGGTTGACAGCAAGCTCTCCACAGAGTCCAGAACAGCTGGGTGCGACTGGGTAAGTTGGGTGCAGAAAGTGATGTGTTTGGGACACAAGATTTTGACGCAAACACGGAGTTTAAGCATTCAGCCGTTTCACGTGCAGTGTCAATTGTGTGGCCATTCGAGGTAAGGGAGGGAATGAGGGGGAACATACACCAGAAACAGACTTGACGAGATGCCATCAGGATTTGAAAGGAAAGGGTTTGAGAGTTCAGATTTGAGATTTGAAAATGTTTTCTGGCTCTCCTGAGGGTAGACACACTTGTTCCAGACTTTGTGGAAGGAACTGAGATTGCCTTCTGTTGGATTACCCTTCCATGAGACGAAGGCAAGTTGTTTGCGACAACTGCCTTCCCACAAGCTTCAGTGTTCTATGGTGGAGAAGGGTAGGACAACTGAAGATGAATGGGATAAATCTGTGCAAGAAAAAGCAAGTTTCTTTGAAGGAATTCCCAGAGTGAGTTGATATCAGAGGAAGTAGAGATGGGAGACCATTCTAGAAGTTTGATGGCTGCTTAAAGTCCCTGCCAGTCGACCTGAGTGAAATGCCAGACTCGACAGCGCTGAGGTGATTCTCTAATATCAGCTGGAGAGATGTTTACTTGACAAAGTTGTGGTCAGATGAACCGATTGGAGCGGAGGAAGAACGGCAGATGTTTTCAGGGTTTTTGGTCAAATTCAGATCAGAAGAGATGGAGTACCATTGCTTGAGATCCGGGTCGGGACGTTAACATATTGTTGTCAGTCCCAATGAGTCACAGAAGTCTTTTGCTGAAGTGCCATGGCAGGTGAGAGAGGTACCCACATCCAGCCAACTGGCATGAATGACAATTGAAGTAACCACATATGGGAAGAGGGAGTTGGGATAAAGATAGAAGTTGGTCTATGTTTTCTGCGAGCGAGATGTAAATTGTCATCACTGTTTGGTGGACGGTAACACACAACACACAACACACACACACACACACACACACACACACCACACACTCACACATGAGGTGAGAGTGCAAGGGAAGCCTTAGCCAGAGGATATACTGGGAGTATGGGAGAGAGGGGCAATGCATGGTGAGTGAGGAATAGTCTGATGAGAGCAACTCCGCCACCAGGACGAGGTCAGGTCTGTCATTTCGGTAGAGGAGTAACCAGGGAGAGTTGGCTGTTGAATTAATACCAGGTGGGGTTGACTCTGCAACATGCAATTGTTGATTCGATTTGTTGAACCAATTGAATTGATGAATCAACCAATTGTTGGTTGATTGCAAACATGTGGTTAGGGTATAGGAATGTTAATTAATTATGGAAGTCATGGGATCACGTAATCAGAAGTGTCAAAATGGTGGAACTTGATAAACTTTGGGGAAAATCGCCATTAAATTACTTTAAAATCTTCTTCTCCAGACCCGCCCACAGAATGCTACAAATTTGGGTTGCAATATTAGGATAGGATCGTGATTTTACATTGCGGGAGGTCCTGCCGATACATGACCAGAAATGTGTCAAAATAGCGACCTGATATAAATTTTTGAAAATCGCATAAATCCTTCAAAATCTTCCTCACCAGACCCACCAGTCAGAATTCTTCCAATTTGGGTTACAGCATTAGGCCAGGACCCAGATAAGCTCCCGGTCCAATGGTCCTATTTTAAAATATGTTAGTTTTCTATCTTATTTATAGTTATGTGGCTATCATTATAACTGTCATTAATTAAAAAGGGTAATTAAGGTAAAAGCAAAATGTATACTTAAAGTGGTAATGTTAGGAACGCATCCTCTTGCTTATTCCATTCATTCTTTTTTGAAAAATTGCTTTGATTACGTTTTACACCTCAGTTAACGAAATCGCCAGAGGCAATATTTTTTCAGGTTGTTCGTCCGTCCTTGTTATCCGATTGTCATAAAATCACCATTGGTACGACTACTCATGTGGAATGTTTTAATCATAATTATGAGGTCGTCGGTCATGTGGTGTGGCCGCCTTGTTGGAAAAAAGGAAAACCTTTGGAACTCTGTATCTCCAAAACCACCGCATGAAAAAAATGAACTTGGCACATGTCAAGTACTCCCCAAGGGACATGTGTTTCTTTTTTTGTTTTTTTTAATAATTATTTTTATAAGGTCATAGGAGGCTTCGGTATGACATCTGCATTCATTGATCGTTTTATGTAATCAATATGAAAAGTTGTTTTAGGGTCATCTTGGCTAAATTGTAATTGTATGGGGGGGGGGGGGCTTTGATGACTGTCGGTCATGTGGTTTGGCAGCCGTATATTTCTTTTTTAACATAAAAGCCTTCAAAAATCTTCTCCGAAACGGTTGAACAGATCGAGGTAAAAACTATACATGTATGATCGCCTATCCTTTAGGAACAAAAAGTTGTCCACCGATGACGTCATAGGTCGCGATGGTTTAGCAGCTATGATTTTTTTGAATATACCTTTAAACATCTTCTCCAGAATAGCTTGACAGATTGAGGAATCTTCACCCACATTTTCCCCAATCCTTGGCCATGCCATGGTGTTCATGAATAAAGAAGTCACATGGTCTGGCAGCCATATTGGATTGAACAAAAATCCTAAAAAAAATAAATTTCTCTTGAACCGCTTCATCAATCGATGTGAAACATCAATTATGATCTAGGAGTCGTGGGAATACATCTTTATATTTCAACGTGATTGGACACATGTCGTTGGCAGCCCAACTTATTTAATATTTTGAATCTGGGTTTGGTGATTTAAATTAAACTTGGCACAAGTATGTATAATGATGTAATAATGTGGGCGGATGCTGATCTGACAACGTACGATGTTCAGAGTGCTCTTCTAATTTCTGTAATGGAGTGATGTTTGTGGATTTCCAAGCATATGTAAGATGACCAATGCCAAATAAAAAGGGCAAGAGCATCAGAGCAGATTTTTTTTTGGACGCATGAGTTGATGCCGTCCAGTCCAGTTGCAGAGTCAGAGTCGACTGTTGAAAGGACCTTCTGAGGTGCAGAAGACAGTCCAAGAGCAGTTGGGTACGACATGGAAGGATGGGTATCAAGCGTGAGGGGTTGGGACAAGATTTGGAAGCAAACAGAAATGAGGCATTCGGCCTTCTTCACGAGTGGAATCTGCTGTGGTGCCATTTGAAGAGAGGGAAGGGATGGAGGGGAGCATACTCCAGAGACAGAATTTAGCAAGGTGCCACCAGGTTTCAGAGGAGTAAGACAAGTTTAAAGTTAATTATTGAGGTTAACAGATGTTTTTTTTTCTGGCTCTCCTTGAGTGGACACTTGTGGAAAGTGTGTCCATGGAATATCCATAAACTGTTAGTCAAATTTACTGTTCAGTCGATGAATTTTTAAGAAATAAAGCTTCACCTCCCCCTTTCCTATCATTTTCAATAAATAAGCAATTATCCACATATTCCATGCCTTCAAAATGAGATTTTGCTCCAAGATCAGGTGATCATTCCAGGTGGTGTGGTGGTGGGTGGACACATCGTCATTTCTTTTGTATCTGGCACAGGATTTAAGAATGGACAGTTAATGCTTCCTGTATTGGAGGGAGGACAAAGGAACTGTTTAAAAATGTAGAACATCGTTGAAAGACACGGCTTGTTAAAATGTTTTTTTTGAGGATTTGTTTTTAAATATTGGAATTATCAAAATTAATTTATATGACTTTATTTTAAGGAGAGTCTTGAGTAGTGGTTGGTTTTGTATTGATATTGTACCATTCTCTTTTTTTGGACCTTTGATTCCCAGGATGTCAGTTTATGGCATGGGCTGACATGATGGCCGAGAGGTACGCACACTCACCTCTAAGCTGTTGTCTAGTCTATTGCTGGGTTTGGAATCTCAACCCAACTATAAACTGCCATCCCGGTGTTTCACAGGCAAGGTGATTAATAATTGTGCGTCGTTAAGTGGGCATCCCATCTGCCGCATTAGTTGGTGGATGGTAAAATCCACGGTGTCTTCACGAAGAGTCGGCAAGGTATCTCTTGACACATGAACAAATTTCAAATTCCTCCATAACAGCAGAAGGCATTGCATCAGTGGCACAGCCATGCCCTCAACCAATGATGCTACCCTGCAGCTTTGTGCTGCATCCAAACAAAATGTTTTTGGCATGAATTGATAAGCTTTGATAGCATGTTGTTGCCTGTATTTGTTTATTTTTGTACTCTGCGATGTATACAGAGGTCCAGCTGGATACTGCTTTGGGAGTTTGCTGACCAAAGCTGTGCGGGAGCGCTGCTTGATTCGCCTCAATGGAAAGCCTTTACTTGGTGCAAATCCGGTTAGTGTCAATCAAAATACAAACTGTCGTAAAATTGATTTCTGCTTCCCATTTGTGGGGTTTGTAAACTGGTTTCCTTGTTGTCAACCGTGGCACCTTATCTTTGTGACTTTATCGGTAAGATGTTTTTTTTGGTGTACAATTGAATGTCAGAGACTGAGAAATGGCATGATGCACCTGCACACCTGTTTGCTGCACTGAATCCAGCATTTTGCTGCACATTTGTATCAAGTCGTCAAATACATTCGGCAGAAGGGGAAGGGTGAAGGGGTCACCGGTAGTAATTGGTTAATTTCCTTTTTGGAATGAGTAGCTGCTACAAGTTGCACACCTACACGATTTCTTTTCACTTTATTTTAAAGTGAATGTTTTGGTTTGATAAGGAATACACCACAATAAATGGGGCAGCAACATGCTTTAAATATATAGAAAATGATAATCAGGTAAATATTGTTCACGAATAAACCTTTTTGGCAGATGTTAAATTTTAATTTATAATAACAAATGTGCCAACATCAATGATCATGTTTTCTGCTTTAGCCAATCATCAAGCATACTGAAATTTAATGCAGGATCACATATAGGCTGGTTCACAATCTCCTTGAGATAACTTAAAAACTCGGTTTACTAATCAGTGTTAATACTCCTACACGTCTGAGTAACATCGGTTAGGTTTCTCCACTCTGGTGTGTAACGCCATGTTGTGGTTTCACACCGCCTATGCTACAAACAGCACAACGGCGTATTTCCAGTTGCACAGTCACTCGTACTTTATGAAAGGTTAACTTTCAAAACCCAAACTCACCACAAATTATAGTATTCCATAAGCAATCAGTAGTTTCGGATCGTATGTCATCAAGACTCCGAATCGATCAATACAAAATGTGAACTTATTTACTGCTCCCCAAATGCATCGTCGTGACACCAACCTGTCTCGAAGGAAGTGAAGGTGGAAGTCCCAACCTTGCATTCCTGGCGGCCAATAAATTTATTTTGACGTTGCATTTTATCAACTCTTTGGCACACATCATCATAATTTACATAATCGAAACTCGATACATGTGTCAATGAAATATGCCAAAATGATCGATCATGACAAATTCTAATTCGGACATTCCGGTTTAAACAGACCTGATACAGTGGTCAAGAAAATAAATTGAATAAACAAAACTATAATGAGAACAACTTTGTATGACCAAATATTTGTTCTTACATTTGTGAATTGTGGCACTGATATATAATGTCGCATGACATTAAACGTGAGTTTCAGATGCATAGAGAAATACAAATGAACATTGAACATCTCAGTCAATAAATAAGATGATTGGACAATAAAATGCGATAACGTTTCCTTGGCCTTCAACAAAATGTCTCCAAAATGGAGAGGATGAAATTGGTTCATCTGCAAAACATGAGACTAACATTATTATAAAATGACAAATAAGTTGAAGGATTTGAGTGTTATTTGACGTTAACCATTCAAGTAAACTTGTATATATATTTCGCTAAGCCCCAATCTGCTTTGCTGAACACAAAATGAGTGTCCATGAAATGTTTGAAGAGTATCAAACGATTATCTTTCTTTGATTATATTACCATATGTCCAAGTGGCCTCCAAAGCCAGTTGTCGACTGGGCAGCCTCCATCATGCATGTCTTTTGTTGACAATCTGAACTTTTATCCACTTACAGACTTTAATCAACAGCTCAATGGGAGTACTGCTCCCCCTTTTGGGCTGGTGCCCTGCCTTACACATTACACTCATCAATGTCACGGAGACCAAAGCCTTTAAATCATTGGAATCTCCCATGATGAAGCTGAGCCTTTGGACATGTTACTCCCCATCGCACACAGGTTGGTGGTCTTTGTTTCTACTTTTGCCTTTCTAGTCTTGCACCTCCTGCCTTTTCCTTGTCTGTCCCCCGATGTTCGTGATGCTCCCAACCCAGTTCAAACCCACATACACTACCGGTCAAAAGTTTTGGAACACCCCCTTTTTCCAGTTTTTACTAAATTTAAGCAGTTTAATGTTTCAATGTACTCTGAAATAAGCATAGAACAAATAAACAATGCAGATAGCAAAGAAATCATGGAATCGTTTTGTTGAACAAAATTTATCTAAATTTTTGACTCATCAAAAAATGCCACCTTGCAGATATAACAAGCCGAACATACTCGTGCATTCTTTCCACAATGGAATTGAATATGTTCGGAAAAGTTTTTCACAACACTGTTTCCAGAAGTTCACCACAATGTGTTGCACTGTAGGTTGCTTGCTTTCACCCTTCTGTCCAGTTAATCCCAACCAGCTCGATGGATTTAAGTTTGGAGACTGTGCGGCCATTCCATGATATGGCCTACCGTCTTGTTCTTTCTTCTCAGTAGTTCTGACATAGCCTGGAGCTATGTTTTGGGGCGTTATCTTGCTGTAGGATGAACCCCCTGACCAACTCGCCTATACCAGAGGGTATTGTATGGCGCTGCAAAATGCTGTGGTAGCCTTTTGGTTCAGGGTGCCAGTCACTCTGTGCAAGTCGCCGACTCTGGATCCAGCAAAAGGCCCCCATATCATCACGTTTCCTCCTCCATGTTGACAGTTTTGTGTCACACACTGAGGAACCATCCTTTCGCCTACTCGACGGCACACAAAAACCCTGTGTGATGAACCAAAGATTTCAAATTTGATTCATCGGTCCATAAGACCTCCTTCCAGTTTTCAGCAGTCCACTGGTGGTGCTTCATGGCCTAGGCAAGCCTTTTTTTCTTCTTATTTTGCCATCTTAGCAATGGCTTTCCTACTTCCTTTCGACCCGTCAAACCTGCAGCTTGAAGTCTTCTCTTCACAGTTAGAACTGAGACTTCCTTACTTCGACATGTAAAGCGTGCTTGAACGCTGCTGTCTGTGAACCGCCTGTCATGCAAGCTGTTGACTCTCAACTTGTCTTCTGATTGTGTTGAGCTTTGGGTCTGCCAGACCTCTTCCTGTCAGTGTTTCCTCCATTTCCAAGTGCCTTTTGTAGGATGTAGGAACTGTACTCACTGACACCTTGGCTTCTTTTGCATTTTCTCTAAAGAAAAGACCTACACTTTTAAGGGTTATAGGATCTGTCTGTCTCTTCCTTTGTTAATTGTCTTTTCTCCACCATTATGATACGATATACTCTTCCTGCATGCACAAATTGTACAATAATGCTTCAGAGGTGGGTAGCAACACAGTCTGTTCCAACACTGCTTTTCACAAGACAGGGGTTTGTAAGGCCTAATCACATTTGCCACGGTGGCTGTGTGGTCTCCAAAATCTACGGCCACTAGCAATTATACGGCGGCCGCAGTATTTCCACGGTCACACAATGTAGCAGTCACATATGTTTTAATATTCGGGAGCCGCACGCGTATTTAGAAATTCTGGAGACCGAAAAGTGGGTTGCCGTACGGTCTTTGATTTGATGTCGCACGGTGACCTTAAGGGGCCCTGCGGCGGCCATAGCATTTTCAAGGCAGACGCAAGGTAGCCTCAGAGTGCCTGCAAGGCGACCGCAGGGGCCCTAAGGCGAAGGGGAGCCTTTTTTTACCGGTTTTTTTTTTTCAGCTTGTCGAATTGCTACGGCGAACGTAGAATGAAAAATTATAACTCGCGTCTATAATCCACGGCGACCCTACGGCCTGCAAAAGATAGCCAACGGCGTAGGGCCACCCGAGGCCACCGCATAAACTCTGCGGCCGCCGCAACGTTCTGTCAATCAGGAGGTGTACGGCCGCCGTATCCTCGCCGTAGAGCAAATGTGACTTAGCCTAACGAATCAACAAAAGTTGGACACCTGTAGGAATTGTTGCATCAACTTTCAAGGCTTAATTACTTCCTTGCTGCAGAACAGCTGCAGTTGTTAACCCAATTACTTGTTCCCAAAAGGGCCTTTTTTAACAACTCGAAATTTACATTATTTTTCTGTTTTGGTAACTAAACTTTTCTTTTTAACCTCTGACATTACCGCTTAGCTTTGTACCATTTCAGTTATTCACTTGTCTTGAACTGCTTAAATTTCAGTAAAAACTGAGAAAAATGGGGTGTTCTCAAACTTTTTACTGGTGATGTACCTCATGTATTTCTCCATTTGCAAAAAATAACTCTGTTTAATGGCATTAAAGTACCCTGATGTTTACTATGTCTGTGCTGCAGTGATTCATGTACCTACAAGCTCCTATCGGAGTCTTCGATCATGTTTAAAAAAAAAAATATAAAACTTTTCAGTACTTTGTTCCCATTCATCTTCTGACCAATAAAACACTCTGGAAGCAGTGTTACTCCTGTTCCTAAATGTTGCCAACATTAGTCGTGACATCAAACGATTTCGTTTTTGTTTTTTTTTATCGACAGCATCACATGAAATTGCTCAAAGTTTGTGTGATGCTGCAAAGATAGTGTCCTGTTCGATGCTGTGCTTAATGATCAAATATAGGCAGCAGCGGCACCACTGCTTTAAGACACATCCAATGAGCTACAACGTTGGATTGTTGACTCCTGATTGCGCATCTATGAAAATCGCCAATTCACAAGCAAAAGCACACTTGATAAATGTATCGAGAATTTACCTTAATGGGCATCGTAAACGAGTCACATTAATAGGTGATTTATATTGCATCTTCTCACACAGCGGTTTGTCAAAGCTTTGTATGTGCTATTTGTTGTCCATCCTGTGGCTGCCTGGAAGCATCGTTTTTTGTTGATGTGGCTGTACTACTGATGCTGCACGCTTGTTACTCATTTTTTTGCCGACCTCCGAGAGGATGACAGTTCTGAGTCAACCCCACCTGATGTTAATTCAACGGTAACAAGGCTCATTCACAGACCATCCAAAAAAAAAATCCAAATCCATTGGGATTCATACAACTGTGCGAGTGTTGGTGCTGCCTCAGCAGTCCCCTGGGTTATTGGGCACAATCCTGGAGGATTCAGTGCTGATTGAACTCAGACCTAGGATCCTAAGCTCACCACCTTGAACCATGAAGCCAACACCCAGCTTGACTTTGTATTAATTCGTAATACTACGGGCTCTTGTGGATAGCTCATATATGCAGTGTTCTGAAAGCGGCAAGGCGAGCGCATAAACACTTGGTGCAGATCAATTTTTCAGAGGATGGCATAAAAGTTATTTTGTCTTGAATCACTCCTTGAAATCCATTCCATTAGCAATTTTAGCCCATTGCATTTCGCTGTCGGTTTTGAGAGGAAGCTTGCCGCATTAGCTTTCTCAGAAGGAGCTAGAAGGAGAGGTTATTCATTCTGGCAACACCAATGTGACACTGCATCCATTACATGGAAAGGTTGCAATTGCAAGTATCACTCATGACTTTAATTGCTTCTTTGCTTTTATAGTTGTATATGTATATGTATACAGTGGGGAGAACCAAGTATTTGACTTACACTGCCGATATTTCAGGTTTCCCACTTACAAGCACGTAGAGGTCTGTTAATTTCTATCATACGGATACACTTCAACTGTGAAACACGGAATCTAAAACAAACAAATCCTGAAAATCACATTGTATGATTTTTTAAATAATAAATTTGAACTTTAATTGCCATGAAATAAGTATTTGCTACATCAGAAAAACAAAACTTATATGGTACAGAAATCCTTTGGTTTGCAAATTACGGGATACAGACAGTCTCTCTCT
>CM068961.1:88322550-88340079 GCA_035128595.1 Eptatretus atami
CCAACATCCAGCACAGACTCATCCCATCATCTTCTGCAAGCATCATTTGTCTTCCTCTCTTCCTCAACATACTCAGCACCATCCACCGAAGCCATTCGCATTTCCCACCTTTCCAGCCTTTGTTGCTGCCTATGTTCAATACCCATTGTCTCACTCCCATACATCATCGTACTCCTCACACATGTAGCTATACACCTTTCCTTCAACTTCAACGACACTCCCTCTCTGTCAGCACGCTACTCAGTTCCCGAAAACTTCTTCCATGCACATCCACTCTAGCAAACCGTCTAAGAGTTCTATCCACCTTCTCCATTCAGCATGAACGCCTAGATAGCAAAAATGTTCACACCTCTGCTTCATCCATCTCAAGATCAACTAACAATCCTTCATCTGCAGCTCCCTCGATGCACGACTTACACCTTGAATGGTAGCTGCCAACTGGGTTAATAACGCCCCTCACACCACTACATTTCGATTTGAACCCATTCAGCACACATAGTACACTGAATGAGTTCACTCCGACACCGTTCCTCAAACAGCACATGGCCATTCCAGTCCTTTCCACCCCACCACATCTTTACACTGCCATTACCTTGGCTTTCCGATATTCACCTTCAACCTTTTGCCTCCATTACATTCTCTGTACACTGTTTCATCTTCTCCTTCAGTCCATCCATACTCTCGCAACAAACACCAGATCATCTGCAGACAGCAGCTCCCACGTAAACCCTCCTTACCCTCCGAGCCAGCACCTCCATCAACTACAAAATAAAGTTCGACTTGGTACCGACCCCTGGCACTCCCACCTTCACCTCAAACTCACCACTTTCCCATCTCGTCCTTACGCTTTGCGCGCTCTCTCTAATTTGCCATCACTACTCTATAACCATTCCTCCACGCCTAACTCCTCAATGGCCCATGTCAATTACTTTGCGTGAACCCTATCAAATCTTCTCCAGATCAACAAAACCCAAAAAACAACTGCTTCCTCTTCTCCATGTACTTCTCTGCAACTGCCTTACAATAAAAATCGCATCTGCCTTCCTCTTCCTGCCATAATCAAACTGACATTTCGTCAATCTTACCTTCTTCCTTATCCTCTTCTCCAAACCCTTTCCAACCTTCATTCCATTGCCTCCAATAACTTTATTATCTGCAGGACCACAGTCCGAGTCAACCTTTTCCCCTTGTACAGAGGGACCGAGGGTACTCAGTTCCAATCCACTGAAGCGGCCTTCTTTCACCACCAGATTACAGATCTCTGTCCATTCTCTCACACCCCAACTTCCCGCTGCCTTCAACTCCGTCGGCCCTCCTGCTTTTCTACTCTTCTTCTCTATAGCTCCCAACTTCCTTCTCAGTTATCTCCTCTGCTGGTCCTAAAACTGGGTTACTCTTGATGTTGCTATCCCATTCATTTTCTACATTCAATCAGCCTTCCATATATCTTCCATCTTCCTTTAACCTATCTGATCCACAAACGATGTTGCCACTTCAACTCTTCAAGCAAAACTCCACCCCTGTCAATTCAAACCTCTCTCTTGCATCTGCTTTGCAATCCTGAATTACTGCTCTTCTGACCTCTTCCGAATCCAAGCGTTTTCTCCAAACATATCCCCCTTTTCCCTTTTCTCCCCCCTTACCCCCCCCCCCCCCCTCCTCCCCCCTCCTATGGGCTTCCTGTGCCTTCTCCCTTTTCTTTGCAGCCATCTTGCTACCTTATAACTTTCATGCAGGCCTCCTTCACTACTTTACCTCGCCTTTTGCCATTCCTTGACCTTCTTCCTCTTCTCTTCAATCGTCTTTTCAACTTCATCACCCCTACCACCATGCTTCCGAGTGCCTCGGTGCCTCGCACACTATCCGAACCAAAAATATTCTAATTTTGTATTTTTAATTAATTTCTGATATTGTCAAAAATATTCCACTGGAGGTTTGGTTTATGATGTGTAAAAAAAGGGTAAAAGGTCTGATTAATGCAATTTAGTTCAGGCTAAGGCAACAAAAAGTGTGAACATTTAAAGGGGTGTACACTTCTATCTGGCACTGCAAGAGAATGTTTGCCGCGAATCTGACTTTCTTTCCCGATGAATCTGATCTGATATTTCCACCTATCATAGATAAGATGCAAACCCTACGCACTTATCAAGCAATGATGAGTATGGAATGAAAACTTGAGGAAATACAATTATATAATTACTTACAGATATAAACCGGACTCTCTCTCTCTCATGTACTCAACTCCTAACTTGCTGCAACAGCAATCGCTTTTCAGCTGTCAACTCACTTCATACTGTTTTCCTTCACACATATGCTCCTAACGCACCTTACATCGCTTGATAACTTTGCTAACGACCCACCTTCTGGACTCTCCACTCAAAGCTAGTTCACCAGCGAATTGTAAATGCTGGATGGCGACTATACCAGCATCACCCATACTTACGAGTTTGTGTGGTGTTGCAAACCATGGTGGAATAATATAAATGTATAACAGACGTAAGCCGATGATCTGCCATCGCATTTAGTCCCCCACACCTTCACCAAAAGCCAAGTTGGAATTGGCAAAAGTTCCACCAGAATGACCCAATGCTAAATTTAGTTTAAAAATGTCTCCCCCATTTTTGCACCCTTTGTGACCCCAAGTCCCCCCCCCCCCCCCCCCCCCCCCCCCGGGTATAGAACGCGGCATCAGATCAAAAAAAAACAACGAAATATTCACCACATCCCCCAATGTTGATTGCATATCCAATTTCAATTAAACAAAATTGCCCGTCTTGCATTTTTTTTTATGTATTTCTCCTTTTTCAAGGGTGGGGTCAAATGATTCTATCTCTTGTTACCTTGTTGTCGGTGACATAAACTACCAACTTGGGAATTTCGCCAAACCGTTTTGAGAGATTAGTGTGACAACGTACGAACGGACACAACGGAGCATTACAATATTCCAGTGGTTTTTATTTATTTTATTTTTAAATATCATTGTATCATAAAAGGGAGCTGAGTAAGGGAATACAGATCTGAGACAATGTGATCGGTCTTCATCTGTAAAAAGAAAAATTGAAAAATATTTAACCATGTAATACTTGCACAGACATGGATATTTAAGTGGGTTCGGGTTGGGTTAGACGACAGCTGACAGCAGGGCGTTTTTCCATCCCACCTACGTACATTCAATATATGAGGGGTGTCATACACATGAATTGTAGCGAAACAGATATTCCCTTTCTGACTTGTCAGAAATAACCCATCACCCATCATATGTCATGGTAAACTAGTAGTGAGAAGAAGCTTTACCGTTAAAAATATTTGCCCCAAAACTAAAGCCAGTGGAGTTTGATCAGTAAAACTGTATGTTTGCACCTGACACAAGATAACATTATGACTTCAGAAATGAAATTTGGTTTGTCGATACACATGTACAGTCTTATATCCAAACAAGGACACCGGCTCCGTTTCTTTTCATCTTCATCGTGTTGCAGCTTTGTCTGCACATGCTATCTTTTTTTGGTGTTTCTTTGTCCACTTGTCCCTCTGCCCCTATTGCACTGCATAGTTATTCCACTTATTAGACTTGGCAGCTTCCCAAGAGCCCTGATCACAAGTGTTTAAAAAAGTGCAATTACCAATACATTCAAATCTGTTGTCGTCACTTTATGTGTTTTTATTTTTTAAATTTAAAAAATATTTTCTGATTGATGCATTGCTGTAATAGTAATGTTTTGATTGCACAGAAAAATAAAAGTGCCATTTGTGTATTTTCTGAGTCTTCTAATTGGATTATAATGTATTCTTTTGGGAGCCTTCCTACTTAATATAGCATTTTCTTTCGATGAATATCTTGTCCCATGTTTCCTCTGTACGTTCACCTGAACCCATTTTTCACCAAAATTCCTTCGAGTTTTCCAGCGTCAGCAGTTTTTCTACCTCCCTATCAGTTGGCAGCTCCTTCGTCAGACATTTCATGGTTCTCGAAAAAAAACGAGAAGTTGTGTCAGATTCAACACGAATATCTTTGCTCTTCTCAGCTCGATGTTATGTGATATTACTCGATAAAGCTGAGATTTCCCTCCAAACCCCCTCCCCCCCTTGACACTCCCAGGCTGTTTTGAGATTATTGAGGAATCGAGGAAATTCCCTTTGCAAAGGTCCACATCATTCTTCCTGTAATTGTGCACACAGAGGATTAGGAGATATATAAAGTGCAGCTCATCCAAAATGTGGGCATGAATGATTGCTGTAAAATATAGACCCTTCTTGCATAATTATTTGATGATGACAGTGTTTGTTTCTCCACAAATGTTCCACTTGTGGATATTTGGCCACATCAGATGATTTACCACTTCAACGAAGTTCAAAGAGAATGAAATACAGAAGTCAGCCTGAAATGGGAAACGCATTGTATTGAAATGGATTTTTTTTTAATATAATTGTTCTTTCAGTTATTAACGTGTGCTTATGTCCACGCCGATGCATCATGTGATGAGACATTCATCCTAAATGCATTTTCTGCTCAAGGGAACATCGCAAGTGAAGATAATCCGCAACAAGCTACAGGGTATGTGACCTTGATGATCTGCACATGACTACCTCTACTTTGAGCCACTTCACAACTGGTCACTCGTGGATCACTCGCTTTCTTTCACTTAAATTTTTCAAAGAAAGCATCACTTTCTTATTTTCTTGGAGCAACTTGATGTATCCTCCTTGTATTGCTTGCACAATATACATTGCTTTCAGAAAGTATTACACCCTCGACTTTTGTCTCATTTTGGTGTTATCAGCCTGAATTTAAAATGGACTAAATTTAAATTTGTACCGATCCACACACATGAAAACTAAGTGGGGAAAAAAAAAAGTGAAAAAAATGACAAAGTGAAAACATGTTTTCAGAAATTTTTACAATTAATTGAAAAATAAGTTGAAATGTCTCTGTCAATAAGTGTTCAACCCCTTTTCTATGACACTCCAAATTGAGCTCAGTCATCCAGTTTCTTTGATCATCATTGAGATGTGTCTACAACTTGATTGGAGTCCACCTGTGAACAATTCAATTGATTGTACATGATTTAAAAAAGGACACCTTTCTATAGAATGCACTGTCAACTGTGGGCTATCGGAGCAGAAACTCCACCATGCAGTCCAAGGAACTGTCCGGTAGAACTCCGACATAGGATTGAGAGGCGCATAGTTCTGGGAAGGATAAAAACAATTTCTAGAGTGTTGGAAGTTCCAGAGCACAGGAGCTCCATTATTAGGAAATGGTCATCTGACCAAACTGGCAAAGAAGACCTTGGTCAGGGAGGTGACCAAGAACGCATTGACCACTCTGACAGAACTGCAGAGTTCCTTGGCTGAGATGGGAGAACCTGCCGGAAGGACAAACAATCCTGCAGTACTTCACAAATTTAGGTTTTATTGGAGAGTGGCCAGACAGAAGCTATCCTGAAAAAGCACAGTGGCATGCCTGGAGTTTGCAAAAAGGCATGTGAAGACAGAGTATGAAGCAAAATATTCTGTGGTCTGATGAGACAAAAATTGAACTCTTTGCCTGAAATGCAAAGCACTGGTCTGGCGGAAACTAAGCACAGCTCATCACCCATCTGACACCTCCCTACCGTGAAGCATGGTGGTGGAAGCATCATGCTATGGGGATGTTTTCATTCACAGGGACTGGGAGATTTGCAAGAGAGCGAACAATGAATGAAGCCAAATACAGCAAATCCTCAAGGAGAACCTGCTTCAGAGTGCAAAAGACCCTTGACTGCAGCAAATATTACGTTCCAACAGGACAATGATGCCAAGTATTCACCAAAGCAACACTGGAATGCCTCAGAACAATAACATGAAAGTCCTTGAGTAGCCCACTCAAAGCCCAGACTTTAATCCCATTCAGAATTGGTGAAAAGACTTAAGATTACTGTTCATCAACACTCCCCATCCAACTTGACAGCTTGAACAAATCTGAAATGATTTGCAAGGCTGATAGATGTAACCAAGAAGACTTGAAGCTGTAATCACTGCCAAAGTTGCTTCTTACAAAGTATTGACTCAGGGCTGTAATCATGCCAAAGTGCTTCTACAAAAGTATTGACTCAGGGGCTGAACACTTATATGACATGACATTTCAGCTTTTAATTTTAATTAATTTTTAAAACTTTCTTAAAACATGTTTTCACTTTGATATCATAGGGTTTTTTGTATAGATCTGACAATTTTTTTAATTTAATATATTTTAAATTCAGGCTGCAACACAGCAAAATGTGGAAAAAAAACAACAAAAAAAGTTCTTGGTCTGAACACTTTTTAAGGCACTGTACTGCAAGTATAATTTGTGAATTTGTGGCAAAAGCTTTTTTGGTATCTGCTGATTTTCTTAAAATGACATTGTGCAAAAGATATTTTACTTGAAGAATTTGCAACATACTCTACGTGGAACAATCAAAACAACGAGCATCTTCCTGCTCTTCCACCACCCTCCATACTCACCCAAAGAAAGGGACTTTTATGTTTTGTTTTTGTTTTCTTTTTTTTTTTTACTTTTTCCATTTCCTTGACAGTGTATATCGGACTCTGTTGTCCAAGTGTATTTTGTTGTTGTTGTGTTGTGTTTTTAAATCTATGTAAAAGAAAAACGCTGCTCATCCTCCTCCCAATTGACATTGGTATTTTATTGGGATGCTGCCTTGAAAGATTGTGTGTGCCTTTTTAAGCTTTTGCAGTAACTGTAGTGCCTGCAGATGTATAATGATACCAGGTAACCGTTCCATGAATTGTATCTACGAGAAACACCTGCTCCCATAGGGAGTGACAAGGGGTAGGGGCAACTTTATTTTGTTTATAACGCCTGAGAGTTTGATTTATTATTAGTGATAACGTCCAGTTTTCACCTAATTCTATCCATCAGTGCAGGAGTGCATCTGGGTATGAAAATTCACCCACACTTATCATGATTCCTCATATTCACATAAAAATTAAGAAAAAAAAAAGTTTCAGTGGCCACCCCAACTTGGTATGACATTCCTTGCTACTCAGTGTGGAACCCATACTTTTCAACGCATTTCATCCAGTGGCTGAGGAGTGGCCTAAAATGAAGAAGAAATTTAACTGGCTGAGTACTTCTAGATTCGGAAGTTTTCATCCATTTTAATGCCATAAACCGCTGTACTTATAATATACACACTTCCAACGGGAGTGGTACAACATGATGTGCACATTTATAGAAACAATTTGCGTTCCCTACCACCCCAACCCCACAGAATCACTGCGACGATAATTTCTTTTCTTTTCTTCCACACCTAAGGCCTTAACCTTTGTAACACCAAATTATCTATGTACATAAGAGTAAGTCATCCCCTCGAAGGCCAACTCGACTCTTGGATTACTGACTTCCTCCACTCTCGTAGACATGTGGCTCTTAATGGAACCCTTTCATTCTCCTCTCCCTGTTCAAGGCTGGATTACCTGAAGGCAGTGTTCTTAGCTTCATAGTAATACTCATCTCATCAATGATCTCACTGACTCTGGAAAATCCTCTTTATTCTCTTTTCTAATGACTGCACTCTGCTATGACATCTCTCATCCCTTCTGACAGACAGGTAGCAACCTCTTCCCTCTCCTCAAACCTTGTCAAAATCACAAACTGGTGAAACAATTTTCTCTATTTATCCATATTGTCCACCCTTTGTGTTCTCCATTAGCCTTCATCATTACCTGCATCCCTTGTTTGTCCGTCTTCCTCTACTTTCTCCCTCCCGCCATTGTGTTTCCCCTTTCTCCTGCTCTTCCCTTCGGTATTTGTTTTTTTTTGGTCCTGATTGTTCTGTGTAATCGCTCTTCCATGAGCCGAGAACATGCAAAAATAAATAACTTTGAAAAAAAAAATATATATAACAATGCCACAGCATTTTTCAGTAAGTTACCCCTGCGAATACCGGGTTCCAACAGTATTGTTGTCCAGGGGTTTAACCCCTACCTGGACGATGGCCAAACTTCTCCCTTGGAGGCCGACAGCCGAGACTCGGAGATTAATGTGCGCGAGTGGGAAACAGTTAAGCGCTGCACCAGACGCGCATACACGGACACAAGGTGCATAAACCAAATACACGAATTGACGAAATAATTTATAACGATAATCAAATATGTACAATGACAATAATTCAAATTATAATGATGAAAGAAAAACGTAGGGTAAACTAAATCTAATTGAGGTTCTTCCACATACTTAATACACACAAGGCGCAGATAAAATAAAGAAGAATAATCCCTCCTTTATTTTGGCACTTGCTTGGTCCAGATGACCTTTTATGGAACGTGGAATCGAGCGCTTCGTAGACCCGCCCCAAAAATCTCTCGCAGCAGGAATTCTGAGCAGTAATTGACACCAAGGCTCAGAGACCACCGTGCAGCTTCATTCACGAGCGAATATGCCGACCGTTCCACCCTTGCTCCGTCGAGTCACAACGATGGCCCACACGACGAAACGATTTCTGAAGCCCGTGATGAGGCCACAAGGCACGCTCTCCTTCCCTCCTCATAAACGTACACACTTCACGGCTCGGCCGAACCGTCAATGGCCAACGTCCTGCTCACACGTGAGCCAATTCACACGCCCGAACATGAGAATCCTGCAGCCTTCGTCGTGCCGAAGCAAAAGTGAGATCCTCGTGTCCCCTGATTGACGTCTCTCTCTGCGCGGTGTTTGTTACTTGTCTGCTTCTCTTTATCACGGTGGCGGGTCTCTGCCGTTTATACTCTGCATACCTCTATCTGATCCTCCTCGCACGCCTTCTTCCTTCATCCGTCTCACGTCACGCCCATCAATCTGCCTCTGGGTGTGGCCTGCTCACACAAAACCCAGGAAGCGTGGCTTCTGCCGCTTGTAGTTGTTTATGTACGTGGTACCACCTTATTAACGATCTTGAATACAAAAATCTGGATCTTCCTATCTAATTAGCACCGTACCACCCCACCCTCATGGTAACACGTAAACTATAACTCACTCTCCTACTTAGTTGCATCGAGATGTCTCCAGACGTCCATGGGCCAAGCGACTCACACAATCCTATCTCTCCAATGAACCCTTCATCTACCCCACAAACATAACAGTATGTTATTGCTTATTTATATTACCTGCCTTGGTCACCTCACCTCACACTTACGGCACTTTAAAAACCACACCTTTTATTTCACATTTTCAGAGCTTAAACACTGATAAAGATGCTAGAATTTTTTTTGTTGTTTTGTTTGTTTTTTGAGCAGTGATTCTTGATTTGTATAGAGTAGTTGCTGGCAGACGTTGAGCGCTTGCAGAATTATGGTGGCGGACGTCTCAGACAACGGGGGGGGACGTCTCAGACAGAGCGGGGGGGGGACGTCTCGGGAGAGCGGGGGGGGACGTCTCAGACAGACAGGGGGACAGGCCAGAGAGAGATGGTAAATACAGAAAGACCACCGACCTGCTGCAGAGAGAATGAGGGCCCAAAGACTCGGCCTTATCGTGGGATACCAATAATCCTAAATGCCTTGGTTTCACACATATGACGCCAAGGAAGGTGAGAGCCCAAAGTGGAGAAAGTACTCCATAAGGCTGTCGACGAAAGCCTTGATGTGGTCAGGAGCTCAGGTGTGCCAAGGAAGAACTTGCACGACGGAGGATGCCCAGTCGGCGATTGACTGGATGCCAGCTTGAAATGTGGCTTCCCAGGAAAGATATGGCAGTATAGTGAACCAAAGCTGAATAAGACTTCTTCAAGAAGGTTGTCGAGAAGGCAGATTGGGGTGGGGAGGGATCCATATGGTCCTTTTGGAGAGATATTGTGAGTGAGATTTGTCAGGATTGAAAGACATGTTCCACGTGTTGGACCAGCTTGTGATTTTATCCAGATCTGCAGAGATGAAGAGGGCTGTGCTTTCCGATGTGAGGGATGATAGATGGTACGGCAGAGGGTGGAGACGTCATCAAAGAGATAAGAGGATTTTCCAGAGTCAGAGATCATTGATGAAAACCAGAAAAAAATCGGCTCAGAACACTCCTTGAGGAACTCCAGCCTCGACAAGAAGAGGGGATGAGAACTCCATTAAGGGCCACACTGTGGCTGCGACAGGAAAGGAAGTCTGCGAACCAGGAGTGGAGATTCTTGGATCTTGGTGAGTGAGATGTTCTTGGATCTAGGAAGATCATTTGGTTGAGTCGGGCAGGGTGCCAGACCCTATCGAAAGCATGCGATATGTCTCGGAAAGCTCTGCTTTCATGTCTGCATTGAGTATCTCCATCCATTGTTGTGTGAGAGCAGAAGCAGCATATTCAGTGTAGAGTGACCTGGTCTGAATCCAAATTGATGATCGAAAATCAACCATTGAGAAGAGGAAGGATTTAATGTCTGAAGCAACGATGGAATCCATAACCTTGCTGATAATTGGAGAAGGCTGATTGGTCTGTAGTTGCACAGATCTTTTTTTACACTTTTTATGCAGAAGTGGTAAGTTTGCTGACTTCCAAGCAGATGGCAGATGACCTTGAGCAATCACAGAGAGAGGGTGAGCAAGAGCAGCAGAGCATGTTTTTAGGACACGTGGGCTGATACCGCCTGGACCGGTTGCAGAATCTGAGTCGAGGTTTGACAGCAAGCTCTCCACAGAGTCCAGGAACAGCTGGGTGCGACTGGGTAAGTTGGGTGCAGAAAGTGATGTGTTTGGGACACAAGATTTTGACGCAAACACGGAGTTTAAGCATTCAGCCGTTTCACGTGCAGTGTCAATTGTGTGGCCATTCGAGGTAAGGGAGGGAATGGAGGGGGAACATACACCAGAAACAGACTTGACGAGATGCCATCAGGATTTGTAGAAAGGAGAAGGGTTTGAGAGTTCAGATTTGAGATTTGAAAGATGTTTTCTGGCTCTCCTGAGGGTAGACACACTTGTTCTGAGCTTTGTGGAAGGAACTGAGATTGCCTTCTGTTGGATTACCCTTCCATGAGACGAAGGCAAGTTGTTTTGCGACAACTGCCTTCCCACAAGCTTCAGTGTTCTATGGGTGGGAGGAAGGGTAGGACAACTGAAGATGAAATGGGATAAATCTGTGCATGAGAAAGAGCAAGTTTCTTTGAAGGAATTCCCAGAGTGAGTTGATATCAGAGGAAGTAGAGATGGGAGACCATTCTAGAAGTTTGATGGCTGCTTAAAGTCCCTGCCAGTCGACCTGAGTGAAATGCCAGACTCGACAGCGCTGAGGTGATTCTCTAATATCAGCTGGAGAGATGTTTACTTTGACAAGCTTGTGGTCAGATGAACCGATTGGAGCGGAGGAAGAACGGCAGATGTTTTCAGGGTTTTTGGTCAAATTCAGATCCAGAAGAGATGGAGTACCATTGCTTGAGATCCGGGTCGGGACGTTAACATATTGTTGTCAGTCCCAATGAGTCACAGAAGTCTTTGCTGAAGTGCCATGGCAGGTGAGGAGGTACCCACATCCAGCCAACTGGCATGAATGACAATTGAAGTAACCACATATGAGGAAGAGGGAGTTGGGATAAAAGATAGAAGTTGGTCTATGTTTTCTGCGAGCGAGATGTAAATTGTCATCACTGTTTGGTGGACGGTAACACACACACACAACACACACACACACACACACACACCACACACACACACACACATGAGGTGAGAGTGCAAGGGAAGCCTTAGCCAGAGGTATACCTGGGAGTATGGGAGAGAGGGGGCAATGCATGGTGAGTGAGGAATAGTCTGATGAGAGCAACTCCGCCACCAGGACGAGGCTCAGGTCTGTCATTTCGGTAGAGGGAGTAACCAGGGAGAGTTGGCTGTTGAATTAATACCAGGTGGGGTTGACTCTGCAACATTGCAATTGTTGATGATTTGTTGAACCAATTGAATTGAATGAATCAACCAATTGTTGGTGATTGCCATTGGTGGTAGGGTATAGGAATGTTAATTATATTATGGAAGTCATGGGATCACGTAATCAGAAGTGTCAAAATGGTGAACTTGATAAACTTTGGGGAAAATCGCATTAATTACTTTAAAAATCTTCTTCTCCAGACCCGCCCACCAGAATGCTACCAAATTTGGGTTGCAATATTAGGATAGGATCGTGATTTTACATTGCGGAGGTCCTGCCGATACATGACCAGAAATGTGTCAAAATAGCGGACCTGATATAAATTTTTGAAAATCGCATAAATTCCTTCAAAAATCTTCCTCACCAGACCCACCAGTCAGAATTCTTCCAAATTTGGGTTACAGCATTAGGCCAGGACCCAGATAAGCTCCCGGTCCAATGGTCCTATTTTAAAATATGTTAGTTTTCTATCTTATTTATAGTTATGTGGCTATCATTATAACTGTCATTAATTAAAAAAGGGTAATTAAGGTAAAAAGCAAAATGTAATACTTAAAGTGGTAATGTTAGGAACGCATCCTCTGCTTATTCCATTCATTCTTTTTAGAAAAATTGCTTTGATTTACGTTTTTACACCTCAGTTAACGAAATCGCCAGAGGCAATATTTTTTCAGGTTGTTCGTCCGTCCTTGTTATCCGATTGTCATAAAATTTTCACCATTGGTACGACTACTCATGTGGAATGTTTTAATCATAATTATGAGGTCGTCGGTCATGTGGTGTGGCCGCCTTGTTGGAAAAAAGGAAAACCTTGGAACTCTGTATCTCCAAAACCACCGCATGAAAAAAATGAAACTTGGCACATGTCAAGTACTCCCCAAGGGACATGTGTTTCTTTTTTTGTTTTTTTTAATAATTATTTTTTATAAGGTCATAGGAGGCTTCGGTATGACATCTGCATTCATTGATCGTTTTATGTAATCAATATGAAAAGTTGTTTTAGGGTCATCTTGGGCTAAATTGTAATTGTATGGGGGGGGGGGGGGGGGGGGCTTTGATGACTGTCGGTCATGTGGTTTGGCAGCCGTATTTTCTTTTTTAACATAAAAGCCTTCAAAAATCTTCTCCGAAACGGTTGAACAGATCGAGGTAAAACTATACATGTATGATCGCCTATCCTTTAGGAACAAAAAGTTGTCCACCGATGACGTCATAGGTCGCATGGTTTAGCAGCTATGATTTTTTTGAATATACCTTTAAACATCTTCTCCAGAATAGCTTGACAGATTGAGGAAAATCTTCACCCACATTTTCCCCAATCCTTGGCCATGCCATGGTGTTCATGAATAAAGAATAGGTCACATGGTCTGGCAGCCATATTGGATTGAACAAAAATCCTAAAAAAAAATAAATTTCTCTTGAACCGCTTCATCAATCGATGTGAAACATCAATTATGATCTAGGAGTCGTGGGGAATACATCTTTTATATTTCAACGTGATTGGACACATGGTCTGGCAGCCCAACTTATTTAATATTTTGAATCTGGGTTTGGTGATTTAAATTAAACTTGGCACAAGTATGTATAATGATGTAATAATGTGGGCGGATGCTGATCTGACAACGTTACGATGTCAGAGTGCTCTTCTAATTTCTGTAATGGAGTGATGTTTGTGGATTTCCAAGCATATGTAAGATGACCAATGCCAAATAAAAAGGGCAAGAGCATCAGAGCAGATTTTTTTTTTGGACGCATGAGTTGATGCCGTCCAGTCCAGTTGCAGAGTCAGAGTCGACTGTTGAAAGGACCTTCTGAGGTGCAGAAGACAGTCCAAGAGCAGTTGGGTACGACATGGAAGGATGGGTATCAAGCGTGAGGGGTTGGGACAAGATTTGGAAGCAAACAGAAATGAGGCATTCGGCCTTCTCACGAGTGGAATCTGCTGTGGTGCCATTTGAAGAGAGGGAAGGGATGGAGGGGAGCATACTCCAGAGACAGATTTAGCAAGGTGCCACCAGGTTTCAGAGGAGTAAGACAAGTTTGAAAGTTAATTATTGAGGTTTAACAGATGTTTTTTTTTTCTGGCTCTCCTTTGAGTGGACACTTGTGGAAAGTGTGTCCATGGAATATCCATAAACTGTTAGTCAAATTTACTGTTCAGTCGATGAATTTTTAAGAAATAAAAGCTTCACCTCCCCCTTTCCTATCATTTTCAATAAATAAGCAATTATCCACATATTCCATGCCTTCAAAATGAGATTTTGCTCCAAGATCAGGTGATCATTCCAGGTGGTGGTGGTGGGTGGACACATCGTCATTTCTTTTGTATCTGGCACAGGATTTAAGAATGGACAGTTAATGCTTCCTGTATTGGAGGGAGGACAAAGGAACTGTTTAAAAATGTAGAACATCGTTGAAAGACACGGCTTGTTAAAATGTTTTTTTTTGAGGATTTGTTTTTAAATATTGGAATTATCAAAATTAATTTATATGACTTTATTTTAAGGAGAGTCTTGAGTAGTGGTTGGTTTTGTATTGATATTGTACCATTCTCTTTTTTTTGGACCCTTTGATTCCCAGGATGTCAGTTTATGGCATGGGCTGACATGATGGCCGAGAGGTACGCACACTCACCTCTAAGCTGTCTGTCTAGTCTATGCTGGGTTTGAATCTCAACCCAACTATAAACTGCCATCCCGGTGTTTCACAGGCAAGGTGATTAATAATTGTGCGTCGTTAAAGTGGGCATCCCATCTGCCGGCATTAGTTGGTGGATGTTAAAATCCCACGGTGTCTTTCACGAAGAGTCGGCAAGGTATCTCTTGACACCATGAACAAATTTCAAATTCCTCCATAACCAGCAGAAGGCATTGCATCAGTGGCACAGCCATGCCCTCAACCAATGATGCTACCCTGCAGCTTTGTGCTGCATCCAAACAAATGTTTTTGGCATGATATTGAATAAGCTTTGATAGCCATGTTGTTGCCTGTATTTGTTTATTTTTGTACTCTGCGATGTATACAGAGGTCCAGCTGGATACTGCTTTGTGGAGTTTGCTGACCAAAGCTGTGCGGAGCGCTGCTTGATTCGCCTCAATGGAAAGCCTTTACTTGGTGCAAATCCGGTTAGTGTCAATCAAAATACTAAACTGTCGTAAAATTGATTTCTGCTTCCCATTTGTGGGGTTTGTAAACTGGTTTTCCTTGTTGTCAACCGTGGCACCTTATCTTTGTGACTTTATCGGTAAGATGTTTTTTTTTGGTGTACAATTGAATGTCAGAGACTGAGAAATGGCATGATGCACCTGCACACCTGTTTGCTGCACTGAATCCAGCATTTTGCTGCACATTTGTATCAAGTCGTCAAATACATTCGGCAGAAGGGGAAGGGTGAAGGGGTCACCGGTAGTAATTGGTTAATTCCCTTTTGGAATGAGTAGCTGCTACAAGTTGCACACCTACACGATGTCTCTTTTCACTTTATTTTAAAGTGAATGTTTTGGTTTGATAGGAATACACCACAATAAATGGGGCAGCAACATGCTTTAAATATAATAGAAAATGATAATCAGGTAAATATTGTTCACGAATAAACCTTTTTGGCAGATGTTAAATTTTAATTATAATAACAAATGTGCCAACATCAATGATCATGTTTTCTGCTTTAGCCAATCATCAAGCATACTGAAATTTAATGCAGGATCACATATAGGCTGGTATCACAGATCTCCTTGAGATAACTTAAAAACTCGGTTTACTAATCAGTGTTAATACTCCTACACGTCTGAGTAACATCGGTTAGGTTTCTCCACTCTGGTGTGTAACGCCATGTTGTGGTTTCACACCGCCTATGCTACAAACAGCACAACGGCGTATTTCCAGTTGCACAGTCACTCGTACTTTATGAAAGGTTAACTTTCAAAACCCAAAACTCACCACAAATTATGTATTCCATAAGCAATCAGTAGTTTCGGAATCGTATGTCATCAAGACTCCGAATCGATCAATACAAATGTGAACTTATTTACTGCTCCACAATGCATCGTCGTGACACAACCTGTCTCGAAGGAAGTGAAGGTGGAAGTCCCAACCTTGCATTCCTGGCGGCCAATAAATTTATTTTGACGTTGCATTTTATCAACTCTTTGGCACACATCATCATAATTTACATAATCGAAACTCGATACATGTGTCAATGAAAATATGCCAAAATGATCGATCATGACAAATTCTAATTCGGACATCTCCGGTTTAACAGACCTGAATACAGTGGTCAAGAAAATAAATTGAATAAACAACTATAATGAGAACAACTTGGTATGACCAAATATTTGTCTTACATTTGTGAATTGTGGCACTGATATATAATTGTCGCATGACATTAAACGTGAGGTTTCAGATGCATAGAGAAATACAAATGAACATTGAACATCTCAGTCAATAAATGAAGATGATTGGACAATAAAATGCGATAACGTTTCCTTGGCCTTCAACAAAAATGTCTCCAAAATGGAGAGGATGAAATTGGTTCATCTGCAAACAACATGAGACTAACATTATTATAAAATGACAAATAAGTTGAAGGATTTGAGTGTTATTGACGTTAAACCATTCAAGTAAACTTGTATATTATTTCGCTAAGCCCCAATCTGCTTTGCTGAACACAAAAATGAGTGTCCATGAAATGTTTGAAGAGTATCAACGATTATCTTTCTTTGATTATATTACCATATGTCCAAGTTGGCCTCCAAAGCCAGTTGTCGACTGGGCAGCCTCCATCATGCAGTGTCTTTTGTTGACAAATCTGAACTTTTATCCACTTACAAGACTTTAATCAACAGCTCAATGGAGTACTGCTCTCCCCTTTTGGGCTGGTGCCCTGCCTTACACATTACACTCATCAATGTCACGGAGACCAAAGCCTTTAAAATCATTGGAATCTCCCATGATGAAGCTGAGCCTTTGGACATGTTACTCCCCCATCGCACACAGGTTGGTGGTCTTTGTTTTCTACTTTTGCCTTTCTAGTCTTGCACCTCCTGCCTTTTCCTTGTCTGTCCCCCGATGGTTCGTGATGCTCCCAACCCAGGTTCAAACCCACATACACTACCGGTCAAAAGTTTTGGAACACCCCCATTTTTCCAGTTTTTACTGAAATTTAAGCAGTTTAATGTTTCAATGTACTCTGAAATTAAAGCATAGAACAAATAAACAATTGCAGATAGCAAAGAAATCATGGAATCGTTTTGTTGAACAAAATTTAATCTAAATTTTTGACTCATCAAAATAGCCACCTTGCAGATATAACAGCCGAACATACTCGTGGCATTCTTTCCACAATGGAAATTGAATATTGTTCGGAAAGTTTTTCACAACACTGTTTCAGAAGTTCCCACAAATGTGTTGCACTTGTAGGTTGCTTTGCTTTCACCCTTCTGTCCAGTTAATCCCAAACCAGCTCGATGGGATTTAAGTTTGGAGACTGTGCCGGCCATTCCATGATATGAAGCCTACCGTCTTGTTCTTTTCTTCTCAGGTAGTTCTGACATAGCCTGGAGCTATGTTTTGGGCCGTTATCTTGCTGTAGGATGAACCCCTGACCAACTCGGCCTATACCAGAGGGTATTGTATGGCGCTGCAAAATGCTGTGGTAGCCCTTTTGGTTCAGGGTG
>CM068961.1:88344958-88373315 GCA_035128595.1 Eptatretus atami
ATTCTCCTCAGCCGACTGCAGAACCCAACTCGATGCCTCCGCCACCCGACTCGACTCCGCTCTCCAACCAAAAACGGACTCTCTTTGATTCGCCTTGCGCTCGCCGTTTTATAGGCCGGCAGGAGAAATCAGTATGCAAATTTCCGGATCAGGATCACCTCGGGGCGGAGCCACGCTCTCCAATTGGACGGAGGAAAAGTGGGCGTGAACCTCCCCTGATCCTAGAATTTGCATATATGGATTTCACACAGACGCGTCTGGAGGCGGGGCCAAGCCGCTTCCGCGCTTATGCAATTGGACGGATCAGAGTGGGCGGTAGCGTTCCTGATCCGAATTCTCCTCGGAAAGGCCGCTATTTGCACTCGCGGCTCGGTGCGTATCGCTGAACGAGCCCAAGACGCCCGAGCTCAGTGTTCACAGGTGGTGCGGGAATGGCCGTAGAAGGAGAGAGGTGAGGGTGGTGGAGGGTTTTTGGTGGTGCTTTGATGGTCATGGTGCCGTTTGGGAATGGCATGATGCGATGATGTGGGAGCGAGTTGTGAAGGTAAAGGTCGTGGCTGTTGGCGTTGTTGTTGTCTGAGGGTTGGAGCATGGTTGCAGTTGGTGCGATGGCTGGCGTGGTGGTTAAGGTGGTTGCGGTTGAGACGTGGTTGGTTCAAAATAAGATAGAACAGAAAAACGGCTATCTCAAAGCATCGCAGCCCGAATGAATCACATAAATTCCCTCTAAAAACTGGTTTGGGCTAACACATCATGTTTAGAGATATCTCACTTACGGGCCTTCATGGTGGTTGTGAATTTCCACAGCCATAACATATATATAATATATATAATATTATATATATATATATATATATATATATTATATATATGTATATATTGTTGTGGGGCCAGGCATCGGCCGCGAGCAACGACCACCAGATGGAGCTGCAGGGTCGACTCCGCCGATCACCCGGAATGTGTATAGGTCATCACCCCGGATAACTCCGGAGCCAACGGGTCCCTATCGGACCGAAGTTCACCAATATTTCGACGGCGTGAGGTAGGGTCCACTTGTCAACTCCAATTTACCTAGGTACTCATGCCGTCCAACTATCGGGAAATTCACCCACTCGACGATGCTCGCACGGAATGAGTCACGAGCGTACTCGAACCGTGTGCGACCCGAGCGGATGGTCACCGAGCTTTCGTCGGTCCAAATGTCCCTTTACAGCGAAAACAGCCTGGCTATTCCCAATACGCAGCATGTCAACCAATAAAAGAAACACAAAAATGAACTGATACATTAACACATGGGTTTATTTATAATAGGTAGGGAAGGAGGGGAGCACGTAAGAAGCAGAGTTATCACGACTAATAGAAATGAAATGCAAATAATGTACAGGGCACTTAACAGTTTTACTTGTGGACGGGCCCACACAGACACACACAGAAGTGGACCCCAATGGTCTTTATTGAAGTCTTCCAGCTCGAGAAAGGGAGCTGGAGACCAAGAGCCTGCACTTGGACCTGTCCACCTTGTGTGGTCTTCGACGATCCGGCTCGACGGGACTCGAACCCACAACACGATGCCACTCAAGCACCAGGGACGGAGGAAAAGCGTCGGACGCCAGGCACTGCCAAGCTGACCAGACCAGACAATTGATCTCCGGCACCTCAAATCCGATCACTGCCAAGCCGACCAGACCAGACGAGTCGATCTCCGGCACCTCAAACCCGATCACTGCCAAGCCGACCATACCAGACAAGTCGATCTCCAGCACCTCAAACCGGATCACTGCCAAGCCGACCAGACCAGACGATCGATCTCCCGCCGGCATACTCGAACCCGATCACTGCCAAGCCGACCCTGAAGCTGACGCCCAACCCTGACGCTGACGTTTACACTGACCTCCTCCCCTGATGCTCACGCTGCCGTTCACCCTGCCGTTCACGCTCTTTCCAAGGGCCTGGCGTTTCTTATATGGCATTTCTCCTGCGGGAGGGGGTGTCGTGGGAAGGATCACCGTCGGAGACGTCTCGCCTCCCATTCGTCCGGAGTTCGTGAGAAAGTCGATGTCTGTGGTGTCTCACGCCTCCCATTGGTTGAGGGTTCGTGAGAAAGTCGATGTCGGTGGTGTCTCACGCCTCCCCTTGGTCGAGGGTTCGTGAGAAAGTCGATGTCGGTGGTGTCTCACGCCTCCCATTGGTCGAGGGGAACATTCCATCTCTCTGGGGCGGAGTCGGAGCTCTGGTGGCCAAGGAAACTCCGCCCATGTATGTGGTCGAACGCACGTTGCTCATGGTGTCGAGGTGAAGGTGTGTTGTTGTTATAAGGTGAGTAAAAAATCCTAACTCTTAAAATAACGCACAGCGCATTTACATTTATTCACCCATTAGACTAGGGGTTGGATTCTAACTAGAAAACACATGCTTATCGAAATAGCTAAGCTATAGGAACCTGAATGTCTGTGTGCTCATGGCTTCCAGTTTCGCAACAATAATGTTACGGCTGTGGAAATTCGCAGAACACCATAAAGGTCCTTAGTTCAGTTAGATCGATAAGTCAGTGTTCAGTTAGATTTCCCCACCGTTGTTTAATGGGAATTATTCGTGTCACAGGGCTGTGATCCTTTGAGATAGCCGTTTTTCTTTACTATCGTTATTTTGGACCAACCACGTCTCCACCACAACCACCTTCACAACGCCACCATCACAACAACCACGATCGCCTCAACCACCAACCATGATCACCTAACCACCTTCCCCGCTACGCCAACTAACGATCACCTTCTCCATAAACCACACTACAACCCTCTCCGCTCATAAAAACCGTCTCTACAAAGCAAAAGGAACAAGGGATTCCGAGAACGCCAAGGAAAAAGAACAAGGTATATCGGTGGCGTGCGGATTTTTAACCTTCTCCATCGAAGATCGGAGGTTACTGTTTTCACCCCTTTCTGTTTGTTGGATTCGCTATCATAGTGAGACTACCTCCCACTTACTGCTCACAAGCTTTTCCGGCTTTGTCTGTCTGTGTTGTGTAGTGTGTCCGCAAGCCGAGGCTCCACAAGCACAACCAGCGAACCGATTTCGATGAAACTTTGCCAACATTGAATATACTGGGAATGTGCGCGTTTGAATTGTTGCGCCTAGCAACCACCCGTTGCTGTGCACGCGGCCAAAAAACGCGTACAGTATTTTCAATACTTGTCTTCCAGTTTTGAATGTAGAGAAAAGAGACTTCGAATTAAACACTTCGAGATATTTAGAAAATTTACTCGAGCGATGATTGAGATTATTTTAAATGGTAGTCCTACAAAATCGAGTGCTATTTACCGTCATTTAAGGCCATAAAGTGTGTAAGGAACTACACTGTCGTCCACCTTTTATTTATTTTCCGTAAACGATTCGACCACACACCACACACCATTCAAATTTATTTATTTCCGACAACGATTCCACGACCCACACACCACCTCCAATTATTTATTTATTTACGAAAACAATTCACAACCCACACCCACCTCCAATATTATTTATTTGCCAAAAACGATTCCACACCCACCCCATCCAATTATTATTATATTTACCGAAAACGATTCCACGACCCACACACCACCTCCAATTATTATTTATTTACCGAAAACGATCCACGACCAACACACCACCTCAATTATTTATTTATTTATTTACTGAAAACGATTCCACGATCCACACACCACCTCCAATTATTTATTTATTTACCAAACGATTCCACGACCCACAATCGCCTCACAATTTATTTTTTCCGTAAACGATTCCACGATCCACACAACCCGTTCAATTATTTTTTATTACCGAAAGCGATTCCACGACCCACACACCACTCAAATTATTATTATAAAGTGGGAGTGGCGTAGGAAAGTGGGCGTGGCTTATGAAAAATAGTGTGTGCTCAGGAGTGTGGGCAAACAAGAGCATTGAGAGAAGTATCGGGTTTTCCGTTGTGGTGTGTGTGTGTGTGTGTGTGTGTGTGTGTGTGTGTGTGTGTGTGTTGGCGCGCG
The DNA here is from genome assembly GCA_035128595.1 of Eptatretus atami. NCBI lineage: Eukaryota > Metazoa > Chordata > Myxini > Myxiniformes > Myxinidae > Eptatretus > Eptatretus atami. The sequence goes on from CM068961.1 coordinate 88,348,984, forward strand.
CAATGCGAGGCTCCACAGCACAAACCAGCAAACTGATTATTTTTCAAATGATAGTCCTCAAAAATACGGTGTCTATTACCATCATTTTTTATGAGGATGCCAGTTGGCAAAATACGCAATAGGAAAAATCTTGCCAGGCAGAGGAACAATTGTATGTGAACCAATACGTCTTGGCAATGAATCTTCGTCGGGAGATCGGTCAGAATGAAAAGCATCGTATCCAGCGCTTCGATCCTAGCGAATCCCCCGCGCCTACCGCTGTTGTTGTTTGTTTGTTTGTTTGTGAACAGGATTACGGAAAAAACTCCTCGACGGATTTCGACGAAACTTGGTGGGGGTTAGGTATGGTCCAAGGATCATGCATTAGATTTTGGACTTGGGGGGGGGGGGCCCCCAAAAAAAATTGTAGTGTTTTTTTTATTTTTTTTTATAACCCTGAAAAATAAAAATTTTGCAACTTTTTTCAACAAAATTTCGATTTCTTTTTTTCATTTCTACATGAAGTGATTTCCAACCCCCCCCCCCCAAAAAAAAGTGAGAAAAGAACTATAAACTCTGTCAGCCTGTGACACATATTTAATGAATAAATATAAGGTTCACTTGAGTGACCCAGCAGTATTGGCGGCGGAGGTTTTGCACTCTCCCGAGTGCTCCCCTCTAGTCCCGCCTGTTTTCCCGCGCACCGCAAAGGGGAGATCGTCGTCATTGGTCGGTTCATAGGAGTGAGGCGCTGGAAATAAGGAACGCCCCCTTTCTGAAGCTTCCCGCAGGAGCTGGAAGTGGGCGAGCGATAAACAGGGAGGAGGGAGGCGTTGGAACTGAGGAACGCCTCCTTTCTTGAAGCTTCCCGGAGGAGCTCGAAGGAGGGCGGAGCAAGAAGCCAGGAGGAATAAAAGGGCACGCAGAGCGCCAAGCGGGTGGTCAGTCGTGTGTGGGTGTTGGTGTTTTCTGGTGGCTTCTTGTCGGAGATCTTCGGCTATGGTAGCCTGCCTGTAGAGAAGCGGTCCGTGGGACGACCCGTTGTCGGAGCTCGCAGTCGTGGGGAGTCCGGCGTGTCACCAGGGACCGACGGAAGGCGCCGCTGCCAGCTCTGTCCAAGCCTGCGCATCCGTGTGGAGAGTGCCGGAGAGAGCTCGCCGCCCCATGGAAGGCCGAGCTCAGCCGCGGCTGTCCTAGCTGCCGTGGGGACAGACGTCGCGACTCGCCCACCATCGCACACACGAGGGGCAGGTAACCTGCAACGGCTCGTGGCCCGTTCGGTTGTCCAGCTCCCCCATAATGGTCTACGGACCCTGTCTGGCGCCCTTGTCTTTGGGCGTAGCCTTTCTTTCTTTGATGATGTGTGGCGCCGCCGTGTAGTCCGTAAAAAACTGTTAAGTGCTTGTACAATTAATAAATATATATCGCGTTGTGTTTTTGCCTTGCTCGTGTCTTGTCCCCGTCCCGTGCATGAGCTTTGCTTACATACGTGCATACGTGTAATTGAAATAATGTGCTTGGTTAAATGTACCCGTTTGTTGCGCCTCCTTTCCCCATTGAGAAATGCCATCTTGCATTGCGGAATAATAGTTGGGGTGTAAATACCCGTTAAATAGAATCCGGATCCGGCGAGTCGGGCGATATACCCTCGGTTCAATCACGCCAGACAACGGCCGCTTGAACGACGCTAGTGTCCAAGCCGACTGCTAGCCGAGGTACGTCTCCCCCCGGTAGCACCCCGCGCACGAACTTAGGTATAGCAGACAAAACGAAATTCGGCAGATTGACCTATTTATGCGCGGTTTAGAAATTGGCCTAGAGCCGTGCGAAGCAGTACTGACTGAGACCCACCACGTGATAAAAGCTTCAGACGTTGTCTCCGAAGGTCACGACTAGAATGTCCGTCCGTGGAAGCGACGCTGCTCCGCTATTAGGAAACGCGTCGATGCACCCGTGGGAACGCAAAAAGAATAAACGCAAAAAACAAAAAACTATAATAAATAAATATATCACCATATAAAAAATATAAAAGCACCAAATGTGTTAACACAAAAGATATACACCAAACATTAATCTGTCATAGCGTAAAACAAACTGAAAAGCTACGAGCGCTTGGTTGAGTATTAGGCGACCACAAACACACTAATCCCGTAAGCCGAATATCACCCACAAACCCAACAGACAGCAAGAAAAGCGTAAACAAAAGCCGACAAGAAACCCACCCAAACACAAAGCCCCGAGAAAAAATCGACGAAGAAACCCCGACAAAGTCATGCCCCCACCCACGTCGAAAATTTCAATTATTAAGACCACATACGAAAGAAAAACCCCCATAGAGAAACAGAGCTCTACCAACGCAACCCACCCTCAAACTGGTAACAGCTCAGGCGACCTCCCCATGAAACGATCCGCAAGATCAACACACCTCCCGCAAACCAGAAGCAATGGCCAAACAAACAAGCAAAAAGAGATGAGACAAAACAACCAAAATCAAAGAGATGAAACACCACATACAGGAAAGCGAACAGCACGTTGGTAGACCACTCAACAACTACACCGACACTGACAGATAGTCATGAAAACGATCGAGAGAACAACTCGCCAAGCAAGATAGATCGAATCACGATCAGAAAACCAGAAACTCGCCAAGACCACACGCGCGCACAACATAGAACCACATAAACATCCCATGTGCGAGAGGCCTAAAGAGAACCAACCGAAGTTCGTACAAAGCCACCAAGAACCATACACGAATAAGAGCCAGAAACAAACCCCGTTTGGAGATCGCACAGGACATGCGGAGAACGTGAACAGCGATACCAATTCATCAAACCCAGATCACGGCAGAGACAACAGTGATCCACATTTTGTCAAAACGAAGAAAATCCGACGGCGTCACTTACACGCTCACTCAAGGGCGTCCGTCGGCGACTGACAAGTTCTGCTGCGGGCAAAACTTCACGGCATCAACGGATCAGGAACGCTACAACAGCACCAAACCCACCCCTCCATGCTTCATAATGTTATAACCAGCCCCAGAAAATTAAGGTTGATACTTTTAGAAACCCAACAACACCTTCCATGATGAATGTGTAAGATATGTAAGCGCCCTTCACCAAGATACCCAATTAGTAAAAAGGTCCCAATGCTCGCCGCCCAAGCGAACCGACATCGCACGTCCGCCACCAGACACACTTAAGCCAATAGATCCGAGGGTCAGCACCAGCAAAACAGAATACGCAAAACAGAATAACCACCAGCAACGCAAGCCCACCGAAAACCCCCATAACTACGAGGTACACCCAGACGGGTCCTGAAGCGCAAGAACCGAACAATCACCGCCAATGGCAGTAGCACAACCACCTGGGTCCCGAAGCGGCGAATATGCCAAAACACTAACAAAACAATAAACTAAATAACTCCAACCACAAACACAACAGATCCCGTGACCAACACACCAAGATGTAGTCCCACCCAGCGCAACCAACAGCATAGCCGCTAAACCGGAGCCTGTTTCTGCCGGCGCCGTATCCACGACGCGACTAATCGCATGAACCACCGTGCTGATCGTCCCCTTCTAACGGCAGCCACACCAACCAAACCGGCCTTCTAAACTACCACAACCAACGGACGAAACCATTCACCCCGCCTCATGAAAGAATCCCGCCATACAACGCAGCACGAAAGAATGAAAACATTTAACCACACTGGCCAAGTATTTTTAATAACAATGAGGGAAGCGGCCTAGGCACACTACACCCCACCCCGAAGCCCAAACACGTAAGACAGAATATAAACACACGAAAAACTACATACACTAAATGCACAAATACAATCATATCTACAAAGCACACGAGCACTTAACCAATATACATACTAAGCTAGACGACACCACACCACACACAACACAACACCACACCAACAGCACACAAAAACGAACAACCCCAAAAAAAAACCAAAAAAAAAAAAACCACAGACAACAACACCACACCACACAACAAACAACACACCACAAACACCACAAACGTCGGCTGCGCCCCTAATAACGCTCCAGCTCGAGGAACAAATAACTGACCCAGAACTATCTCGAACCTCTCCCCTCGGTCGTCCAAGCGTGCCCGACACCGGCGTTCCAGCGAGACAGCTGGATCCAAGTCGCCAGTGAGCCAACGATACCTTCCAGAAGCCTCCAGCAGAAATCCTCATCAGAGCGCGCTTCTGAACATCGTTTTGCAGCGTAACAAAGCCACGCCAGGCGCCGATCCTTATCCGTCGATGCGCGCTACGTCGAAGAACCACCCTCCAATGAGGCCGAGATCGCACCAAGCCGAGAACCAAGCGAGAACAAAGCTCCACGAACCAAAGAAAGCTACCCAAGCAACAGCTAACAACTCCTCCTATGAACAAAGCCTCACAACACAACAAGACAAGAAGCACACACACAACATAACCGAAGCCAAGACAGCCCCTCAACACCCTCCTCCCCGAGACAAGCCCTCACCCCCAACACGAAACAAGAACTCCAGCCAGCAACACACAGCTCAACCCTTCCGATGAACAAAGCTAGAGCCCAAAAGCGAACCGAGCCAACAGAACCCGAAGGTCTGCTGAAAAGCCACCAAAGCAAAAAAAAGCTTCTAACCAAAAGCCAAAGCCCAATCCCAAAGCAAAAACTCAAACAAAGCCTCCAACAAGCAGAAGCTTACTAAAAGCCAAGCCAAACAACACACCGCGCTCAAAACAGCCCCTCCCTAACCCAAAGCCAAGCCAAAGAGAAGCCCGAAGCTCACTGAAGCCAGCCCAACAGCAGAAGTATCCCTTTTATTCTATCCCCCCCCCCCCGCTCCCGGGACTCAGCCTCGGCTCCATCCCCGCTCAACCACGGGTGGAGGGAGTTGTTGCGCATGAATCACGCACGGAGGCTCCTCTTCTCTTCGCAGAAGAGGGGTGGCATCTCCATTGTATGATCGCTCCCTAACTATTAAATTGAATCTCGCACGCGCACTTAAATCGATTATGCCTATAAACAATGGAAGGTGAAATATTAGGGAACAACCAAACATCGACATAACTGACAAAGAACCGAATGTGTGTGCAATCGAATTCCCAAAATTCGTAACAATATAATATATCATATATATGTGGTGTAGGGTTTATAATAATATATATATAATATATATATAACCAGGTTGGCTAGTGGTTAGGGTAGGCCTGGGATCCTAAAGGTCCTGAGTCAAGCCCGTTGGCCGCTGTAATAATACACTCAGAGGTTGACTCAGCCGTCATCCTCTGATCGGCAAGTGAGTACCAGTGACTGGGGCCAGTGTATGCCCGCTTAGAATAGGTGACAATCCCGTTGCAAGAGGCGACCAGGGTGCGACCAGAAGGCATCCGGCGAAACCTTGCCAAATCAAAACGGATCATAATGGCTGATCGCGCTGTGGCCACTCCTAACAGCAGCCGAAGAAGAAAAGAAATATATATAAAATATATATAATAAATATATATATATTGTTTGTAGATTTCCCACCCGTCGGCGTGCGAACAACCGCGTCTAACCAATAGCGGTCCTTCGCCCACCGAACGGACAACCAGCCGCGCTCTTCCGGATCAACGCAACCGAAACAGCCACGGTGTGTTGTAACCACACCACAACCTTGTCCGCAAGCTACCCGCGCTACAGGGTCCGATCGCCAAACCTTCGATTTACTAATACGCGCGGGAGGTAACCGAAGATTGTACCTAACGGGACGCTTGGAAACGAGCCGCTAAGCACTCGCTTCCTTTGGGATAACCGAGCGGGTATTAATCGATCCCGTTGGACCCGATCACTTTACCGGCATTAAAAACAAACTATATCCCGAGTGTAATGGGGCAGTTCAATGAGAGAATGACGCAACGAACAAGTTACATTCACACAAGACATTTATTATAATAAAGCACGTACAAGAAACAAAAAACAAACGTATCAATATAACAAGCAACAAAAGCACGACAAAAGAACTACAACCGTCTACTATTATACAGTCACTGCACTTAACAGCAGTTCCTACTTATAGAACAGGCCCATGACACATTACGCACACACACAACCCAAGAAATGGCAGAGGTCTTAAAATAACGACCCAGCTCGGAGGACAGGTGAGCTGAAACCCAGAGCTACTCTCGAACCCTCACCTCGTGTTCAAGTTGTTCGGACCCGGCTCCAGCGAAGCGAGCTGGATCCAATCGCCGTGAGCCGGCGACCTTCCCGAGCTCCCGCAATCCTCCCGCGCTTCTCAACACGTGCTGTGAGACGAGCGCCGAATCAATCCCGTCGATGCGCCGCTTCCCCCAAGGAACCACTCAAGAAGAGGTCGATGAGTCGCACCAAGCCGGGAACCAAAATGAGAACAAAGAGCTCCAGAACCAAGAAGAAGAAGAAGCCCACCACTCGCAGCTTGACCGATAACCAGCTCAACTCTCTTCCAAACAAGGCAGCTTGAGCAAAAAGCTTTCAAAAGCCTCCAACCCTAACCAGAGTCAAGCAGGACCCGAAGCTCTGCTGAACAACTCCACTGCAGAACAAAAAGCTTCCGAAGGCCTCAACCCTAACCCAAACCAAACAGACCCAAGGTCTGCTGAGCGACTACTCTCTGCCGAAGCAAAAAGCTTACTACTCAACTCCATCTCCCAACTCGCCCACGAACAAAAGAAAAGATCCCTCTTATCCTTCTCCCGCCCTCCCCCGCTCCCGGCTTGACTCTTGACTCATGCCTCGGCTCCATCCCGGCTCACCACGGGGAGGAGTTGTTGACATCATGAGTCACGGGACGGCAGGTGGTTCTTCCCTTCGCGGAAAGGGGGAGGGATGTCTCCATTGTTCGTTCCCTAACTATTAAATCGATCCGCAGCGCATCTAATCGATTTCTGAACATTTAAACAATGAAAGGTGAGCTATCTAGGGAACAAGCACTTATCGACATAGCTGATAAAGGAACCTGTACGTTGTGCAATCGAATTCCCAAATTCGCAACACTATATATAATAATCTTCTTCTTCTTTCGCTGCTCCCTTAGGTCGCACAGCGGATCATCCGTTATGATCCGCATAATGATTTGGCACAAGGTTTATGCCGGATGCCCTTCCTGAGCAACCCTGTCCCTCTACGGACACAGGGATGTTATTGTCTCCTTCCGGCTGCTCCCGTTAGCGTTGCCACAGCGGATCACCATTATGATCCGCATACTGATTCGCACAGGTTTTACGCCGGATGCCCTTCCTGACGCAACCCTGGTTGCCTCTACGACACAGGGATAAGGATTGGGTTCGCCATGATTCCGGGCTGCCCTATACCCGCTCATAGCGCGGCCAGCGCAGAGTACCCGTCCTCAAGCAATCCTCCAACCCAAGCCTCCGAGTAGCCGGATTACAGGCGCACGCCACTACGCCCGTTCTTACGGACACAGGGAATGTACACCTATTTAACCGGGCATACATGGTGACACTGTCATCCATTACATGGAAAGGTGCAATTGCAAACTTCACTCTGACTTAATTGCTTCTTGCTTTTTTATATGTGTAAAAGTATATACAGGGTGGCCTGAAAGTCACTTTACCCCTTCCAATGAAACATTTCTTGAACTCTTTAATAGCAGGTTTATTGTACAGTACTTACAATAATTAATTTGTCATTGTGCTGTATGTGCTCCATCATTCCTCTGAGTCAGTGTTCCGCATACCAATAGCGGGCGAGGGTAGAGGGAAGGATGGAGAGAAGTGCGAGATTTATCAGGGGTAAAGTAACTTTCGAGCTACCCTGTATATGGATATATATGTAATATATATATATATATATATATATATATATATATAAAATATGTAGTGTATATATAGTATGTATGTATATATATAATGTGACTGTGCGTATATATTGACAATGGCATATATACACATACATACATATATAATTAAATATATATATATATATATATGTGTGATGATATGGTATGTATATACAATACACATATATGTATGTATATACAAATAATATATGTATAAATATTGTAATATATAAATATATATGTATGTATACCGGTGTCCCAAAAAAATGTACTCACATTTTGGCTCCTCATAACTCATTGAATTTTCATTTATTCAGATCAAATTGACCAATAATGGCAGAAGTACGACTAGGTTTTGAAGAAAAAATTATCATAAAGTGCTACTGGAAGCACGAAAACATCATGGAAGTGCAAAGACAATTTCGAACATTTTCACAAAGATCCACCAACGCGACGCACCCTGCTCGCATCCGAGATAAGTTTGAAACAGATGAACTGTGCATGACGTCCATAAGGAGCGTTCAGGAAGACCACGGTCATCAACCACCCCCGCAAAGAAAATCAATTGCTGGAAACCCTCCACCGATCCCACAGAAATCTGTACGACAAATGGCTCATGAGGCAGGAATCCCAAAATCAAGCCCCATCGCATTTTGAAGGAATTAATTGGAAAAGTTACATTCCAAAATTAATCCATGCTCTAAATGAAGACGATCCTGACGGAGAGCTGAATTTTGTGAGTGGTACCTGGACAAATGCGAAGAAGATGCAGCATTTCCATCCAAAATTGTTTGGAGCGATGAGGCCAGCTTCAAGTTAAATGGCTCAATTAACCGCACAATTGCACCTACTGGGCTCCTGAAAATCGCATGTTACTATGGAACACCATTTAAACTTACCAGGGTTACTGTTGTGGTGTGGGATATCAGCATTGGGTATCCTAGGCCATTCTTTTTGACCAAACTGTCACTGTGGGATTACTTAAACTTGCTGCAGGAAATCCGTCGCCACCTGTCGAAAGAGATATTTGGTGACGAAGAGATTTACTTTCACAAGATGGAGCACTCCCCACTACCACCGGATGTAAGGCCTATCTCGAGCAACTTTTCCGAACAGATGGATTGGGCGAAGAGGTAGTGTTGAATTCCCTGCGCTCTCCCAGACCTCACTCCAATGGACTTCTTTTTATGGGAATATCTGAAAGATAAGGTTTACGCTCAAAACCAGCAACAGTCGATGAGCTGAAAGAGGAAATTAAAGACAATGTCTTGCAGTTCCAAATGAAATGATTCGTAACGCTGTTGAATCCATTGGTCCGCGTTGTCAGCTGTGTTTGGAACGTGATGGTCGTCAGTTTGAACATTTTTAAACATGCATTTATACATTTAACCATAAATCTTGTTTCTAAGTCAATAAACAATGCATTTATTATCATTTAAAGAGTGAGTACATTTTTTTGGGACACCCTGTATGTGTATATATATATATATATATATATATATATGTACAGTGGGGAGAACAAGTATTTGATACACTGCCAATTTTGCAGGTTTTCCCACTTACAAAGCACGTAGAGGTCTGTAATTTTTATCATCGGTACACTTCAACTGTGAAAGACGGAATCTAAAACAAAAATCCTGAAAATCACATTGTCTGATTTTTAAATAATTAATTTGCATTTTATTGCATGAAATAAGTATTTGATCACCAACCAACCAGTAAGAATTCTGGCTCTCACAGACCTGTTAGTTTTGTCTTTAAGAAGCCCTCCCATTCTCCACTCATTACCTGTATTCACTGCACCTGTTTGAACTCGTTATCTGCATAAAAGACAGCTGTCCACACTCAATCAATCAGACTCCAACCACTCCACAATGGGCAAGACCAGAGAGCTGTCTAAGGACATCAGGGACAAAATTGTAGACTTGCACAAGGCTTGGATGGGCTGGGATCGGTGTTTTCGGCATGCGAGGTGTAAATATAGTCCTCACTGTTTGATGAACGGTACAACACACATATGTATACATGAAGTGGGAGTGGAGGGGAAGCTGTAGCCAGAGGTTTTCCTGGGGGTGTGGGGGAGTGATGGCAGTGCATGGAGAGTGAGGAATTGAGATTTTGATGAAAACAGCAACTCGGCTGCCAAGATGAGGTGCAAGTCTGTCATTCCGGAGGAGGGAGTAACCAGGGAGAGATATTAGGGCGTCAGAGATGTCTTGAAGAAGGAATATTTCTGTTAAGCAGGTTATGTCTGGTTTGTTCGTGGCAACCTGTATGGAAAGATGTCAGGTTTGAGCGAAGGCCCTGGATGTTTAAGGTCCACACTGCTAAGGAAGAGGGAGGAGAGGAGGCTAAGGGTGCAGGGACGAGGGAGGAGGAAGGGAGAGTTGACAGAGTGGGGAATTGCAGAAGAGTTGGTCGAGACGGCCCGAGGAGGAGAAAAGGCTCGGTGTAGGAAGCTTGGAGGGGGAAAGAGTGTTAAGGATGCTGTGAGAGGGAAGCTTTGAGAGAGAGTGAAGACTATGTGAGACAAACAGCAGATTTGCTCCTTGTGAGCCAAGGGCCATCCATTTCTAGTGCCCCATTGTGTCTGCGGACATCCTACAGTTGGGTTACTTTTATATATTTTTTTTCAGAGGTTGGTGGCAGGATTTGCACTACAGCCACCGTAAGACACTTGATTCTGCAAAACCCACAAATGTAAGGAAATCTGCAAACCCACTCCGTGGGAGTATCTCCTATGCTGCTGCCTTCCACATGCCAGCTCACCGTATGACGGTATTGGGGCAAATTTTCAGGACCCCCATTCCTTGATGACAGGAGGAAAGCCATGGGGTAAACCTCCAGGGTCAGATTGCGGTGTTGTGAGGAGGGGTGGTGCTGAGGTATCGTCCACCAGAGGGCGGTCTCCTTGGGTTAACTTGAGGCAGTTCCTTCTGGTGGGTGCCTGAAATGTCCTATCCTTAAGAGAGGATGATCACCTGTCTTATATCATCTGAGCTCAAGCGTTTGAACATCGGTATTGCAGCACTGAGGTTCGGAGATGGACAGTGGCTATATATCATGGCTGGTGGTTACGCCGAGTGTTGGTCTAGTCGCTCTGATGGTTACCATGCCCAATGAGTTGCTGCATCTGTGTCCAATAAGCTGACTCCAATGATTATTGAGGTAACACCGGTCAACGAGTGTACTATGAGACTAAGGATTCATCATTGCTTGGGTGTCATTTCCCTAGTCTCTGTATATGCTCTGACTGAGGCGAGTGATCTCACCATGAAGGACGTATTCTATGCCGTGGTAGAGTCTGTGGTTGATCAGTGCCCCAGTCTAGATACTCTTCTAGTCTTGGGGGATTTCATTGCATTGACTGGAAATGATTGGGATGGTTATGAGACGTGTTAGTCCCCATGGGTCTGGAACTATGAACCAGAATGGCACTAAGTACCTTGACTTTGCAAGAAGTTATGGACTTGGGGTGGCTGGTTCATGCTTTCAGCATCCACAGGCTCATCGCTGGACTTGGTATTCCAACTCTGGTGGTGTTTCAAAGGAGATTGGCCATGTGCTTGTTTTGTTACTGGTCGATGGAGGATAATCCAGAGCTGCAGGGTCTACCAGAGTGCTCAGTTCCTTAATACCGACCACAGGCTTGTTGTGGAAACTCCGAATTTGCAGCTTAAAGCCAGGAGAATGCTACTATCCCAGCCTAGGCTGGATGTTTGCAAGCTCAAGAATGAGAGGATTTTGCGAACAGGCTGAGTGGGGATTTTGCGGATCTGGGTGCTTTGGGGAAGCCTTAAGAGTGGTGGAGTGCCTTCAAGACCACCATCCTTGACGTTGCCGGTGGATGTCTTGCAACTCACAGTAGGGCGAAGAAGAATTTTGTCGAGGGCACTGGACACCATTGACGAGTCACAGGGCCAGACTTAATGGCAGAGCTGAGCTGTTCAGGGAGATGATGCGTAAAACTGTACGTGCGCTTAGGGTGGACAAGGATGCCGATGTGCAAGGAATGTGTGAGGTGGTAGAGCTTAACTTGTGGTGAAGTGATTCTCATCCTGCTTCCAGGGGAATTGCATATTGCGTTCCTCCAAGCCCTTCTTTCGGTGGACTGCATTTAGAGCAGAGGGTGATGGGCTCTTAACAGAGGAGTTCGAAGTGAAGGCCTGCTGGGCCGGTTGCTTTGATCGGCTGTACCAGGCTGATCCACCAGCTGTTGAGTTGGATGTCAGGGGTGTTACCATCGCGATTGCTGACCCTCCAATCAACTGTGATCCACCTTCGTTTGTGGAAACGCAGGCTGCGGTGAACCGTTGAAATGGGGTAAAGTTCCTGGCATCTGTGACATCCATGCTGAACTTCTCAAGGCTGGTGGGAATGCTGTACTCGTGTCGTTGCATGCAGTTCTGTGCTCTGCCTGGAACACAGGCATCATCCCAACTGACTATAGTGGGGCAGATAACAGCAATTTTTGAGAGGAATCGTGCAAATGATGATACAAGCATCAAATTTTGCACATTTGTTCTCCAGGGGATTCTAATCAAATCTGCCTGATTGGCCATTTGAAAATCCAAATTTTGAACAATTTGAAAAATAAAAAAACTTCAAAAAAGTCAAGATCACGAATCAATGTTGGATGCTGGCTGAGATTGGTGAATGTTTCAGAAACATCATCAAAGACGTTCCAAGTCTGCCATGCAGTTTTCTTCCCTTTACCGTGGAAGGCAGACACGACGTCACATCCAGTGAACCATGGAAGTATGGGATCCCTCTAGCTTTCTCAGGCCCTATTGCAGAAACTACCTCATGGACTGGAATCCATCGTGCCTTGGCTCCTTGGCCAAAGGCAATCCACATGTTCTCAAGACCTAGTTCCTGTAAGGATGGCAGTACAGATATTGCTATGACTAGTACGTCCGTGTCATTAGCCTTAATGATAATGGACTTGCTACCATCCGTCGTTGCATCCCTGGCATGTACAAATATTCGAGTGTCAGCTTCTTCATGACAAGATGGAGACACAGCATCCAGTGACTTCCTTGTGTTGCTAATGGCATCTTCTCCTTTTGTGCCAATGACTGTGCTTGTCGTCTGTGCTTCACACATCTTTTCCGCAAGGAAGTGAAACAGCTCAGTCTTGTTGCTGTCATCTCAAAGAAAGCTTCTCCAGTTACTTGGGGTCTTACTGGTTCCTGTCACTCTTCTTCTGATTCCTTGCCCCCTTTTCGACCTTGCCTTGGACTTCAGACTTGACTTCTTGTACACATCAAATACTACGTCCACCCTCTCGTACCTGGCACCATAGGATTCCACCTTTGGATGATGTCTTTTTAGCATAGTCATCAAATATCTTTGAAGTGCGTGGAGGTAGGGCACTGATAAGTGCTGAGCCATTATTGATGACTGCGTCTCCCCTTGTTCTCTGTCTGGATGTTCACTTGCGCTTCAAGAATTTCAGCCAGCTGTGACTTCAATTTTTTTGAAGTTTTTTTTATTTTTTTTTATTTTTATTTTCAAAATTTGGATTTTTCAAATGGCCAATCGGGCAGATTTGATCAGAAAGCCCTGCAGAACAGAAATGCCACATTTGATGCTTGTATCATAATTTGCACGATTTTCTACTGTCTACTACACTACTAACAGGGGCCTTGTTGTCCCTCTCTGGAAAGGGAAGAACTGATCACAAGACTGAAACAACTACTGAGGGGTGACGCTGCTCTCAGTGCCGGGCAAGGTCTTTGTTCGGATAATTCTTGATTGGGTTTGCCACCATCTCCTTGAGCACCAGCATCCAGACCAGTCTGGCTTTATACCAAAGAGGTCAACGATTGACCGTATCCTTGCTCTTCGGGTCCTCACCGAACGCAGAACGCAGAGTTTCGGCAGGGGCTGCTTGCAGCCTATGTTCATCTCTGCAAAGCATTCGATTCAGTGAATTGGGATGCCCTCTCTGGGGATTCTTGGTCTTCGTGGGGTGCCACCAAAACTGATCAATTTGATTTCTGAACTATACTCTGGAACTGAGACCGCTGTGAGATGTTGATACAATCTCCACTTATTTCCAGTTGTTCCTGGAGTTAGTCAAGGGTGTATGCTGCCCCCCCCCCCCCCACTTCAGCACTTTTGTAGATTTGATTCTGGGGAGGATGCTGGAGAGATCAAGCTGTGGTGCATCATTTGGGAATGTCAAGATCTCTGACCTTGATTTTGCAGATGATGAGTCACCTTTGCGGAGACTGTTGATATCCTTTTGGGGCCCTTGGGGTGCTGAATGAGGAGTCAGAGCCACTGTGATTACAGGTTTCCTGGGTGAAAACTAAGATCCAGGCTTTCAATGACATATTGGATGCTGTTATCTTGTCTGTACCTGTTTGTTTTGAGGTTGTGGAGAGATTCACTTCATTGCAGTGATATTCATGTCTGCTATCTGTGAGCCATAGGTCAGTCGACATCTGGGTTGGGCCTGGGGAGTCATGGATTCACTGCATCATGGGATGTGGCACTGCCGGTACCTATGTAGTTGGATGAATCTCTGAGTCTTCAGGACCTTGGTGCTTCCAGTCTTGCTCTTCTGATGTGGCACTTGCACTCTGACCAGGGATCTGAGACAGAGACTTTATTCTTTTGGTACCAGGTCTCTTCGGAGAATCCTTGGCTATCACTGGTCGGACTTTGTGTCCGAGCATTTGCTGAGAGAGACTCAAATGAGATTTGTTACCTGCATAGTCAGTGAGCTTTGGCTGTGTGGGCATGTGGCTCATTTTCCTGACGCTGATCCTGCTCGTCAGATTCTCTCAGCGAGGGAGCCTCGTGAGTGGAGGATGCCATTGGGCCGACCACGTGCCTCGTGGTTGCATCAGGTTGATCAGCATCTCAAGGAGATGTGGATGTGCCATGCATCTGCCTGTGGGATCGCCAGATGGAGGCTCCTGGAGTCCTGGTGGAAAGTTGATGCAGTGACGTGCTGCTCCGGCACATGCTCCCATCCATCCATCCATCCATCAGGACCATACTCTGTGCAGAGCGTTGGTGCTGGCTAAGCAGTCTCCTTGGCTCCTGGGCACAATCCTGGATGGGTCGCCACTCCGACACACAATACCAGCAAACGGGCACTCATTTTGCCGACCTCAGAAGGATGACAGGCAGAATCGACCCCACCTGTATTAATTCAACAGCCAAGCAGCATTTGAACTCTGGACCCGAGGATCCCAAGCCCACCACTCTAGCCATTAAGCCAACACCAGGCATGCATGTTCCCATACCTGACCTGAAGACGATGAGAGCAGGCACTGTCAGGGGGCAGGACGCTAATTGGAGAGGTGGGGAGAGGGGAGGGATGAGACTTGGTCGTGGTATGGTGAAAAAGGGAGTGGGAAGGGGAGGTAGAAGATTTGAGGGTTTGGGAAGAGGGGGAGGTGTGATTAGAAGAAAGAAAGGGTATGTTTCAGATGTTGAGTATACTCGTTGAGTGGGTGAGATAGCTCTTCGGTTAGAATGGAACCCACAGATGTGAGAACACCACACAGTTTAGTACACCAGAGGAGCTGATAAAAGATACTAAAGCAGAAGACAGTGAAGAGTTGCTAAGAGTGGAGGAAGGATGAGGGGCAAGAAGGGAGGGGTAAGGAGAGGGTATGACAGTTGAGTTCGGATGTAGATTTAAGGAGGTGGGGTGTTGTTAGAGATGCAGTTGAAGACATTACGTGAGGGATACAATAAAGGGGAATTGAAAGAATGGAGAAAAGAAACATTATTACAGTTGGACTTTTTTGACACTGGATGAAGGAAAGGTTGAATTGATGTTTATTTTTATTTTTTGTTGATAGATGAGGTATGGTTAGGTAAAGGAAAGGTTGAAGAAAAAATCATGAAGGTATATGGCGAATGTGGATCGGCTGAAGTAGAAGGAAGATGGTAGGTCAGCGAAAGAGGAAGATGGGTTGGAGAAATCATGTTGTTGTGGGAGGTGTAAGGTGAGAAGTGAAAAGACATTTAAAATATATAATGAAAATATTATTATTATTTCTTCTTTTCTTAAATTTGTTTATTTATTTTGAAGATTAGGTAGAGGAAAGGTTGAAGAAGAAATTGAGGTGTATGTTGAATGGGGGTCGGCAAAAGAGGAAGGAGGAAGAAGAATTGGTGCAGGAAGTCATGTGGTTACGTGGGGGTGTCGGGTAAGAAGGGAAAAGGTTTTTTTTAATTATTTATTTATTTATTTATTTTACATTTTAAGACGTGAAACAGACAGTATAGTTGGGAGGGATTGAAGGAGTGTGGAAGGAAAAGTGGAGAAAATTTAACTGATGGTAATAAGGAGAAAATACAAATAAACATGATTGTGCACATCGATGGGAAAACGGGTAGGTCTCAGGGAAACCCGATATGACGAGACCGCCGAAAACTCACCAAATAGCATGTTTTTATGCAAAACTGAATTCGGAGCACAGTAGAAACGGAGGCAATAAAATAAAGTCAAAACGTGACAAACAATGACAGAAAACTTGTCTGAGAATGTTGGCAGAGGTCCCCAGAGAGAACCAACTGTCGCTCAAAAACCAGAAGTGAAGTCGTTTGAGAACGACCTGGGTTTGGCTCCACAATCAACATCCGTACACTAAAGGGAAGGAAACCCCAAGGCGCATACATACCCTAACACCGAGTGACATCGATGCTCGCCATGCTTGACCATAAACCCATCGAGCTCTTGTTATCCCTTGTCATCCCTTGTCATCCCTTACATTACACGTTCGATTTGCTCTTATTTATTCATTTTTGGTTTAAAAAGTACATTAAATTTTTTTATGTTAAAAAAAACAAAAGGGTTTAATTGGTTTATCGAACATAACACGCTGAGTGCGCAGGAAATTGGACGCTCGAATGCGGGAAAACAATGTGTGAGCGGTGTGCTGAACAGTGGAACGCAGGGATTTGTTCATGTCCCATCATGCATCTGGCTTTTTTGGGGCACCATACCATACTGTACTCTATTGTGCTGTTTGTCCATGTTGATGTCTCTCAACTGCCACTGGTGTTTGTCGATTGTCCAAAAATATATTTGTCCGTTCACGTTGTGTTCAGTGTTGTGATTTGGCAGTGCTCAGGCATTTAAGTGAACATTTTTTAATTTCCTGTGCCGCATTTGCTTTTTGGGCTTTATTTTTATTTCCTCTGCCACCGAAGGTGGAACAAGGTTATATTTTCACCTCTTGTCTCTCTCTGTCTGTCTGTCTGTCTATGTGCAGGATATCTCAAAAAGTTGTGGACGGATTTGGATGAAATTTGGTGGGCAGGTTGGGTGTTTAACAAGGGCGGATTGATTAGATTTTGGTGAAAATCTGAATCCAGACCTACAACGAAAATTTCTTTTTCATTTCCAAAGTGATTCTTCACCATTGAGAGATGAGACCAAAAACAATATATAGCATGTTTCAAAAAGTTGTGGACGTATTATGACAAGACTTGGTCGATGAGTTGGTTATGTGACGAGAAGAAGCCAATTCGATTTTGGTTCAGGTCAAGGGATAGGACATTCCAGGCACCCACCCGAAGGGACCCCCTCAGGTTAACCCAAAGAGACTACTGTCTGGTGGGCGACACCTCAGCACCACCCCGACACACACAACTGCAATCTGACCTGGGATGGTTACCCCGTGGTTTTCCTCCTCTCATCAAAGATCGGGGGTCCCGAAGGCTTTGCCCCAATCCCGTCATCCGGTGAGCTGCCCTGTGGAGGGCAGCTACACAGGAGGCACTACCACAGAGTGCGTTTTTAATTTTCATTGCGTTTTTCTTGTGTTTTGTGGTGTGAAGGGTTTTACGGTGGCCAGAGTGCAAATCCTGCCATCAACCTCCGAAAAATAGTAACGCAAATGCAGGAGGACGTCCGCAGACACAGTTGGGCATTAGAAATTGATGGCCGTTGGCTCACAAAGATCTCCTCCGCCATTTGACAGGTTTTGTTTTTAATTCTGCTGGGTGTCCATTTCCACACACCCTCCTCACCAGGAAACCTGGTGGGGGAGACTGTTTGGTCGCCGACAACCTGACCATGAAAAAGGTTAGTACAGGTTTATGTGGTACCTGCAGCAAGTCACAGATCGAATCTGGCCGGTCCTGTAGGTTGGCAACAAATTTCATGGGATTATAATTGTCGTAATCTGATTTCAAAATGGGTGCCCTTGGTCCCCTCATCATAAATACGAGTCTTTTTTAATGATAACATTAATTGGGTCATATATGCTTTAAAAAACCGTAACTTGTTTTTGTTTTGCAAGTGACCACGTCAGCATCGAGCAAGGTACATATTCGTTCAGGTCTGGCTCAGTGAAGAACCGTATTTAATCACAGGCTTGAGCATCTTGCACGCACGCACGCACGCACGCCACACACACACACACACAACACAACACACCACACACCCACACACACACACCAAACAACACAACAACACACACACAAACGCCTTGAATTATTATGTTTCTGGTCATTGTCACGTTGTTGGCCACAGCAGATTCTTGTGAAGAATATAGAAGTCAACCAGTGATATAATTAACCTCCGCCATCTTCGAAGATGGATGGAGGTTACTGTTTTCACCCCTTTCTGTTTGTTTGTTTGTTGTTTGTTTGTGAACAGTATTACGGAAAACTCCTCGACGGATTTCGACGAAACTTGGTGGGGGGGTTAGGTATGGTCCAAGGATCATGGCATTAAATTTTGGACTTGGTCCCCCCCCCCCAAAAAAAAATTGTTAGAGAAAAGAATTTTTTTTTTTTGCATTTCTGCAAATTTTAAGTGATTTCCAACCCCCCCCCCAAAAAAAAATTGTTACCCCCCCCCAAAAATAGAGAATTTTTTTTTGCATTTCTACATGTTTTAAGTGATTTCACCCCCCTCCAAAAAAATTGTGACCCCCCCCCAAAAAGTTGGAGAAATTTTTTTGTTTTTTTTTTGCATTTCTACATGTTTTAAGTGATTTCCAACCCCCCCCCCCCAAAAAAAAATTAAGAGAATTTTTTTTTTTTTTTGCATTTCTACATGTTTTAAGTGATTTCCAACCCCCCCCCCCCCCCAAAAAAAATTGTTAAAGAAAAAATTTTTTTTTTTTTGCATTTCTACTGTTTTTAAGTGATTTCCAACCCCCCTCCAAAAAAAATTGACCCCCCACAAAAAGTTGAGAAAATGTTTTTTTTTTTTTTTTTGCATTTCTACATGTTTAAGTGATTTCCAACCCCCCCCCCCCCAAAAAAATTTGAGAATTTTTTTGTTTTTTTGCATTTCTAATGTTTTAAGTGATTTCAACCCCCCCCCCCCCAAAAAAATTGTTACAGAAAAAAAATTTTTTTTTTTGCATTTCTACATATGTGATTTCCAACCCCCCCCCCCAAAAAGAATTGTTAGAGAAAAAAAAATTTTTGCAACTTTTTTTTCAAACAAATTTAGATTTCTTTTTTTTGCATTTCTACATGTTTTAAGTGATTTCCAACCCCCCCCCAAAAAAAAAATTGTTGGAGAAAAAATTTTTGCAACTTTTTTTCAACAAAATTTCGATTTTTTTTTTGCATTTCGACATGTTATAAGTGATTTCCAACAAAAAACATGCCAAAATTATAATTGCGGCTGATTTTGGAACTTCAGGTGGATATACCCACGTAAAATCATTTCTGTCTCAAGGAATCTAGTTGTGACGAATGAATTGAGTATGTAAAAGTAAAAGGGAAGTTGCAAACTATAACTCTGAGCACTGTTGACGTCAAATTGAATGAATAGGATATCAGGTTCACTTGAGTGACCAGCAGTATTGGCGGCGGAGGTTTTGCACTCCACCGAGTGCTCCCCCTCTAGTTAACCTCCGCCATCGAAGATGGATGGAGGTTACTGTTTTCACCCCTTTGTTTGTTTGTTTGTTTGTTTGTTTTGATCAGTATTACGGAAGAACTCCTCGACGAATTCGACGAAACTTGGTGGGGGGGGGGGGGGTTAGGTATGGTCCAAGGATCATGCCATTAGATTTTGGACTTGGTCCAAAATCCAATATGGCCGCTATTGTGGCCATTTTGAAAAAATATTTGAATTTTTTTTTTTGCATTCTTACGTGTTTTAAGTGATTTCCAACAAAAAACATGCCAAAATTATAATTGCGGCTGATTTTGGAACTTCAGGTGGATATACCCACATAAAATCAATTTCTGTCTCAAGGAATCTAGTTTGGACGAATGAATTGAGTATGTAAAGTAAAAGGGAAAGTTGCAAACTATAACTCTGTGAGCACTGTTGACGTCACATTGAATGAATAGGATATCAGGTTCACTTGAGTGACCAGCAGTATTGGCGGCGGAGGTTTTGCACTCCACCGAGTGCTCCCCCTCTAGTTAACCTCCGCCATCGAAGATGGATGGAGGTTATTGTTTTCACCCCTTTGTTTGTTTGTTTGTGAACAGTATTACGGAAAAACTCCTCGACGGATTTCGACGAAACTTGGTGGGGGGGGGGTTAGGTATGGTCCAAGGATCATGCCATTAGATTTTGGACTTGGTCCAAAATCCAATATGGCCGCTATTGTGGCCATTTTGAAAAAATATTTGAATTTTATTTTTTTTGCATTTCTGCATGTTTTAAGTGATTTCCAACCCCCACCCCCCCCCAAAAAAAAAAATTGTTACAGAAAAAAAATTTTTTGCAACTTTTTTTTTCAACAAAATTTCGATTTCTTTTTTTTGCATTTCTACATGTTATAAGTGATTTCCAACAAAAAACATGCCAAAATTATAATTGCGGCTGATTTTGGAACTTCAGGTGGATATACCCACGTAAAATGAATTTCTGTCTCAAGGAATCTAGTTATGACGAATGAATTGAGTATGTAAAAGTTAAAAGTAAAAGGGAAAGTTGCAAACTATAACTCTGTGAGCACTGTTGACGTCAAATTGAATGAATAGGATATCAGGTTCACTTGAGTGACCTAGCAGTATTGGCGGCGGAGGTTTTGCACTCTACCGAGTGCTCCCCTCTCGTTTGCTCTGTTTTATGATAGGCAAGTGCAGATTGTGAAAATGTTCTTTATGGCCGATGAGGTATATTTATGATGTAACGAATAAAAATTTCATTGCAGGCTCGCAGGTTCAAACTTAACTATGCAACACACAGCAGACAACCAGATGGCAGGTAAGACTTGCTTCAAATATATTGTTTTTTAATCAATGTTTCACTGTTAAAGAAGGTTCCTTTCATGTTGCAACAAGTCTCGAACAACCGAGTCGTGCTGCCTTTCCACAGGATCGTATATAATCCGAGGCCTCCTAGAACGCAAAGGTACTTTTTCTTATTTTCATGTGGAAACCTTGATCTCTTCCTTTTCCTTTTTTTTTTCTTTTTTTTTTTTCTTTCTTTTCTTTTAGCTAGCATTTTGTGCAAGCAAGTTTTCTTTCAGCCCAGAGTATTCAATCTTCGTTGGTGACCTCACGCCAGAGGTTGAAACTTCCAGCTGTATGATTTCTTTGTGCGAAAGTATCCTTCTTGCATGTCTGGGAAAGTGATTACAGACCAAAATGGAGTGTCAAGTATGCTTTATTTATTGCTATCACTTTGATTATAATTATATTCTTTTTTTTTTTTCCTTTTGGGAATCTTCAGATTCGGAAGCTTGTTATTTGGAAGCCAAATGCTGAGTTAAGCTCTCTTTGTTCATTTTGCATTGTCTCTCTCCCTCAGAGGATATGGCTTTGTAAGGTTTGCTGAAGAAAATGAACAGAAGAAAGCTCTTGGAGAGATGCAGGGGGCTACGGGCCTCGGAAGTCGGCCTGTGAAGATCAGCCTGGCAACTCCCAAAAAGTACTTGCCTTTTTCAAAATACTTTTTTTATTTCTTGTTTTCTTTTGTTTTGTCCCAAGTCCCTCTCACATGAAAGTTTTGTTTATAGGACACTTTTGTTGCAGTGCTTGAGCTTTTTCTAGTCTCCAAATGGTCTCATGTGCTTAGGATTCCTTGCTGTGAATTTCTTCCTTTTAACTGTGGGCTGTCAGGGTATGGGTGTGGGAAGAGGGCTAATTCTATCAATTTAGAGTGAAGTTTCCAGGAGACTATGAAATACCTACCTTTTCCTTTTCCTGCAAATGGTGAAAAGCAACTTGGCACAGTTTAATAAAAAGCACAAAGTGTTAGGGCATTTGTCCTGTCCAATTAAGGTAAAATATGACTACTTGAATTTATCGGTAAATAACTTATCGGTCAGGTCAGGTGTGGGAGCTTGTGCCGGAGCAGCGCATCATATAACCATAGCCATAAACTGGTTCACATTTGAGAATATTTTAACTTGGTCGTTGTATTCAGATTCATCTATTTGAAATTGCAATTAAACCAATTTTACAAAAACTCGTCGTTAACTGCTGAAATCCTGAAATCAACAGTTCATGCCTTTATTTTATTTGCTTGTTTTAATGCAGTCACTCGGCCACAGCAACGAATCGAAGGATTAATTGAGGAATAAAAGTAATTATAAATGTTCGAAGTTGATAATCGTGTTGCATCAAAACTAAAATCGAATTGTCACTGAGAATCGCTGTAACCGATCATCAAAACTTTCAGTGCAACTTTAAGTCGCAAGTGCAACTTGATGAACTTGTGTGAAGGCATTCGTGCCCCCCCTCCCCAAACACCACCACATCCTTCTGCACCCCCTTTTCATCGTGCATAAATCCTGTCGATACCAGGGGAGTTTCCAAATGTATTAACATGGGGCAATCGCAAAAGTGGCAATTGTTTATCCTTGTTTTTTTCTTTCTTTTTTTTTTCCTCTCTGTCTCCACTGACGAAATTGCCAGAGCCATTATGATTTTGGGTAATCTGTCCATCCATCCATCTACGCATCCGTGATAGGTTTTTGTTACCTGATCACTTAGGAAGGGCTGAATCCAAGTCAAACTTGGTACAAATATGTATAATGATGCAAAGATTAACTGATTAGATTCTAGGGTCAACAGGTCAAAGGTCCAAGGTCCCATTGGGTAAAAATTTTGTTACTGTGCGATCTGGTGTACCAGTGATGTGATTGTGACCAAACTTAGTGTAAGTATATCGTATGGTGCAAAGATGAACTGATTCGATTTTGATTAAGAGGTCAAAGACCAGTGGTCATGTCAGGTTAAAATGTGATACTTGAACAGCTGAAGGGATTTAAATCAAACTTGGTATACAAGGTGTTTCAAAAAGAGTGATGCAACTTTAATTGTTTGTTTGCAAAGAAACAGAAACCTCAGGAATGTGAACCAAACATTTCTTGAAAGCTTATGACATGGTCTTTTCAATCACTGATTGCTATTGCAGTAAGTCACTGCTAGTTAGTGAGAGCCCAAGGTCTGACAATGGCATTTCCGCAAAATCCTTGTAATTGATGTTCTCGATGTGTGCCCCTCACTGAGTTCAAACAGACATTGATCCCGACTCTAAAGTTCCGTCCAAACTTCCTGTAGGTCTCGTGTGCACTGACTGGTGATAGTCTGACACCTCCTCCTGCTGCACATCATCCAGTGTAGCAGGGTGGTTGGTGGAGACAGAGCCCTTGGCAGCCCCCCAGAACCAGTAGTCCAGAGGGTTCAAGTCTGGGCTATGGGGTGCCCAGTCATGAGCGGTACCCAGGGCAACGAGGCGGTTTCTGAAGTGCTGCCACAGGAAAGTGATGGTGTCACCATCTGTATGTGGAGGTGCACCATCCTGCATAAATCAGGTCATGCTGAGCTGGTTTGAGGTGACCTTTTGGGCTAGATCATGATGGAACTTCTGGAGCATGTCCTTGTAATGCTCACTGTTGATCTGTAGTCATTCTCAAACCAGTAAGGCTCTAGCGTTCCCTGTCTGGCATTGAAGGCACAGAAGCATGTGACCTTAGGTCCTTTCAGGTACCTCTCGGTGCTCTCAGGTGGTTCTGCCCCCCAATGAAAATGTTGTTCTGGTTGTTGATGTTCTCGATGTGTGCCCCTCACTGAGTTCAAACAGACATTGATCCCGACTCTAAAGTTCAAGTGGAAATGGGCTTCATCACTGAACCATATCAGGTTGATCCAGTTTGGGTACTGCTCCATCCTGTCACTGAGTCAATTGCACATATCAAGTCTCTTCACATCATCTTGACTCAGTTTATGCCTAAGAGAGATAATGTATGGGAAAAGCTTCAGTTCCTTCGTGAGGATACGCCAGACCGATGGTGTTTTGATGCCAAGCTCCTGGGAGCGCCGGCGGTGGGACTTCTTGGGATTGTCCACTGCAGAATCCCGCATGGCATCGATATTGGTTTGGCTCTTGGTTTTTCATGCTGGCCTGCCACTGTTGCCCTTGCTGTGGTTGTGCACTGTACCCTTGTGCTCAAAATGTTTCACTATACATTAAATGACACAATTTGTGGGTCCATCACGTGTTCTGAGGTCTTATTCCTGGCAGAACCTCTGGCGGGTGTCTACATATGATTTAGTATCATACCACAGAGCCTCCACTTTTGTCTTCTGCTTCACTGTCAATGGCATAGTTGAGCTATGGAG
>CM068961.1:88373325-88375825 GCA_035128595.1 Eptatretus atami
CAGGGAACAAATACCACAATAACACCACCAAACCCTGAAAAGGAAAACAATATTGGTCAAAAATCAAATAAATGGCAGGAAGTCAAAGTTGTATCAATCTTTTTGAAACACCCTGTAAATATGTATAATGATGTAATAATGTGGATGGATTGATATCGGTCAACGTTGTGACGTCGAAGAGTGCCGTTCTCATTTTTAAAAGGGAAATAACCTTATTAATGGGAGTGGATCGACACACCTCATTGATATACCTTTGTCATTGAATGGTGGTTAAAAATTAGCCTTAAATCGTACGCCAGACCGATGCAACTAGTTTTCTAAATTGTTAACAATTAATGGATTTCACTTGCATTTTATATCTGAAGATGAAGGTGCACCAAAGGCCATTTTTATAACATCACTTGCACAGTATTCTGTTCTTGTGTTCAACCATGGACATTACCCGTGGTATCCTGTGCAAGCCAAACGATGTTCAAATTTAACTACTGCTTCCTAAGATAACCAGCCAAATGCAATATATATATATATATATATATATATATATATATATATATATATATATACATATACATACAACAGTCATGCGCCACTTAACGACGGGGTATGTTCTGAGAAACGCGTCGTTAAGGCCTGTCACATTTGCTACGGCGGCGTGGGGTCTACAAAATCTACGGCCACTAGCAATTATAGGGCGGCCGCAGTATTTCCACGGTCACACAATGTAGCAGTCACATATGTTTTATTTTTCGGGTAGCTGCACGGTGTATTTATAAATTGTGGAGACCGAAAACGTGGGGTGCGTACGGTCTTTGATTTGATGTCGCACGGTGACCTTGGGGCGTTCCTGCGGCGGCCATAGAATTTTCAAGGCAGACGCAAGGTGCCGCAAGGCGACCGCAGGGGGGCCTAAGGCGAACGTGCAGCCAGACGGAGGGTAACGAGTGGGTTCTTTTTTTTTTTTTCTTTTTTTTTTTTTTACCAGTTCTTTTGTTTCGGCTTGTCGAATTGCTACGGCGAACGTAGAAATGAAAAAAGTTATAACTCGCGCTATAATTCCACGGCGACCCCTACGGCCTGTAAAATATAGCCAAACGGCGTAGGGCATCCTGAGGCCACCGCAGAAACTCTGCGGCGCGCTGCACGTTTCTGTCAATTCAGAGGGCGTACAACCGCCGTATCATCGCCGTAGAGCAAATGTGACTTAGGCCTAGGCGACGTCGTCGTTGTGCGATCATTTTTTTTTTTCGTTTCCGTTTTCGAACATCGTACTTCACAAAACTAGACACTAGGCTATATGGTGTAGCCTATTATCCTCGGATACAAACCTGTGCAGCATGTTACTGTACTGAATACTGTCGGCAATTGTAACACACATCCAAGAGAGAAGGAAGACACGTTAGTTTTACCTTTGTGCTGTTCATGACGGCCATCGGTGTTGTTAGCAGCAGCTTACAATCTCCTCTCGCATCGATTATAGAAAGGTGAATAATTAGCGTTTGGATTTTATAAATACGTAATCATTGCATCGATGTTATAATTTATAAATGAAGAAACGAGCACCTGTCAATTGTGATATATATTTTCGGAACAGTGCGATTGTTTTAACCACATAAAAAGCTTCACTAAAAATAAATTGGTGTTTTAATTTCGACTAACAACAACGATTTATTCACGGAATTCTTCAATTCAAAGGTAATTTACTTGCTAGACGGTAACGTGCAAACATTGGTTCAGTTTGAAAGCCGATTTCCTTGAATCCCGATTTAGCACGACCCTGCTTTTTTCGTGATGACATTTTATGGACCTCACGATCGCATTATAACAGGGCCACACTGTCGTTTATTATCATTATGAAGTATTATGTACTGTACAGTGTACATAATTGTATGTGCTATTTTTATACGACTGGCAGCGCTACGTCGGCTACATCACTCGGTGATAGGAATTTTTCAGCTACATTTTTTTTTCATTTTTTTTTTTTCTTCAGAGCTGGCAGATCCGTCGTATATGCGATCCGTCGTTGCCGGAACATCGTTAAGCGGCGTACTTACACAAAACTGTATATATAAAACTTACACTGTATATATAAACTGTATATTGTATGGGAAAAGAAAAAAAACTGTATTACACTGTATATTACACTGTATATATATATAATACTTACACTGTATATATAAACAACCTGCTTTGGTGTTTCCATTTTGTCGATAGATTGAACAAATAGTAACTGGGATAGTTCGTTGCTGTTTACAAGCTTCTTTTTTTGTAACGAGCAAATACAACCTGTCACTCCGTGTGACGGGTATATTAACGGGAAAAGAAAGGAAGGAAGGTGGGGAGAGGTGAGGGAGGGGGTCAAGTGTGGAGGAGGTGAGGGAGAGGGGTCAAGTGGGGAGTGGGTTTGGGAGGAGGTGAGGGAGGGTTCAAGTGGGGAGTGGGTTTGGGAGGAGGTGAGGGAGGGGTCAAGTGGGGAGTGGTTTGGGAGGAGCTGAGGGAGGGG
>CM068961.1:88380825-88383966 GCA_035128595.1 Eptatretus atami
CAGGCCCTCCTCCCTCTTCTCTCACTCCCTCCCTCTCTTTCTTCCTCTTTCTCTCTCTCTTTCTCCCCGTCTTTCTCTCTTCTTCTCTTTCTCCTTCTTCTCTCTCTTCTTTTCTCTCTCTCTCTTTCTCTCTCTCTCTCCTCTTTCTTTCTCTCTTTCTCCTCTTTCTCTCTCTTTCTCCTCTTTCCTCTCCTCTTTCTCTTTTCCTCCCTCTCTCTCTCTCTTTCTCTTTCTCTCTCTTCTCTCTCTTTCTCTCTTTCTCTCTTTCTCTCTTTCTTCTCTCTCTTTCTCTTCTTTTCTTCTCTTTTCCTCTCTCTCTCTCTCTTTCTCTTCCTCTCTTTCTCTCTCTTTCTCTCTCTTTCTCTCTCTCTCCCTCATGGTGAAGAATCACTGTAAAAATTCTCAGATCCGGATCTTCACCACAAAATTAAACGTTGCTGTTCTTGGCGGGGTCACCTAAACCACAAACAAAATTCAGAACGATTGCCACAAATTGTGTGACAGACAAACGCTACAGACCAACATACTTGGCAAATTTTTTTTCACCAATGAAAAGGGACACTGACTGGCAGGTCTCATTTGCCTGTGTTTAACTCTAATATAATGTAGTTTTAAATCTTGCAGGCAATTTGTCCAATCCAATGTCTTTTAAATGGAACATTTCAAGATGTTTGTAAATGACTTGATAGCAAAGTCTGTCTGACATAGTATGAAAAGTATTTATTTTTATTATTTTAATTTAAGTGGAATTGTACATCTTGACACTGTTTTTTTGGTTTGTTTGTTTGTTTGTTTTTTAATTGCAACTTTTTTGTTTGTTCTTTCCATGTCCTTTCAGCAGTCGTCCAGGCCTGAATACAGCCAGGGTCAAGTCATTCAGTTATGGCCAATACTACCCCTCTTACCCCAACTACTACACCCAGTGGGGTTATGACCAGTACACAGGAAGCTACAGCTACAGCATGCCGCAATATTGGCTCACAACACAAAGTTTGATGCAGGTAGGAAGTCAGAGCCTAGGCTAGGAGCCAGAGCCTTTATTTTTTTTTTCATTTCCACATTGAAGTACCTGCTGGTTTTAGCAATGAAATAGAAAATTAATTTTCTAGCTATCTTCTTTCATTTGCTTTTGCACACCCTTACCACCTCCACTTCACCTGTCATTGCGCACGTCGGCCATTTCACCTCTGTTGCGTGCCCTCCCTTTCACCTCCTCGTTGCACTCCACCCCCCCCCCCAGTCCCATTGCTTACGCCACCTTCCCTGTGCCATCCCATTGCTCTCGCCTTGCACACGCCCATACATTGGCACCTCCAGTTGCCGCGTGCTCGCCCACATTTTCACCGCTTGGTTGCGCCCGCCGCCGCCTTTGCGCCTCCCTGTTGTGCACGCCTTCCCACATTCTTGCCGCCCCGTTGCTCGCTGCCCTCCTCTGCTCTACCTCGTTAACCCCGTCCCATTGCTATGCCCCTCCCCTGTGCCATCCCATTGCTCTTGCCGCCCGCCTGCCTTTGCACCACCACCCGCTGCCTTTGCACACCCACTCGCTTGCTTTTGCACTACCAACCCATCTTCTGCCCTCTTTCTTGACGGCCCTTTTCATCGCGTTCTCTCTTGGCACCCTTGTTTGTGCATTTTCGTTTGTGTGTCCCCACCTTTATTTCCACTTTCTTTTTTCTTTGGGCTGCGGACTGCATGTAGCATTATTACCTTTTTCAGAGTTTTGAAGACTTGGGAGAACTGCTTTGGAAGGTCAGTGTAAGAGTCGCCAGTACATTACGCTGATGCTCTAGTCTGGAGAACAGCAAAGTAGAGAAGCTAGAATTCCCCCCCCCCCAACACATTATGCTTTATTCTTTTTTTTTTTCCTTTTTTTTTTTTTTTCTTTAACTGAGATACAATTGTTCACGTAGATCAGTGTGCCATATTCATCAACATTCATTTCCCTCCTCTTACTACCTACATTATTTTCATTTATTCCCCCAGCCCTGCCCCTTCCCATTTTCTGCTCCATCTAAAATCTAATGAGGCCCCCTGTCCACACACGTATGCAACTATACATGCACATGCACACAGCCACACCGCCAGCTTCTGTCTTACCTGAGTGTTCCCCTGCACTGACCGATGTACCCTTCACCTTGGGCCTGGACACTCCTACCATCCATGGCTGCATGTTGGGACACCGAATGGTGGTGTGATACATGCTCCTGCAGGACCCTGATCCAAACTGGACGTGGATGAGGCCAACAGGAGCTGATGGAGGCAGGGAGAAGAGATGTACGAAGCTCTCATTGAACTGCCATTGGCAGCCACTGGATTACACCGCTCCGGAGATGTTCGCCGTGGTGAGCCCATGAGCATGGATCCTCAGCCAATGTCCTTCCCTCCTGGCCTGCTTGGCGTGCACGGAGTGGGAGCCAGATTGAGGATGTTGAAAATGGGCTATTAAAGTGTGTGTGCTTGCCATCTCTGTGTTCTTTCTTTGTAATCTGGGTATTTTATCTGGAGGATTTGGAATGTTTGGCATTTGGTGAACTTTCTTTTTTCTTTCAAGGAAGCTCTAGGCTGCTTTTTGGTTTGTTTTGTTTTGTTTTGTTTGTTTGTTTTGCCTCATTTTCCTTTTCGGTTAAATTTTCCTTTTTCCTAAACTTGTGTAAGCTCTGTTTTTCTGACCTCTATTCCTTTGCAATATCTAATCTTTCAAAATGTCTGCACATATTGTTAGACACTGATTCCAGAGCCTGCCTTAAAATATTACAGGGGAGATTGATTTTTTCTTCTGTACCAAGTATAAGATGTACAGAACTTGGTACTACATTCTCCTGTGGTATCTCTGGAAATAATTTGGAGCTACTTTGGCTGTGGGGTTTTTTTTTGTCTTGAATACATGCAAATGCCACATGTATAGAGGGCATTTGAAATGTACAGTCAGTTTGGCATGCGATGGGAACTAAAACTTATTCATAAAGCGTCTTATGTTTGCTTCACCAGAGCTTGTTGATTAACCCTCTCTCTTTTTTGAATAGTATATGTCCGTCTCATTCTCAAGCGCCTTTTCATTATCTGGTTTCTTATGAAGAGATGAAAAATTGTAAGTGCAGGTTGTTTATTTGCTGTTTTTGAACTGAAAGTTTCTTGCCC
>CM068961.1:88383991-88401415 GCA_035128595.1 Eptatretus atami
TGATGGAGGCGTAGCCACGGACGTCGGGCGATGGTGTTCCTGCTATTGTTTGAAAAGCGATCAATATTTCTCGCTATCGGAAACTAGTTCCACAAACCTTTATTGCCTTTGCATTTTGTTTGATCATCAACCTGGCCGATTGTTTGGAAAAAGTACCCCAGTGTTGTTGCATTCATCCTTATGGTTGTTTATCGGGATAGTTATGTTGACATTTAACGATGTTAATTTCAAAATGCTGTTGGTTTGCTGGACCAAGTATAGAATGCGAAGGAGAAAACGAGCAGCACCGACTGGCTAATTGTCACACTGAATTTAGTACTTGACCAATCCATCTCCATCATCCATTGTGTCCTAAAAGTGTGCCGAACAGAAAGCAGTCAATCTTGGAAAAGACCGGACATGAAACCCTACGAGACATAACAGATGATATTGATGAAGTGGGATGACGCTAAACGCCAAGCAACGATCGATGTCTGCATGGATCACAAGTTAGATAGCAGTGGAATAGCAAGATGTTGACTCCTGCATTTGTGATCAATCACCGTAATGGGGGTCTTGGTTGGAAAAGAGATCTTACGTGGGTCTCTCGACATTGCACTATGAACAGCAGCCGGGCCCTCTTGTACCTTGTTTAAGCATTTTAGTGTGAACTGTGTTTGGAGAAGGGGAAGGTGTACAACAGGAAGTTTCAAAGTATTGCCTGGGCATGTACAAGAGCGCAGGCTTTGAAGACGAGTAAGTATGGATTTTGTTGAAGCAAAATAGGGGTATGTTTTTTAAAAAGGGCATACAGTAACAGAAGGGAAGGGGTTTGCCTGCCTTGCTTTTACCAAGGGGAGGAGACTCTTTTCCCGTGGGCATGTGGGAGGATGTGTTCTATGTGGGGGGGGAGGGTAGCAGAGCCGAAGAGGAAGGGGGGTTTCGGTTTGCATGAGGAGAGGGGAAGCCCTGAGAGGGGGAGAGTGGGAAAGGGTGGGAGGGGAGAGAGGGCCACGCGAGAAACAAAGAGGCCACAAGTCTTGCCGGGTGCCTCGAGCGCGAGCCTGTGGATGGGGAGCGGTGTGGTAGGGTGACAGAGAGGCGAGTGGGTTTCGCGAGGAGGGAAGCCTGAGGGGAGGGAGGGGGGTAGGGGATTAGAGCAAAAAGCTTTATGCATGCGAGCTGAAGTCTTGTCATATGGTGCTTTGCGAGGAGTGATGCGGACAAGCATACGAAGAAGATACACACAGGGCTCAGTGTGGGGGGCACGGGGGCGAAGGAGAGGCAGTTGAGAGGGAGGAGGACCCATTCGGTCCATTCATACGGTTGCGTATAAGGTTAGGTTATAGCTGCCAGAGCATTCTCACAATTTGGTACAGCCAACAGGAGTCTCATCGATACGCTCGATCCTAACTCTTTGGAAGTGACACCCTGGTCGCTAGTTTGCCGTGCACCACCTAGCTTAATATGCCTGTGGCCAACACATGGGCACCACAAGAGGCTTTCAACGATTCTGATCAGGGACGCCAACACACTATCCCTTTCGGCCCAACTCCATGCCTCCAGGCATCACCTTTGCATGCGAAACTATTCAGAAAAGGGATTATAGCATGTGTGTCGAGACGTTTCCAAAGACCCCCGACGCTAATCGATAGACTGCTATATGGTCCAGTTGAAAGAATGCGTGCCATTCTCTACTCTCAGCCGCCGATTGGCTTGGCCGTGAGTGGCATCTCGCTATCGTCCAGCCTGGCTATGTTTGATCTTCGCTACAATTAAGTGCATGTGTTATTGAAATACGAGGAAGTACCACCCATATGAATTTTAGGGACCTGATGTGTTGGTGGACTGGTGTCACCTTTCATTGTAAACGATTGCTATTTTGTTGTTTATGCTGGTGCTTGAGTTGTTGCTTAGTTTTCCTTATTCTTCCCCAATGTTTTTATGAACTCCTTACCTCAACTGGACTCACCCTTTGTGCTCTGTAAAATCCAGATTATTTTGATATTGTGTTTCATCAACCCCTGGTAAACCTTTTTTTTGGCCATACGTTCTTTAATATTCACAACACCTTCTTACCCTTCAAGTATTTATGAGGTAATACAAGCTTGCTCGGTTATGAGTATTGCCACCTCATCTTTTCCAATCTTTATTATAAGCCTAGTAAACATATGACCGAAAAACTGACATAACCTCTCAAGCCATCAGGTTAGTGGTTGCTCTTGATTGTCGAGGCTGGCATAATATCGTGCAATTTGCCCTTATCCTTGCATTGCATTTGTCCTCCATTTTTCCATGTATCCATTGCCATCTTTTCTTTTGGCATTTATGTTGCAGGATTTTCAATCCAAAAGTTATATGCCAAGTTGCAACCGTGACGTGTGTGAAGGATAGTTGTATCCGACAAGCAAACCGGTGCCGGGTTGAGGGATTCGTGAGTGTCGATTACTTGATGGGGACAAGCGAACCATCGCCGGCAAATTCTATAAATGAAACAATCACTCGTGTGGTTTCAGGAGGCGAGAGCTCACTGGCCGATGCTTTGAATCTGTGAACGGCACACACGGGTCCGGGGGGCAAACGAGGGTCTCCTGCCTCTGATCGGCACATACGCTCCCTCTGCCAGGCTGCTAGTTCACATTTTGGGAATCTTACACCTAGAATCGAATCGTTTCTTCAGCGGAGAGTGGGCAGCTCCGCACCCTGGTCAAGTTTTGGTGTATCCATCCAACACACCTCGTTCTAGATGGTGCTGAATGTTTCTTTTATTGTTTTTTCTTTTTTCTCTCGTCAGCTCCTTCTCCTCTCCTTCGTCTCTTCTCATCCTCTCTCCTTTTTCTCTCCTCTCTACTCTCCTTCTACTCTTTCTCTCTTTTCTCTCTCATCTTCTTGCATCTCTCTTCGCTCTTTGCTGCTAGTCCCCCTCCACACTCCCTCTCTCTCTCGTCCCCATCACCACATATTACCCACCATCCGTAGACTCCTCGGCTCTGCCTCTTCTTCTCTCTCTCCCTCGCTCTCTCTCTCTCCTCTCTCTCTCTCTCTCTTCTCTCTCTCTCATACTCTCTCTCCTCTTTCACCATCTCTCTCTCCCACCCCTCTCGTCTCTCTCTCCTCTCTTCTCTCTCTCTCCTCTCTTTCCCCCTCTCTCTCTCTCTCGTCTCTCTCACCCCCCTCTCTCTCCATCCTCTCTCTCACCCACCTCTCTCTCTCTCTCTCACTCTCCTCTCTCTCTCTCTCACACCTCACTCTCCTCTCTCTCTCTCTCACCCACCTCTCCTCTTTCTCTCTCTCACCCATCTCTCTCTCTCTCTCGTCACCCACTCTCTCTTCTCTCTCACCCCCTCTCTCTCTCTCTCTCTCCCCCACCTCTCTCTCTCTCTCTCTCACCATCTCTCCTCTCTCTCTCTCTCTCTCTCTCTCTCTCTCTCTCTCTCACCCACCTCTCCTCTCTCCTCTCCTCTCACCACACCTCTCTCTCTCTCTCTCACCCCCTCTCTCTCTCTCTCTCACCACCTCTCTCTCTCTCTCTCTCTCCTCTTCTCTCTCTCTCTCTCTCTCTCTCTCTCTCTCTCTCTTCACCCACCTCTCTCTCACCCCACCTCTCTCTCTCTCTTCTCCCTCCCTCTCTCACCCAACCTTCTCCTCTCACCCACCTCTCCTCTCTCTCTCTCTCTCTCTCTCTCCTCTCTCTCTCTTCTCTCTCCTCCTCCCCTCCTCTCTCTCCTCACCCCCTCTCTCCTCCCACGTCTGACTACTCGACACTGATCTCTCAAGTCCACCTATTCGTCTTCTCTCTTCTCCACATCTCAACCCTCTGCGCTCTCACCTCAATCGAAACTCTCTTCTACACCAAAACACCAATTAACCTCTCTCTCTCTCATCTTCGCTTCTCTCTCATCTCTCTTAGCTCTCTGCCTCTGCGACTCTCTCTCTCTCTTGTGCTCTCTCTCCCTCTCTCTCTTCTATCCCCTCTCTACTTCTCATCCCAACCTCTCTCGCTCTCTCCCTCACGGAACCTCTCTCTACCTCTTTCCTCTCTTCCATGCATTCAACCACACTCTCTCATTCTCGTCTCTTCTCGCCCTCCACTCCATACCTCTCGTACTCATCTCTCTCTTCTTTTCTACCCACCCCGTCTCTCTCTCTCCTCTTTCTCTCTCTCTCTACACTGCTCTTCAATCCACCTTCTTTCTCTCTCTTCCGTCTCTCTCTCTCTTTCTCCTACTAACACCTCTCTTCTCTGCTACGTTCTCTCTCTCCACCGTCTCTCTTCTCTCTCTCTCTCTCTTCACCACTCTCTCTCTCTCTCTCTCTCTCTCTCACACCTCTCTTCTCTCATCTCTCTCTCCCCTCTCTCTCTCACCCACTCTCTCTCACCCCTCTCTCTCACCACCTCTCTCTCTCTCTCCTCTCCTCTCTCTCTCTTCTCTCTCTCTCTCTCTCTCTCTCTCCCTCCTCTCTCTCACCCACCTCTCTTCACCCACCTCTCTCTCTCTCTCATCTCTTCTCTCTCTCTCTCTCTCTCTTCTCTCATCTCACCTCTCTCTCTCTCTCCTCTCTCTCTCTCTCTCTCTCTCTCTCTTCAACTCTCTCTCACCCATCTCTCTCTCTCTCTCTCTCTCTCTCTCTCTCTCACCCACCATCTCTCTCTCTCTCTCTCTCTCTCTCACTCCTCTCTCTCTCTCTCTCTCTCTCTCTCTCTCTCTCTCACCCACCTCTCTCTCTCTCTCTTCACCCACCATCTCTCTCTCTCTCACCCACCTCTCTCTCTCCTCCTCTCCCCCTCTTCTCTCTCATCTCTCTCTTCTCTCTCTCTCCCACCTCTCATCTCTCTTCTCCTCTCTCTCTTCTCACCCACCTCCTCTCTCTCTCTCATCTCTTTCACCTCACCTCTCTCTCTTCTCTCTCTCTCTTCTCTCTCATCTCTCTTCTCTCCTTCTCTCTTCTTCACTCCTCTCTCTCATCTCCTCTCTCTCTTTCTTCTCTCACCCACCTCTCTCTCTCTCTCTTCTCTCTCTCTCCTCACCACCTCTCTCTTCTCTCTCTCTCTCTCACCCACTCTCTCTCTCTCTCTCTCTCTCTCACCCACCTCTCTCTCTCTCTCTCATCTCTCTTCTCTCTCTTCCACCTCTCTCTCTATCTCTCTCTCTCTCTCACCCACCTCTCTCTCTCTCTCATCTCTACCCACCTCTCTCTCTCTCTCTTTCTCACCCACCTCTCTCTCTCTCTCTCTCTCTCTCTCTCTCTCTCTTCTCTTCTCTCTCTCTCTCTACCTCTCTCTCTCTCTCTCTCTCTCACCCACCTCTCTCTCTCTTCATCTCTCTCTCTCTTCTCTCTCTCTCTCTCTCTCTCTCTCCTCTTCTCTCTCTCTCTCTCTCTCACCCACCTCTCTCTCTCTCTCTCTCTCTCTCTCTCCTCTCTCTCTCTCTCTCTCTCTCTCACCCACCTCTCTCTTTCTCTCTTTCTCTCTCTTCTCTCTCTTTCTCTCTCTCTCTCTCTCTTTTCTCTCTTTCTTCTCTTTCTCTCTTTCTCTCTCTCTTTTTTCTCTCTCTCTTTCTTCTCTCTTTTTCTCTTTCTCTCTCTTCTTCTTCTCCTTCTTCTCTTCTCTCTCTTTCTCTCTCTTCTCTCTCTTTCTTCTCTTTCTCTCTTTCTCTCCTTTCTCTCTTCTTTCTCTCTCTTCTCTCTCTTTCTCTCTTTCTCTCTCTTTCTCTCTTTCTCTCTCTTCTCTCTTCTCTCTCTTCTCTCTTTCTCTTCTCTTTCTCTTTTCTCTCTCTTTCTTCTCTCTTCTTCTTCCTCTCTTTCTCTCTCTTTCTCTCTTTCTCTCTCTTTCTCTCTTTCTCTTTCTACTTATTTCTCTCTTCTCTCTCTTTCTCTCTTTCTCTCTTTTCTCTCTCTCTCTCCCTCATTGGTGAAGAATCACTGTAAAAATTCTCAGATCCGGATCTTCACCACAATTAAACGTTGCTGTTCTTGGCGGGTCACCTAAACACACAAAAAAATTCAGAACGATTGCCACAAATTGTGTGACAGACAAACGCTACAGACCAACATACTTGGCAAATTTTTTTTCACCAATGAAAAGGGGACACTGACTGGCAGGTCTCATTTGCCTGTGTTTAACTCTAATATAATGTAGTTTTAAATCTTGCAGGCAATTTGTCCAATCCAATGTCTTTTAAATGGAACATTTCAAGAATGTTTGTAAATGACTTGATAGCAAAGTCTGTCTGACATAGTATGAAAAGTATTTATTTTTATTTTTAATTTAAGTGGAATTGTACATCTTGACACTGTTTTTTTGGTTTGTTTGTTTGTTTTGTTTTTTAATTGCAACTTTTTGTTTGTCTCTTTCCATGTCCTTTCAGCAGTCGTCCCAGGCCTGAATACAGCCAGGGTCAGTCATTCAGTTATGGCCAATACTACCCCTCTTACCCCAACTACTACACCCAGTGGGGTTATGACCAGTACACAGGAAGCTACAGCTACAGCATGCCGCAATATGGCTACACACAAAGTTTGATGCAGGTAGGAAGTCAGAGCCTAGGCTAGGAGCCAGAGCCTTTATTTTTTTTTTTCATTTCCACATTGAAGTACCTGCTGGTTTCTAGCAATGAAATAGAAATTAATTTTCTAGCTATCTTTCTTTCATTTGCTTTTGCACACCCTTACCACCTCCACTTCACTGCTTCATTGCGCACGTCGGCCATTTCACCTCTGTTGCGTGCCCTCCTTTCACCTCCTCGTTGCACTCCCACCCCCCCCCCCCAGTCCCATTGCTTACGCCACCTTCCCTGTGCCATCCCATTGCTCGCCCTTGCACACGCCCATCATTGCACTCCCAGTTGCGCGTGCTCGCCCACATTTTCACCGCTTGGTTGCGCCCGCCCGCCTTTGCGCCTCCCTGTTGTGCACGCCTTCCCACATTCTTTGCCGCCCCGTTGCTCGCGACCCACCTCTGCTCTACCTCGTTAACCCCGTCCCATTGCTCATGCCCCTCCCCTGTGCCATCCCATTGCTCTTGCCGCCCGCCTGCCTTTGCACCACACCCGCCTGCCTTTGCACCACCACTCGCTTGCTTTTGCACTACCAACCCATCTTCTGCCCTCTTTCTTGACGGCCCTTTCATCGCGTTCTCTCTTGGCACCCTTGTTTGTCCATTTTCGTTTGTGTGTCCCCACCCTTATTTTCCACTTTTCTTTTTCTTTGGGCTGCGGACTGCATGTAGCATTATTACCTTTTTCAGAGTTTTGAAGACTTGGGGAAGATGCTTTGGAAGGTCAGTGTAAGAGTCGCCAGTACATTACGCTGATGCTCTAGTCTGAGAGAACAGCAAGTAGAGACAAAGCTAGAATTCCCCCCCCCCCAACACATTATGCTTTATTCTTTTTTTTTTCCTTTTTTTTTTTTCTTTAACTGAGATACAATTGTTCACGTAGATCAGTGTGCCATATTCATCAACATTCATTCCCTCTTTACTACCTACATTATTTTCATTTATTCCCCCAGCCCTGCCCCTTCCCATTTTCTGCTCCATCTAAAATCTAATGAGGCCCCCTGTCCACACACGTATGCAAATATACATGCACATGCACACCCAGCCAGCTTCTGTCTTACCTGAGTGTTCCCCTGCACTGACCGATGTACCCTTCACCCTTGGGCCTGGACACTCCTACCATCCATGGCTGCATGTGGGACACCGATGGTGGTGTGATACATGCTCCTGCAGACCCTGATCCCAAACTGGACGTGGATGAGGCCAACAGGGAGCTGATGGAGCAGGGAGAAGAGATGTACGAAGCTCTCATGAACTGCCATTGGCAGCCACTGGATTACACCGCTCCGGAGATGTTCGCCGTGGTGAGCCCATGAGCATGGATCCTCAGCCAATGTCCTTCCCTCCTGGCCTGCTTGGCGTGCACGGAGTGGGAGCCAGATTGAGGATGTGAAATGGGCTATAAAGTGTGTGTGCTTGCCATCTCTGTGTTCTTCTTTGTAATCTGGGTATTTTATCTGGAGGATTTGGAATGTTTGGCATTTGGTGAACTTTCTTTTTCTTTTCAAGGGAAGCTTCTAGGCTGCTTTTGGTTTGTTTTGTTTTTGTTTGTTTGTTTGTTTTTGCCTCATTTTCCTTTTCGGTTAAATTTTCCTTTTTCCTAACTTGTGTAAGCTCTGTTTTCTGACCTCTATTCCTTTGCAATATCTAATCTTTCAAAATGTCTGCACATATTGTAGACACTGAATTCCAGAGCCTGCCTTAAAATATACAGGGGAGATTGATTTTTCTTCTGTACCAAGTATAAGATGTACAGAACTTGGTACTACATCTCCTGTGGTATCTCTGGGAAATAATTTGGAGCTACTTTGGCCTGTGGGGTTTTTTTTTGTCTTGAATACATGCAAATGCCACATGTATAGAGCATTTGAAATGTACAGTCAGTTTGGCATGCGATGGGAACTAAAACTTATCATAAAGCGTCTTATGTTTGCTTCACAGAGCTTGTTGATTAAACCTCTCTCTTTTTTGAATAGTATATGTCCGTCTCATTCTCAAGCAGCCTTTTCATTATCTGGTTTCTTATGAAGA
Organism: Eptatretus atami; assembly: GCA_035128595.1. NCBI lineage: Eukaryota > Metazoa > Chordata > Myxini > Myxiniformes > Myxinidae > Eptatretus > Eptatretus atami. The sequence goes on from CM068961.1 coordinate 88,392,558, forward strand.
GATGAAAAATTGTAAGTGCAGGTTGTTTATTTGCTGTTTTTGAACTGAAAAGTTTCTTGCCGCAATGCCAGCAGTGAATTGCCCAGCAGGATGTCCACTGCCCGAGGTTAATACGGCATATTTTTGCAAGCATGAAAGTTGGTTATACTTTTGAGGTCATCTCCCTTGTTAAGAAAATACTTGGGGGGCAATCTTTGCATTATTTCTGCAATAAACGGGAAATTAGAATTGAGAAAGAGAGTAGCAGGGGAAGTGCAGAAAAATAAAAAGTAGGAGAGTGGGGAAGGAGCTTCATTTGAGAGGGAAGGGGGGTTTACAGGCATCTGGGTGAGCGGAGTCGACTTAACAAAATTCATTTTCCCCCATGCAAAATCCAAGTCGTACCAACAGTCAGATGATGATGGTCTCACACTTCATTATCCTTCAGGAATAGTTGCGATTAACTGAAACGAGCATTGACCAGTGAGATTTGAGGGAAAACCCTTGAGTCAGTGTGAACGCTTCACAAATTGACTTCAGAATAATTATCCAGCCGACGATTCTTGTGTTATTGAAACTGCAACAGAAATGAGATGCACATGTCTGTGGACATGTCCTTAGGGGGTGATAAAGTTATGAATTCTATAAAGAAATGCCTCTATAATGTGGGTTTGGAGGCTGGAGCAAGGGTTGACTTTGATGGAATTATTAAAAATGAATGTTTATTCAAATCTTCGACCTGGTTTTCTTGTTCGGGCTTTAGGCTTGGTTTCCAACACTTGCTTGATTCAGCAAAAAATAGGAATACTCATGCAGCAACTATTTGTACTTTCCTCCAGGAAGTATTGAACAAGCTTTTTAAATTGAGAATCGAATTTAGCTGTTTAATTGTCATCTGGGATGATCTGTTAGCAATCAGTTGAAATATTTTTTGTTTTTTCAATGCCTCCGCTGGCGAAGTCGCTGGAGGAATTGTGTTTTCGGGTTGTCCGTCTGTGCGTCCGTGAGGTTTTCATTACTGCGATAACTTAATAATTGTTGAAGGGATCGGAGTAAAACTTGGTACAAGTACATATAATGATGTAAAGATAAACCGATTAGATTATGGGGTCAAGAAGTCAAAGGACAGAGGTCCCGTCGGGTAAAAATTCTGTTACAGTGGTAATTTGTGAATCGGTGATGGGATTTTGATGAAATTGGTGCAATACAAGTATTGATTATGATGCAAAGATGAACTGATTAGATTTTGGCAATAAATATGGAGGTCAGGTAAAAATGTAACACTTGAGAACAGCTGAAGGGATTTAAATCAAACTTTGTGCAAGCCTGTATAATCATGTAATAATGTGGGCGGAGGCATGTTGGTCGACGTCGCAATGTCGAAGAGTGCCATTCTAGTTTAACTTGTATTCAAGGTGCTTTTGTTTTATCCTCACTGAATCGCATACCTTGCAAAACATTCCATTGTCCTTTTTCTGGGTTCAGGTGACTGATTTTTCAACATTTTAACATATGCAAAGTTGTCAACACTTTCTCATTTTCATGTCCCATTTCATTGGCTTATTGACATGGTGGTGCAAAGTGCATTTCCATATGGCTGGTGGTGGTCTTGGGAAAAAGACCAAGGCGAAAGAGGATGTCGTGAAATACTTTTGCGTTGCGGCAGAATATAAAGGTAAGAATGAAACATCCTCAGCCTGGGGGCAGGTGCAAGTTTGGTCATCGTTGGGTCTTCACTGAGTATCTGTAAGGTGTTCAGATTTCCACCCGGGCTGAGGTCTTCCAACCGCGCCCGGTTTCTTTCTCAACTCCCTTCCCCCATTGTGGTGTTTGTTTGTTTATTTATTGTTCCCTGTTTACAGGCTTTTACACTCAAGATGGTGGAGTTTGCATGTAAATTTAAAGTAAAGTGATGACTGCAGACAAATGTACTTTTACATGAATTTACAAGGACATTGGACGACAACATAAATCAACATAAGCTGGAGGATTTCAGCCTGGTGTCTAATTGTCATTAACAAGCTACCACAAATTTGAATGAAAAACGGCTTGCTTCATTTGAAGGCAAAGTTGATATTGATCTGGGTATAAGCTGAGGCCCACCTTGGCCTGAATTTATATTGTGGTCCTGAGCTGGCTGATTTGCACTCGTGTCTGTCTTTGATACAGAGCAAGCCCATTGCTTTTGAGGTGTGTTGTCTGAGCAGTCTCCCATTGACTTATCCTCATGGCAGCCATTAAAGTGTCGTTAGTTGCTGCTACTTTTAGAAGCAAGAGGTGGGACCCACTTCATCATGCAAAAGCTTTCCCCAACAATATTCCACAAAATTGGCATGCTTACTGAGCTCACATCGACTGGAGGATTCAGCAACAGCTTCCATGTTGAGGTTGTGGCCATGGCCATTTAAACCTCATTTTGACCTATGCACCTGATAACACTGAAAATGGTTGCAGGTCAGTGAACTGAGAATGTTACTTTGTGGATAAGCTATTGCTCATCGTGTACCTGCTTGCTGCTCCTGAACCAGAGATTGCCATTTGCTGAGCAGCGACAGCAGATTCTCCTTCTTTTGTGTAGCAAAGCAAAGGTCGAAGTTGGATCAGTACGTTGTAATGCTGCAGAGGGCTGTAAAGACAAGAATGATCCAGAGCAACTAACAAGGCAGTGGCGAAACAGCGTCCAAGAGATAAAAACCCACCTCTGCCGAGTCATGTCAGAGTTGAAGCCGCCGAGTCTGCCGGCGCATGCTGGGCTTGAGAGAGGATCGGCAGGGTTTCGCCGGCGGTCTGACCAACGCATATAGCGCTTCCGCTGGGATTGCCTTTGACTCCCGACAGTCAGTCCGATCACGGTGTCTTGGAGAGCTGCCTGGGTCGGAGATGGGTTTTGTCAGGGTTAAGGCTCTTGAGTGTGTGACCCCCATTTTGTGGCAGGCAAATAGGATTTTGTTGTTTTTAGATGGGTGGGGATGAGGGCTATTCATGGACTATTAGTTGATGTTTTGCTGGGCCATGGTGGAGGGACATTATTTGTGGTGCACGTGGGTGCCAAAGATGTGAACCCCCATTGAGGCAAAGAAGTTTGATGCAACATTTTCTGGGATTCTCCCCAGAGCATGTGACTAAGGAATTTGGAGGTAGCATAATGGATGTTAACCCGTGGTTGGAGAAATGCTGTGGGAAGCATGGATTTGGGTTTTCATAGCACCGGGAGTCTTCGGAAGCCAAGGGAGTGTTTCCACATTGAAGAGGAAATTGAGGCCTTTAAAAAAAAATTTTTTTTTTTAAAAAGACCCAGGAGGATGGAGATGCTGTTAAATAAATTGCTGATGGAATTGCTGCTGCTGGCAGATTTAATGTGTGGTGGTTGCAGAAGGGGAAATGAAAAGGATATTTATTTTACCAATACTCAGTTTTAATAATTTGGAATACTGTACCTTAGCCTAAAGTCGATATTGAGTACGGTGTAGTTAAAGTGAGTGAGGGTTAATTTAAAGAGGAGATAGTTGTAGAAGTGACGAGAAGGTGACCATGATGGGATGACTGCTTGCTGATTATTATTATTATGATTATTTTTTTTGGTTTTTTTTTGTTACTCTCATCACGTTTACTCCGATACTGATGTTGGACTCCAGTCCTGTTATTTTGTAATTTATGAATGCCTTCTGTTTATCCTTAACTCTGCTTACCTCCTTATTCGTCTGATCATAGATCTCTTTCTGCCTTTGCACATCACTAGAATATACCTACTATACACTCCACACAATTGCTCCTTGAAGGTTGCCCATTTCTCTGATAGACTGCCCACACGTTTGCTTTTCCCCCGCCAGAACACCCAATTTTATTCTCATACCTTCAAAGTTTGCCTTCCTGAAATATAGCAGGAATCTGTCCGAAACTCCATATCTCAATAATATAGTTGCACACACTGCAGTGGTCACTTGCCCCCATATGTTCTCTTGCCTCCACCATATCGGGATCAATGCTTAAAAAGAGATCGAGCATCGTATCCACCACCTACACGTGGGCTTTTATACAAAGTGGTTTCAAAAGCACTCTTGGAATCAATTTTGAAAATCCATCCATCCATTGGGACTGTACTCTGAACAGAGCGTTGGTGCTGCCTAAGCAGTCTCCTTGGCTATTGGGCACAATCCTGGATGGGTCGCCACTCCGATGCAGGATACTCGAATGGTTCAATCATCCCAGCAAGCTGGTACTCATCCCGTTCACCAAAGCATGTGAAAGGCACATTTCAATTTGATTATCCTTTCTCATTACCAGCAAACGTTACCATTCTGAATCCATCAATTTTTGGCCCATCTTTAAAACACGTATTTCACATTCCATCTATCCATTTGCTTTGACCATTTAAACACTTTCATTAACCCAATTTGAATGACATCTGTTTCATGGTCACAACAAACGGTGTACATCAAATCATTGGATTTACATTCCACAAAATGAGATGAAATGATCTGTTCTTAGAATTAATTGAATCGACTGACCTTTTGCGACCCATCCCAAATGCATTAAAATCAAGCAACATCATTAAAATCCTGTTCATCAATTCAATCCATCAGTTTTTAGACTATGGTAATTTTTTAGGAAAATTGGACAATAATTGGGGGTTAATTATATTGTCATGTCAGACAGGGACTGTTAACAGAGACCGTTTGAGCTGGATTCTAAACCGATCTTTTAAAGTATTTCATGCAATTAATATTACGATTTCCCAAGGATTACTCAAATGAAGCTGAACCTAGCGGTGAAAGACAAAAAGGCTGGAAGATGCTTCTCCATCGTCCCGTCACTGACTGCCCGCTGGTGTTGGCGGCACATTGGTTCTGGCCATCCCTCCCTACGGAACACGCCCTCAAAAGTGTTGCAACCTCATCTCGGACTCTGTAGCCCATCTCACCACCATGGACTGTGGTCCACTGGCCATAAAGTTGATGGTGATTCCTTGAAAGCACATAGTGCTTTCTGTGTATCTGGTGTTCAAAAGTCCTTGACCTAGTGCCACCGAAACAACTTCGACATATTGTAGCATTGACAGCTCAAGAAGCGTCAAGCTTGTCGTGGCGGGAGGTTAAAATCCAGCTATGTCCGAGTGGCTTAACTCCTGAGGAGACGTTCCGAATAAATGGCGGACAACATGCATGCAGGTCGTGAGGAGAGACACGGAAACCTTACAACTTTTAATCCCACCGGGTTTATTTCCCGAACCACAATAATAAAATGAACTTATTGAATGTGACGGAGTAGATGGCGGGTTGTGGTGGGGAAGAAAAGTTTACACAAAATCGACAAATAATTTCAGTATGTACAATGAAGTAAAATAAATCTAAAGAAACGAAGGTGCGTCACTCCAGACTCAGTCACAGACGGGAAAGGGACAAAAACTGGGGGACTGAGCACTGGCGGCAGCGGGGACGAGCAGGTGATTAGGGAGAAGGATGATGACGATGAGACGAAGCACACGGGCAGGTCGACGAAATGGGGCAAGGCAGGAATGACAAAATAGGCAGAGGTGGACGAGCAGGTACAGGATGAAGACAAGCAGGCAGGATGACATCCTCAACTCTTTCTCCTCAGAGACCTCTACCTCCTCAATCTACCTCACTCGCACACACCCTCGATCGTTCTCTCTCAACCAACTGCCTTTTTCTTCCTGTTGCCCTCTCCTCAGACTCCCAACTGCCGATTTTGCTCCTCCCTCTACTCTCCCTTAGCAACACTGTGCCCCCCTCTCTTGAGGCAGTGCTTCGTCCCCTCCCAGGTGATCCATTGCTCCGCCCCGCGGGAGGCATTCATAACTCCGCCCCCACCTCTTTTGTGCCAAGTCTCCCGGCGGCCCTAGTTGAGGTTTCCATTGAAGTTATATCCACTTTCCTTCATCATAATCCCAAACTAATTATTACCACCACCACCCCCTGTATGGTGTACTTGCAAATAAGGCGATTTCTTAAGCTGACGTTTCCATATTTCTACATCGAGATGGCTATCTACTCACACACGAACCATGCTGCTCTCTACGTTCCTAGGCAGGGTCAACATCTCCAGCCTTAACACACAGACTCACACCAAATTAACCTCAACAAAATAAATTAGGAGGGGCTGGTGGAAACGAGCTGTAGCTAACTTTCCTTACCTCCTTACCATTACTACCCCCTTAGTTGCAAACAAAATGTACAAGTCGATGTATAGTGATCTTCCCGCTTGTCTCCTTGCTCCGATGTCCTGGGGCGGGGAGAGAATGGCTGGCAAAAACACAAACAGACCTAACTTAACGACGACTTAATGTCTCCAATAACCCCACTACTTGACCACGTCCCCCAGTGGATGTCACCTGCTCCAGCCATCAGCTGAGTCGAAATACAAATTTAGAAACTACCCAACCAATTTCATGGGCTACCTCCCCTCCATAGCCCATATTAGGTCACAGAGGACCGAATGGAACATTCCCGCATAGCATACACAATTTCCTTCAGGCTGTGGTGCCTGCAGTCCAAAATATTTTGCCGACTTCAGGACTTCTTTGCCCCTCCCACTTCAACTTCTCCGCCCCCAGCACAGCCAAATAGCTCTTTTGCTGTACATTTCGCAGGGGAGGTTCTCCACACACAGAGACACTCTTGGCCTTAGGTTCTCCTGACATCTCCCTGGGTTTCCAAGAGTCTCCATACCCGTTGGTCACCCAAACTAGACCCTCCTCCGACAGGCCCCCCGAACTCAAGATACCTCCGGCTGCCAGGGGCGAGTTACCTCAGGAGGGGCTGCAGTCACCGCTCCCCCAAAGCCTCGTCCGTACCTGCGGACACACACACCTTCCCCACCCACAAAACCCCAAATGTCACTCCCTCCCCCACTGCCATACAATCTCAATCACCTTCAATACAAGGTACTGGGTACCCTGCCATGGCCTGCATACACACTAATCATCACAACCACTCAAACAAAACACTTCTTTATTTATAATACACACACATTTTAACCCTTTCCACCTGATCCACATGCTTGGCTCTCATGGCCACTCTTCCCCGTCACCCATACCAATTCCCCCACTCACCTGTATACCCCCAATCACAAAGCGTGGCGAGACCTGACAATGGGAAAAGGGTAAATTTAATAAATCCAAATTACCACTGGGGAGCATGTTCAATACCAGCAGCACCTACTGCAGCCATTCTTCCCATGAAACCCATGCCAATTAAAACCCAGGGCTCTGTTTCCAAACCGAGTGCCCATAAATCGTAGTGCATCTCCTGTTTTAAAGTTTACACTCGCTGCCTCCACGGCACACGTTTAATATGATTTACCTCTGACGTTTTCCCTTATCCAAGAGTAAATCTATCCTCATGATTCACACGGTCCATACTGTTACATCCAGAATGACAGAGAGTTCCCAAAAACAATCGGCACACATTTATTGCGCACCCGTGTGTCCCATACAGTGCAACCCCCACAAATAAGTCATCATTATCAACTACCACTGTTACCTCTGGGTGACTATGCATCTTGAGCTGCTTGATATCCGCCCATTTCATCTTCAACTGTTTAAGCCAGTTCCTGCCCAATAAACTGGGACCAGAGTAACAACCACTTGCAATGATTGTTCCTGACCTTAACGTTTCACTGTGACAATTGCCTCCACTGGTGAAACAGTTCCCTTCTTCGGGAACGTCATAGTGCAAAGGGACGAAACATTGATGGTCTATTTTCCAAAGAATCATACCTTGTCTGACAGGACATGATGCTCTTGTATCTATCTCTGTCAACCTTGTTCCCTTCAATGTCAACGAAGCATGCATAAGCTCCAGAACAGATGTGATATAGTGTATTGTACTCCACGTTACCATGTGCCACTGAGGAGTAATCCCCATACCTGGTGCAGACACATCTATTGAGGAATCCAGACGATGGACTCCTGATATCGGTTGAGTTACTACCTGATGATTGGAGTCCACCTTGTTACCACAGCGTCTCACGATATGACCCATTTTACCGCAACGAAGACACTTCTGTTTTGAATCGGCAACTGTTTGGGGCATGTTTTCCACCACATCTCTAACAGTTGACGGTCCTTGGTGGCATACACGACAAAAGCGGGAGTGACAGGTCGCCGCATCCACCAATAATTTGCTGTTTAAGAACCATGCACTGTTCCAAAGCTGCCCTCCCAAATGTTGCCAAGCAATGCCGAAGCGCAGTTTGGTATTAACTAATGGTGCCTTTGCATGCCAATTCCCATTTATTCCGGCGTACAGGTTTAATCGCTCAATGAAGTAATGCGCTACAGCTCCCTGTTCTCTTAGTGACCAAAAGACCGGTTCTCATTAACAAATAATTTAATACGATAAATAAATAGGATCAGGGAGGAAGGGAAAAGAATGCGACCAGTGAAATAAACTACAACGATAGTCGGTAGAGCGCATATCTCCGCCAGGCTGAACAGTTTACATTTTGTATCCCACTGATGGGCCAGATCTTGATCCGGACCTCCAAAATCGAATCGGCTTGTTCTTGTCACCTATCACTAAATTAGGTGAATAAGTTGGTTCACTCGTCCACAGCTTTTTGAGATGTCATGCTATACATCGTTTTTGACCCCCACCTCTCACTTGTGAAGAGTCACTTTAAAAAAAAATTGATAAACCCTTGTTTTCTGGATCAGCATTCGCGTTTTAACCAATATCAAATCGATTCTCCCTCGTCACACATCCAACCTGTCCACCAAATTTCGTCAGAATCTGACCATAACTTTTTGAGACCCTGTTCACAAACAAACAGTTACAGGGATGAAAACATCACCTCTGTCCACCTTTGGTGGCAGAGGTAATAATTAATTAACCCTCGTGCCAATGACGGATTTTTAT
>CM068961.1:88422144-88437054 GCA_035128595.1 Eptatretus atami
TGGGTGGAACGCAGAGTTAGAGACAAGCTAGAATTCCCCCCCCCCCCAACACATTATGCTTTATTCTTTTTTTTTTTTCCTTTTTTTTTTTCTTTAACTGAGATAAATTGTTCACGTAGATCAGATTGTGCTATTCATAACATTATTTCCTCTTTACTACCTTACTTATTTTTCATTTATTCCCCCAGCCTGCCCCTTGCATTTCTGCTCCATCTAAATCTAATGAGGCCCCTGCCACAGCACGTATGCAATATACATGCACATGCCACACCCAGCCAGCTTCTGTCTTTTCCTGAGGTGTCCCTGCACTGACCGATGTTACCTTCTACCCTCTTGGGCCTGGACACTCTACCATCCAGGCTGCATGTGGGGACACCGATGGGGTTATGTGATTACATGCTCCTGCAGCCTGATCCCAAAGCTCGGACGTGGAGGGCAACAGAGGAGCTGATGGTAGCAGGAGAAGAGATTGTACGAAGCTCTCATGAACTAGCCATTGGCGCCACTGGATTACACCGCTCCGGAGATGTTTCGCCGTGTGAGCCCATGAGCATGGATCTCAGCCCAATGTCGCTTCCCTCCTGGGCCTGCTTTGGGTGCACGGAGTGCGGAGCAGATGAGGATGTTGAAATGGGCTACTAACGTGTGTGTGGCTTTGCCATCTCTGTTGTTCTTCTTTGTGTATCTGGGTTCTGATTCAGTCTGGGGTTTGGAGTGGTCTGGCATTTTTGGTGCTGGAAACTTTCTTTTCTGTCTTTTCCAAGGGAAGCTCTAGGCTGCTTGTTGGTTTGTTTTTGTTTTCTGTTGTTTGTTTGGTTTTTGCTCTCATTTTCTCTTTTCGGTTAAATTTTCCCGCTTTTTCCTTCACTTGTGTAAGCTCTGTTTTTCTGACATCTATTCCTTTGCAGATATCTTAATCTTCAATAATGTCTGCACGATCATTGTTAGATGCACTGAATTCCAGAGCCTGCCTCAATAATTAACAGCGGGAGATTGATTTTTTTCTTCTGTTTAGCAAGTATTAGTGTCACAGACTTTGCAGCACTGGGTTGACTACCATCTCCGATGTGGGCTAGTCTCTGGAAATAATTTGAGTCTACTTTGGCCTGGTCGGGGTTTTTTTTTGTCTTGAATACATGCAAATGCACTCATGTATAGTAGCCATTGAATGTACAAGTCAGATTTTGGCATGCGCTGGAACTAAAGACTTATCATAAACGTCTTATGTTTGCTTCACAGAGGTTGTTGATTAAACCTCTCTCTTTCCTTTGAATAGATATGTCCGTCTATCTCAAGCAGGCCTATTCATTATCTGCGTTTTCTTTATTGAAGAGATGAAAAATTGTAAGTTGGCGGTTGTTTATTTGCTGTTTGAACTGAAAGTTTCTTGCCGCAATGCAGCAGTTAATTGGCCCAGGCAGGATGTCACTGCCCGAGGTTAATTACGGCATATTTTTTGCAGCATGAAAGTTGGTTTTTACTTTTGAGGTCATCTCCCTTGTTAAGAAATACTTGGGGGGGCAACTTTGCTTATTTCTGCAATAACTTGGAATTAGAAATGAGCAAAGAGAGCTAGCAGGGGAAGTGCAGAAAAATAATAAAGAGAGAGAGATAGAGAGAGGAGCTTGCATTTGAGAGGGAGACGGGGGTTTTACAGGCATCTGGCGTGATCGGAGTCGACCTTACAAATTCATTTTTCCCCATGCAAATCCAAGTCGTACCAACTTTCAGATTGATGATGGTCTTCACCTTCATTTCCTTCAGGCAATAGTTGCGATTAACTGAAACGAGCATTTGACCGTGAGATTTGGGGAAAACCTTTGAGTCAGTTGTGAACGCTTCACAAAATGACTTCGAGAATAATTATAGCCGATCGATTTTATGTGTTATTGGAAACTCGTGCAACAGAAATTGAAGGATGCACATGTCTGATGGACATGTCCTTAGGGGGTGAGTAAAGTTATTGAATTGCTATAAAGAAATGCTCTTTAGATGTGGGTTTGAGGTGGAGCAAGGGTTAGACTTTTTGATGAATTATTAAAAATGAATGTTTATTCAAATCTTCGACCTGGTTTTCTTGTTCGGGCTTTAGGCTTGGTTTCCAACACTTGCTTGTATTCAGCAAAATCGGAATACTCATGCAGCAACTATTTGTACTTTCTCCAGGAAGTATTGAACAAGCTTTTAATTGAGAATCGAATTTAGCTGTTTAATTTGTCATTCTGTGGATCTGTTAGCAATCAGTTGAAATATTTTTTTGTTTTTTCAATGCCTCCGCTGGCGATGTCGCTGGGGAATTTTGTGTTCCGGTTGTCCGTCGTGCGTCCGTGAGGGTTTTCATTACTGCGATAACTTAATATATTGTTTGAAGGGATTCGAGGAGTAAAACTTGGATACAAGTACATATAATGATGTAAGATTTTAACCGATCTAGATTATCGCGGGTCAAGAAGTCAAAACAAGGAGGCAGGGTCGACTCCCGTCGGGTTAAAAATTTCTGTTACAGTGCGTAATTTGTGAAATCGGTTGATGGGATTTTGAGAAATTGGTTGCCAATACATATGATTATGATGCAAAGATGAACTGACTTAGATTTTGGCATAAATATGTAACGAGGTTAAAATTGTAACCACTTTGGATACAGCCTTGAGGGATTTTAAATCAAACATTTGGTGCAGCCTGTTATAAGCTCATGTAATAATGTGGGCGGAGGCATGTTGGTCGACGGTCGTCCAATGTCGAAGAGTGCCATTTATGTTTTAATTGTTATTCCAAGGCTGCTTTTTTGTTTTATCCTTCACTGAATCGCATACTTGCAAAACATTCCATTGTCCTTTTTCTGGTGTTCAGGTGACTGATTTTTCGAACATTTTAACATATTGCAAAGTTGTTCAACACTTTTTCTCATTTTCATGTGCCCATTTCATTGGCTTATTGACAATATCGTGGGTGCAAGATGCATTCCATCTGGGCTGGTGGTTGGTCTTTGGGAAATAAGACCAAGGCCGACAAGGAGGATGTTCGGTGAAATACTTTGCGTTGCGGCAGAATATAATAAGGTTAAGAATGAAACATCCTCAGCCTGGGGGCAGGTGCAAGTTTGGTTCATCGTGGGTCTTCATCTGCAGTATCTGTAAGGTGTTCAGATTTCCACCCGGGCTGAGGTTCTTCCAAACCGCGCCCGGTTTCTTTTCTCAACTCCTCTTCCCATTGTGGTGTTTGGTTATGTTTAATTTTATTGTTCCCTGTTTACAAGGCTTTTACACTCAAGATGGGTGGGTTTGCATGTAAATTTGAAAGTAAAGTAGATGACTGCAGACAAAACTGTTCTTACTTTTACGATGAATTTACAAGGACATTGGACGACAACATTAAATCAACATTTTAGCTGGAGGTTTCAGCCCTGTGTCTAATGTCATTAACAAGCTACCCAAATTTGAATGAACAAAACGGTTTGCTCATTTAAGGCAAAGTTGATATTTGATGCTGGCGGTATTAAGCTGAGGCCCACCTTGGCCTGAATTATATTGTGTGTCCTGAGCGGCTGATTTGCACTCGTGTCTGTCTTTGATACAGAGCAAGCCAGTTGCTTTTGAGGTGTGTGTTACTGGAGCAATCTCCATTGACTTACTCCTCATTCTGGCAGCCTATTAAAGTTGTCCGTTAGTTTGCTGCCTACTTTTTTAGAAGAAGAGGTTGGGATCCCACTTCATCATGCAAAGCTTTCCCCAACAATATTCCCAACAAAATTGGCTGCTTACTTGAAGCTCACCATCGACTGGAGGATTCAGCAACAGGCTTCCATTGTGAGGTTGTGGCCATGGCCATTTAAACCTTATTTTGGGACCTATTGCACCTGATAACACTGAATGGTTGCAAGGTCAGTGAACTGAGAATGTTACTTTTGTGGATAAAAGCTATTTGCTCAGTGTACCTCTTGCTGCTCCTGAAACCAGAGATTGCCAATTTGCTGAAGCAGCTACAGCAGGATTCTCCTTCTTCTGTGTTAGCAAAGCAAGGTTCGACGTTGGCATCAGTACGTTCGTAATGCTGTTCAGAGGGACTGTAAAGGACAAGGATGATCCAGAGCAACTAACAGGCAGTGGGAAACAGCGTTCCAAGAGATAAAAACCCACCTCTGACCGAGTTCATGTCAGAGTTTGAAGCCGCCGAGTCTGCCGGCGCATGGCTGGGCTTGAGAGAGGATCGGCAGGGTTTTAGCGCGGCGCTCTGGACCAACGCATTATAGCGCTTCCGCTGGGATTTGCCTTTGACTCCGACAGTCAGTTCCGATCACGGTTGTCTTGGAGAGCGTTGCCTGCGGTTCGGAGATGGTTTTGTCAGAGTTAAGGCTCTTGAATGATGTGACCCCAATTTTGTGGCAGGCAAAATAGGATTTTGTGTTTTAGATGGGTGGGAATGGAGGCTATATTCATGGACTATTAGTTGATGTTTTGCTGGCCATGGTGGGGGGACATTATTTGTGGTGCACGTGGATCTGACGAGCCGGTCTGGTATTGCCATCGCCGGTGTCTAGTGGTGCCAAAGATGTGAACCCCATTGAGGCAAAGAAGTTTGATGCAAACATTTTCTGGGATTCTCCCCAGAGCATGTGACTAAGGAATTTGGAGGTTAGCATATTGGATGTTAACCCGTGGTTGGAGAAATGCTGTGGGAAGCATGGATTTTGGGTTTTCATAAGCACCGGGAGTCTTCGGAAGCCAGGAGTGTTTCCACATTGAAGAGGAAATGAGGCCTTTTAAAAAATTTTTTTTTTTAAAAAGACCCAGAGAGGATGGAAGATGCTGTTAAATAAATTGCTGATGGAATTTGCTGCTGCATGGCAGATTAATGTGTGGTGCGTTGCAGGAAGGGGAAATTGAAAAGGATATTTATTTTACCAATACTCAGGTTTTAATATTTGGAATACTGGCTACCTTAGCCTAAAGTCCGATGATTAGTACGGTGTAGTTAAAGTTGAGGAGGCGAGAGTGAGGGTTAAATTTAAAAGAGAGATAGTTTGTAGAAGTGACGAGAGGTGACCATGATGGGATGACTTGCTTGCTGATTATTTATTATATGATTACTTTTTTTGGTTTTTTTTGTTACTCTGCATCAGTTTACTCCATTACTGATGTTGGGACTCCAGTCCGTGTTATTTGTAATTATGAATGCTTCTGTTTATCCTTAACTCTGCTTACCTCCTTATTTCGGTCTGTCATTAGATCTCTTTCTGGCCTTTTGCACATCCACTAGAACTATACCTACTATACACTTCCACACAATTGCTCCTTGAAGGTTTGCCCATTCTCTTGATAGACTGCCCTACACGTTTGCTGTTTTCCCCGCCCAGAACACCCAATTATTTATTTCATACCTTCCAAAGTTGCCTTCCTGAAATTTATAGCAGGATCTGGTCCGAAATCATATCTCAAGTAAGTGTTGCACACCACTGCCAGTGGTTTCCAAAAAAAAACCTTTTGGGGTCCCCCCCCCCCCCCCATATGTTTCTCTTGCTCCACCATATCGGGATCAATGCTTAAAAAGAGGATCGAGCATCGTATCCACACCTACACGTGGGCTTTTTATACAAAAGTTGGTTTCAAAAGCACTCTTGGAATCAATTTTTGAAAAATCCATCCATCCATTGGGGAACTTGTACTTGAACAGCAGCGTTGGGCTGCCTAAGCCAGTCTCCTTGGCATATGGGCACAATCGCTGGATAGGGTCGCCACTCCGATGCAGGCAACTCGAATGGTTCAAGTGCATCCAGCAAGCTGGTACTCATCCCGTTCACCAAGCATGTGAAAGGCACATTTCAATTTTGATTATCCTTTCTCATTACCAGCAACGTTACCATTCGAACTCCATCAATTTTTGGCCCATCTTTGAAAACACGTATTTCACATTCCATCTATCCATTGCTTTGACCATTTAAACCTTTCAATTAACCCAATTTTTGAATGACATCTGTTTCATTGTTTCACAAACAAACGGTGTACATCAAATTATTGGATTTACATTCCACAAAATGAGATGAAATGATTCTGTTCCTTAGCACATTAATTGAATCGACTGAACCTTTTGCCGAACCCATCCCAAAATGCATTAAAATGCAAGCAACATCATTAAAATCTGTTTCATCAATTCAATCCATCAGTAGACATGGTATTTTTAGGAATTGGACAATAATTGGGGGTTAATTTATATTGTCATGTCAGACAGGGATGTTAACAGAGACGCGTTTTTTTGAGCTGGATTCTAAACCCGATCTTTTAATAGTATTTCATGCAATTAATATTACGATTTGCCCAGGGATTACTCCAAATGAGCTGACCTAGCTAGGTGACAAGACAAAAAGGCTGGAAGATGCTTCATCCTCGTCCGTCATCTGCTGCCGCTTGGTGTTTGGCCGGGCTACTTTGGTGGTCTGGGACCATCACCCTCCCTACGGACACGCTCCTCAAAAAGTGTCTGCAACTCATCTCGCGGACTTGTAGCCCATTCTCACCACCATGGAGCTGTGGTCCACTGGCCATAAAGTTGATGGTGTGATTATTCCTTGAAAGACAGTGCTTTCATGTTGTATCTGCGTGTTCATAAAGTCCTGACCTTAAGTGGCCACGAAACAACTTCGACATCATTGTGCACTTGACAGTCAAGAAGCGTCAAGCTTGGTCTCTCGGCGGGAGGTTAAAATCTCAGCTTATGTCCGACGTGGCTTAACTTCTGAGGAGACGTTTCCGATAACATGGCGGGGACAACATGCATGCAGGTCGTGAGGAAGGGACACCGGAAACCTTACAACTTTTAATCCCACCGGGTTTATTTTCGCCGAACCACAATATATAAAATGAACTTATTGATGTGAGCGGCAGCTAGATGCGGAGTTTGTGGTGTGGGGGTGCAAAGAAAAGTTTACACAAATCGGACAAATAATTTCTAGTATGTACAATGAAGTAGAATAAATCTCTAAGAAAGAAGGTGCGTCCACTGCCAGGACTCAGTTCACAGACGGGGAAAAGGGACATAAACTGGGGATCTGAGCACTGGCAAGGCAGCTGGGGCACGAGCAGGTGATTAGGGAGAAGGAGTGATGACGATTGAGACGAGCACACCGGGCCAGGTCGACGAAATGGGGCAAGGCAGGAACTGACAAAATAGGCAGAGGTGGACGAAGCAGGATACCAGGATGAAACAAGCAGGCAGGTGACATCCTCAATCTTTCTCCTCAGAAACCTCTACCTTCCTTCAATCTACCTCACTCGCACACACCCTCGATCGTTCTCTCTTCAACCAACTGCCTTTTTCTTCCTGTTGCCCTCTCCTCAGACTCCCAACTGACCGATTTTGCTCCTTCCCTCTACTCTCCCTTTAGCACACTGTGCCCCCCTCTCTTGAGTTCAGGTGCTTCGTCCCCTCCCAGGTTGATTCCATTGCTCCGCCCGCGGAGGCATCATACTTCCGCCCCCACCTCTTTTTTGTGCCAAGTCTCGGCGGCCCTAGTTGATTGGTTTTCCATTGAAAGTTATATCACTTTCCCTTCATCAGTGAATCCCAAACTAATTATTACCACCACCCACCCCCTGTATGGGTGTACTTGAAAAAATAAGGCGATTTCTTTAAGCTGACGTTTCCAGTTTTCTTACATCGAGCATGGGCTATTCTACTCACACACGAACCATGCTGCTCTCTACTCCTAGGCGGCGTCAACATCTCCAGCCTTAACACCAGACTCACACCCAAATTAACTCAACCCAAAATAAATTAGGAAGGGGCTGGGAAACGAGCATGTAGCTACTTTTCCTTCCTCCTTACCATTACTACCCCCTTAGTTGAAACAAAATGTACAAGTCGATGTATAGTGATCTTCCCGCTTGTCTCCTTGCTCCGGATGTCCTGGGATGGACGTCGGGGGAGGAAGGCTGGCAAACACAAACAGACCTAACTTAACGACGACTTAATGCTCCAATACCCACTACTTGACAGCGTCCCAGTGGATGTCACCTGCTCCACGCCATTCAGCCTGAGTTCGAAAATACAAATTTAGAAAATCCTACCCAGACCAATTCATGGGCTACCTGCCCCTTCCATAGCCCATATTCAGGTCACAGTAGGAGATGCCGAATGGAACAATTCCTCCGCTATAGGCATACACAATTTCCTTCAGGCTGTGGTTGCCTGCAGTCCAAAATATTTGCCGACTTCAGGACTTCTTTGCCCCTCCCCACTTTCCAACTTTCTCCGCCTCACCAGCACAGCCAAATAGCTCTTTTTTCTGTACAATCTCGCAGTGGAGGTTCTCCACACACAGAGACACTCTTGGCCTCAGGTTCTCCTGACATCTCCCTGGGTTTCCAAGAGTCTCCATACCCGTGATTGTCACCAAACTAGACCCTCCTCCGACAGGCCCCCGCAACTCAAGATTACCTCGGCTGCCAGGGAGCGAGTACCTCAGGAAGGGCTGCAGTCACCGCCTCCCCAAAGCCATCGTTCCGTACTGCGGACCACACACACCTTCCCCACCCACAAAAAATCCCCAAATGTCACTCGCCTCCCCCAACTGCCATACAATTCTCAATCACCTTCAATACAAGGTACTGGGCTACCCTGCCATGGCTGGCATACACCAGCTAATTCATCACAACCAACTCAACAAAACACTTCTTTATTTTATAATACACACACATTTTAACCCTTTCCACCTTGTCCACATGCTTTGGCTCTCATGCCACTCTCCCCGTCACCCATACCAATTCCCCCACTCACCTGTTATTACCCCCAATACCAAAGCGTGGCGAGAACTGACAATTGGGAAAAGAGGTAAATTAATAAATCCAATATTACCACTGGGAGCATGATCTCAACATACCAGGCAAGCACCTACTGCCCAGCATTCTTCCATGAAACCCCATGCCAAATTAAACCCAGGGCTCTTGTTTCCCAAACGAGTGCCCAATTAAATCGATAGTGATCTCCTTGTTTTAAATTTACACTCGCTGCCTCCCGGCACACGTTAAATATGTTATTTACCTCTGACGTTTTCCCTTATCCAAGAGTAAATATCTATTCCTTCATTGATTCACACGCGTCCATACTGTTACATCCAGAATGAACAGAGGTTCCCAAAAACAATCGGCAAACATTTATTGCCAGCACCCGTGTTCCCATACGTGCAACCCCCACCAAATAAGTCATCATTTATTCAACTACCACTGTTACTCTGGGTGCGACTATGCCATCTTGATGAGCTGCTTGATATCCGCCATCCATCTTCAACTGTTTAAGCCAGCTTCCTGCCCCAATAAGACTGGGACCCAGAGTAACAACACTTGCAATGATTTGTTCCTGACCTTAAACGATATTCACTGTGACAATTGGCCTCCACTGGATTGAAACAGTGTCCCTTCTTCGGAGACGTTCATTAGTTGCCAAAGGGACGGAAAACATTGATGGTCTATTTTCCAAGAAATCATACGTTGTTCTGACAGGAACATGATGCTCTTGTATACTATCTACTGTCACTTGGTTCCTTCAATGTCAACGAAGCATGCAATAAGCTCCAGAACAGATGTGGATATAGTGTTTGTATCCCGTTTACCATGTGCCACTGAGGAGTAATCCCGCAATTACCTGGTGCGGACACAATCTATGATGGATTCCAGACGATGGACTCCTGATATCCGGTTGAGTTGCTACTGATGATTGGAAGTCCACCTTGTTACACAGCGTTCTCACGAATATGACCCATATTTACCGCAACGAAGACAACTTCTGTTTTGAATCGGCAACTGTTTGGGCATGTTTTCCACCACATCTCTACAACAGTTCGGTCCCTTGGTGCATTACACGACAAAAGCAGGGAGTGAACAGGTCGCCGCAATCCACCAATTAATTTGGCTGTTTAAGAACCATGCACTGTTTCCACAAAGCTGCCCTCCCAAATGTTGCCCAAGCAATGCCGAGCGCAGTTTGTGTATTAACTAAGGTGGCCTTGCATGGCCAATTCCCATTTTATTCCGGCGTACAGGGTTTAATCGCTCATGAGTATGCACAGTTCCCTGTTCTTTATAGTGACCAAAAGACCGGTTCTCATTAACACAATAATTTAATACGATAATAAAATAGGATGCGGAGAAGGGAAAAGAATGCGACAGTGAAATAAACTACAACGATAGATCGATTGAGCGCATATTCCGCCAGGGCTTGAACGTTTACGTTTTGTTATCCCACGTGAATGCCAGATCTTATCCGGACCTCCAAAATCGAATGGCTTTGTTCTGTCACCTAATCACCTAAATTAGTTGTGAATAGGTTGGTTCCTCGGTCCACAGCTTTTGAGATGTATGCGATTACATGCGTTTTTGACCCGCCACCTCTCACTGTGAAGAGTCACTTTTAAAAAAAAATTGTATGAAACCCCTGTTTTTCTGGTAATCAGCGTTCGCGTTGTTAACCAATATCCAAATCGTTATCCTTACGTCACAATCCAAACCTGTCCACCAAATTTCGTCAGAATGACCATAACTTTTTGAGACCTAGTTTCAAAGACAAACCAGTCAGGATTGAAACGATTCACCTCTGTCCCACCTGTGTGGCCAGAGGTAATAATTAATTAACCCTCGTGCCAATGACGGTTTTTAGTTTTATTTATTTTATTTTTTTTTATTTATTATTTTATTTTCAAGCCTTTGCTCACGCGGGCAAAAGGGCAGAGAAACATTTGACAGCCAAAAATACTTGGTGGGTGAACTGGGCCTTTGTTTTGCCAATGGTTTTGGTAGTAGAGATGAGCGGATGTGGGGCCTTGAGGAAGCATGTTGTCCATCCGCGCATCGTACTGAGCTTGTCACATCCGCGATCTCTGGCATTGTCCATCCCGCGATCTCCGGGCTTTGTCCATCCCGCGATCTTCCGGCTTTTGTATCCCGATCTCCTCCACTCCGCGATCTCCGGGCTTTGGTCCATCCCGCGATTCCGCGGCTTTGTCCATCCCGCGATTTCCGGGCTTTCCATCCCGCCGAATCTCCGGGCTTGTCCATTTTCCCGCGATCTCCGGGCTTTGTCCTCCCGGCACCTTTCCACCGCGACTCAGGCTTTGTCCATTCCCTCGATCTCCCGGCTCTGGACCGTAGCACATCACAAACAGCTGGAAACGCGCCGACGAGGAACTGCGACTGGTAACAAAACTTGACCAAGTTTCCCAGTGCCAAACACCATTGGGAACCACAACTGTGTGCAAGAGCAGATTGGTCCACAGAAAACAGGTGGGGGGGGGAAGGACTAGTCACAAGGGTGGTTTTGAGCTGGGAAAGGACTTAGGGACATGCCATCGAAGAGGAGCACAAAAGGGCGTTAGAGTAGGGGATTCGCACTGCTGGAGATGGCCACGCTGGAAAAGCACCTCGGTGCTTCCGCCTGGCGTGTTTTATTTACTTTCCACCGGGGGACGAACCTCTGCACCGCTAACGTTCATGCCATTGGCCACTTAGGAAAAGTAGGGAAAAATCACTTGCCCAAATCCTCTGGATCTTTGCCCATGGAAAGGATCTCAAGCCTACCTCACTCGTGGTGCATGTAAACTCTTTTTCATTTTGAAGAAAGCCAACGAGATTACATGGGGAAAGCCAGACATGAACGCA
Source organism: Eptatretus atami (assembly GCA_035128595.1). Classification (NCBI taxonomy): domain Eukaryota; kingdom Metazoa; phylum Chordata; class Myxini; order Myxiniformes; family Myxinidae; genus Eptatretus; species Eptatretus atami. The sequence goes on from CM068961.1 coordinate 88,433,787, forward strand.
GAGTGGTTTGGGATAATGGCTTCCGAAACAAACATTTGGAGCAGGATTAAAGGATCTTTGCAAAACGAAACTCGATCCTACCTTGATTATATATGTGAATGCTTGAATATGTACGCTTGAATAAGCTATTGTAAACCTATTTACTCTCTTTTACCTTTTTAAATATTCATATATGTATATATATATTATATATATATTTATATATAATATATATATATATTTTATATATATATACATACATACGGATAATGATATCCTGTGTACGATAGAGAGCGACCAGGGTGGTGCGTCAGGAAGGGCATCAGCGTTATAAAACCTGTTGCCAATTCATTAACGATTGATCCGCTGTGCGACCCAACGGGAGCAGCGGAAGAAGAAAACTATATATATATATTATATATAGATTAATATAAGTATAATATATATATTTATATATATATATATAGTAGTAGTATAGTATATTGGTTTCGCCGACCCGCCTCGATGGAGCAGTGGGGCCGTCTCGCATCGATCGCCGAATTACAGTCCCGGCCTGGAGAAGTCCGGGAGTCGGCGTCGCTGGTTATTTTGGACCATAAATACGCCAATGGGAGATCACGTGGGGTAGGCGTTATTTGCCATAACTTCAAACTTTCGACCGCAGTACCACTGATCCAGCTCCGGGCGTACTTCACCCTGCGGAACGTGCGTACGACGCGAGCCGCTTAAGCGCGACCCGTTCCGGTGTCGATGTAGCCGAGCGGTTTTATAAATCGCCGTAAATCACGCCGGCCCGATTATTCCTGGTACTCCCGTTACACGACAATGCTGCTCACTTTCCCACACGCACGAACACACGAAGTCAATTGAAAATGATACAGATTGAGCTGAGTTATCTTAAACAATTGGTGGGTATTATTATTAAAGGCAGGGAATGAGGGAGCACAAAGAGCAGGAGACTAAGCCGAAATACCAGGCGCAAATGCACATATGTACAGGCAAAAACACATGCAATTCACTACTTCGGACGGGCCCACGGACACACTACATCACACACACACACACACACACACACACACACACACACACCACATCCAAGAAATGGTGGCTTTGCCTTTAATAGACTTTCAGACTTGGGAGGAGACAGCGACTGAAGCCAGGCCTGTCTACCTGCCCGCCTCATGCGCCTTCGAGCGGCGTCGATGCGGCGAGGAGGAAGAGACGACGAGCAAGATGGCCGACCACAGACCAGCCAAGACGAAGAATGTACTGGACGACGAGATGTGAAGATCTTTCGACGATGTGACTGTGCCGGACGACGAGTGTCAAGATCTGTTCAGAGATGTCTACCTCCAGCTCTGCGGCGCCGTGATTCTATCCGCCTCTTCGGGCGGGGGACGAAAGAAGGGCAGGAAAATGTCTCTGGCCCACCTCATTCACAATGCTGAGTGGCAAAGCCCCTGACTTGGGCGAGGAGCCCACTCCTCCCATCTGGCGAGTCCCGCTCTGAGGTGGTGAACCCCCAAGTTCGAGTCCTTTTCTATTGAGGAAGATGTTGTCCTTTCTTTCTCTCTGTGCTTTCCACCCGTCCCACCACTGGCGCTCCGTCAAGCGAAACCGGTGGGTGGGGCTAACCCTTCACCCAGTAAGCTCGCAGGGGACGTGGAGGCGAGGGCTGCAGCGTCGTTTGTTGCAGGAGATGGGTATTCTATGGTACAAATCGCAGCGCATTCACAACATAATAACCCGCTAGACGAGGAGAAAGGCTATCTATATAAAACACGTACTTACGAGATAACTGAGCTAAAGACTGACTGTTTGAGTGTGATAGGGTTTTCAAATCCGCACTACTACCCCCTCCCCTTTTACGGACTTCGTCACGGTGTCAAAGTTTTGTGTGCCTTCATGTGTAGTTTGTCCCCTAGTACGATTATCTTCGGATCCTGAGTGCGACATTTTGCGTAATCCTGTCCAAGAATAAGTAACCTAATCGCTGCGTAACTGAAAACTGGAACGAACTCACTCATGACTCATTCGGACACTTACTACATTGCCTGGTGCTAAAAGGAAACATTGCCAGGGGGTTCACAATATTTACACAATTATTCACCTTAATTTATTATTTTTACACTAACCATGGCCCGGACTGATGGATCTGTGGGAAAGATTGCATTAGCAAATGCCAACAGTTATTCAGGTGGGTGAGTGCTCAGCAGATTGAATGGCAAGACGTCTTTGGGGGCCGTGTTCAAAACGGCCCCCTTCTGGTACGTTTCTATCCTTATTTTTGTTTGTTTTCTTCCTTCAGCTGCTGAGGCAACTCACCCCTAACCCGGCGGCTATGCGCCATCCCACAGCCATTTTGAAGCAGGAGCCAGTCTGCCCAAATGCAGTCTTACTGGCTCAATGACAGGAATGCAGTTGAGCGAGTGACACAAGCACAGGAGGTAGCGGGCTGCCCAATGCGGAAGTCCCAGGCTCCTCCTGAAGTGAACGTGGATTGGATATGCAAACAGACACAAGAAGTGAACAGATGGAATGCAAAACACGGTGAACGGGGGCTGCTCAGATGCAGCTGCCTGCAGGCAGTCTTTGCAAACACACTGACCTGGCGCACTGGTGATGAAATGAACCAGGGGCAAATGCAAGAAAGAGGTAGCAGCTGGGTTATGGCAGATGGCTAGCGGACAAGGCATGCGAGGCAAGGCCAGAACAGGCCACTGTAGCATTGAACAGGGCGGCATGTGAAGCTGGCCGGCCTCTGATCCTCATCTTGAGGTTGCTGGAGGGAGTGCGGTGGTAGCCGGCCGCTCTTGAAGGCGGGGCTCGGACCTACCCTACTGTCTCCCCCAACCCTATCGCTTTGCCTGATCTCTGTCCATACCCCTTCCCTTAATTTGCAACACAAAAAAACACGAATTTAGCCCCTTTTCTATTTATTATAATTCCCTTTTTATACTTTTTCTCCTAACCCCCTTTATTGTCCTGTCGCGTACCTTATGGTCATCCTAGCCCTTACTCCCAACCCGACTTCCCTTTTCCTGGCAGGGGACATAGGAGAACTAGCGTCCTGTGTCGAGGCCCAACTCAGGCCTCAGGATGGCCTCCTCGAGACTTCAGCGATCTACCACGGTGAGTCCAGCGGCCCACCGAGAGTGAAGGGGTACATTTCCCTATCTACCCTAACATTTATTAATCCTTAAACTACCCCGGGGCTTTCAACAAACGCCTGCTCTTGAACTATTGGTTCTACAAACCAAGATTCCCGTCGCCTGTGTTGGTGTCCTCA
>CM068961.1:88452719-88470909 GCA_035128595.1 Eptatretus atami
CCCGTCTATAAGTAGAATTGTTAAGTGCTTTTTGTTGTACATTATTTGCCTTGCTTATTCGGTTAACTCTTCCCTAACCTGCTCCCCTCGTCCCCCGACTATTGTTAATAAATTCCCCTCTTGTTGAATGTACCAGCTCGTCCTTGTCCTTTCTACCATTGGTTTGCCACGGTGCGTGTGGGGATTAGGAAGGCGTTGCTGCCGTAATTGTGCATTTGGACCGACGGACCTCGGTAACCATCCGCTCGGGTTACACACGGTTCGAGCAGAGTAACGGCTCATTCCGCTCGAGACCTACAGAGGGTGTGGTTCACCGGTAGTTGGACTGCGTGGGTATTTTGGTATATTGAAGTTGGCAATTAACCCTACTCCACGCAGTCGAATTATTAGCGATTCATGATCCTGTAAGGGACCCGTACCTTCGGACTTATCCAAGGGTCATGACCTAAATTCCAGTGTGTTCGGTGGGGCCGACTCTACTGCTCCCCCTAGTGGTTGTGCTCGCCACCAAGACCTGGCCCCACAGCAGTACAACGTGACACATGCACAGATCAGCAGGCAAAATGGCGGATTTTCTGCTATGTTTATTTCACGGGCAATTGAACTTTGTTATGTCTCCAGGGTTGTTCTGCATTAAGCTGCAACTCTTTTGTGGATGAAGTCTTTTTATTTCATTAACTGTTATGTGCATGGTGAAGATGGCTTTAAAGTTAAAGGGATCCTTTATGATATGCAGTGACAGCCTGGCCAACCATTCCTGATCAACCATTTAATTGGAGTGCTTGCTTGAGAGCCTAAGCCACTTTCCGAGCACCCATTGACGATCGCTGTACTGTGCTACATCATTCTGAGTGAACCGTTCATTCTCTGCGGATGCTTTTGCCACGCCACGTCGTTCAAAGTGAGTGGTTCGTACTCCATCACCCTGAGCGACTGGTTCTTGCTCCGTCACCCCGAGCGACTGGTTCGTGCTCCATCACCCGAGCACTGGTTTCGTGCTCCGTCACCCCGAGCGACTGGTTCGTGCTCCGTCACCCCGAGCGACTGGTTCGTGCTCCGTCACCCCGAGCGACTGTTCGTGCTCCCGTCACCCCGAGCGAGTGGTTCGTGCTCCGTCACCCCGAGCGACTGGTTCTTGCTCCGTCACCCGAGCAACTGGTTCGTGCTCCGTCACCCCGAGCGACTGTTCGTGCTCCGTCACCCGAGCGACTGGTTCGTGCTCCGTTCACTCTTTCGAGCGACTGGTTCGTGCTCCGTCACCCTGAGCGACTGGTTCGTGCTCCGTCACCCTGAGTGACTGGTTCGTGCTCCGTCACCCCGAGCGACTGGTTCGTGCTCCGTCTCCCTGAGCGAGTGGTCCGTGCTCCATCACCCTGAGCGAGTGGTTTGTGCTCCGTCATTCATTCTGAGCGAGTTGTGAAATAATACCAGATTTCCGAGCCGTTTGCCGTATTAACATTTTTCTAAATTACCGAGCCAAATCTTTTTTTCCACCAAATTCGTAACAATATATCCACCCTCCAATCCCACTCTCTTTATTAAATCCATCCCAAACCTCATGCTGATTGGTCCCCCTCGCAGCCCAATCATGACACGCTGCATTTCCCATTGGACGTAAGAACAGTTGTCTCTGCAGCTGCACGTGCGGTGTTTTAAAAATTATTTTTTACCTTTGAAATAGAAGATAGCGGTCTTCTGAAACATCCGGGTTTTAGTGAAGAATTTTATTATTCTTTTTGGCTCAATGTGTTTTTACTTTCTATATATACTCGTAATAGGTATTCACAACCGTCCTTGACCATGCTGTGTAATGTCGTCCAAGGCTCTCACTTTTTCTTTCCTCCGCAATCACTTTTTCACCTTTATTCGATTACTAAATTAATTTACCTCTGAGGCCTAAATGAATTTAGAAGTGGCACGCGATGAATCACCCTACACGTGAAACACCGGGATGACAGTTTATAGCTGGATCGAGATTCAAACCCAGGCGAGACAGCTTCAAGGTGAGTGTGCGTACCTCAAGGCAATAAAAAGAACCATGAGGTTTTCCCACCAGACCCCATTGAGAACCGTGAGGTCGAAATATTGATCTTTTTACCGGGTAGTCCATGAAGTCTTTGTGCAGATTTTAACTTTTATAACTTTTGACAAACAAATTATAAATGGCATATGAAAGCATCATTCATCAAGTTTTGTACTGTTAATATTGTTACCTCTGCCACCAAAGGTGGAAGGAGGTTATGCTTTGTTTGTCTGTTTGTTACTTGGCGAAATTTATTTAGGATGTTGGTCTGTAGCGTTTGTGTCTGTCTGTTTGTTTGTCACACGATTTTTGGCCAGTTTTCAAGCAATCGTTCTGAATTTTTTATTTTTACATACGTGACTGGCCAAGGACAGCAACATTTAATTTTGGTGAAGATCCGAGTCCAGATCTGGATACGGGAATTATTTAATTTTTAACTGATTCTTCACCATTGAGAGATGGGTCTAAAAACGATATTGCATGATATCTCAAAAGGTTGTGGACGGATTCCGCAGAAATTTTGTGGACAGGTTGGGTGTGTGACCACGACTAATTGGTTCGATTTTGGTGAATACCTGAAATCGGATCCAGATCTGAGAATTTTGAAGTGATTCTTCACCATTGAGAAATAGGGCCAAAAAACGATATACGAGTATAGCACGATATCTCAAGAGGTTATGGATGGATTCCGCAGAAACTTGGTGGCCAGGTTGGGTTTGTGAAAAGGACTAATTGATTCAGTTTTGGTAAAGATTCAGATACGAAATTTTTTTAAGTGATTCTTCACTATTGAGAGATGGGGCTAAAAATGATATATAGTATATCTCTAAAAGTCGTGGACGACTTGTGACAAAACGAGGTGGAAGAGTCGCTTTGTGACAAGAACAAGCCGAATCGATTTTGGTTGAAGTCCGGATTCAGATTCGACCTATCAGTGGCGTACAAAATGTAAATTATTCAGCATGGTGGAGGTATGCGCTCGACCAAGTGCCGTTCCGTTTTACCAAGTGTCACTAGGTCATTTTTCATTTGTTTGTGTGCAGGATATCCCAAAAAGTTGTGTTACAGATTTGGATGAAATTTGGTGGGCCAGTTGGGTTTGTGACCAAGACGAATTGATTCGATTTTGGTGAAGATCTGGATCCGGCAACTGGAATTTTTTCAAGTGTTTCTTCACCATTGTGAGAGAGCCAAAAACGATATATGGCATGCTAACCAAAAAGGTTGCGGACAGATTCAGATGAAATTTGGTGGGCAGGTTGGCTTTGTGACAAGGACGAATTGTTTCGATTTTGGTGCAGATCGGGATCTGAAAACTGGAATTTTTAAAGTGATTCTTCACTTCTTCACCATTGTGAGATAGGGCCAAAACTATATAAAGCATGATATCTCAAAAAGTTGCAGACAAATTCGGATGAAACTTGGTGGACAGGTTGGGTGTGTGACCACGACGAATTGATTCGATTTTGGTGAAGGTCCGGATCCGGATATGATAATTATTTAATTTTGTAAGTGATTCTTCACCTTTGATAGATAGGGCCAAAAACGAAAGATAGCATGATACACTGCACGGCTAAAAGTATGCGGACACCCCTTCGAATTAGTGGATTCGGCTATTTCAGTCACACCCATTGCTGACAGGTGTGCAAATCAAGCACACAGCCTTGCAATCTCCATAGACAAATATTGGCAGGATAATGAGCCATACTGAAGAACTCAATGACTCTCAACGTGGCACCGTCATAGGATGCCACCTTTCCAACAAGTCAGTTCATCAAATTTCTGCCCTGCTAAAGCTGCCCTGGTCAACTGTAAGTGCTGTTACTGTAAAGTGGAAACATCTAGGAGAAACAACAGCTCAGCCGTGAAGTGGTAGGCCACACAAGCTCATAGAACAAGACCGTCAAGTGCTGAAGCGTGTCGCACAGAAAAATCGTCTGTCGTCGGTTGCAACACTCACTACCGAGTTCCAAACTGACTGGAAGCAATGGGAGCACAAGCACTGTTCATTGAAAGTTCATGAAATGGGATTCCATGGCCGAGCAGCCGCACACAAGCCGATGATCACCATGCGCAATGCCCAGCGTCGACTGGAATGGTGTAAAGCTCACTGCCATTGGACAATGGAGTAGTGAAAACACATTCTCTGGAGTGATGAATTACGCTTCACCATCTGGCAGTCCGATGGTCTTATCTGAGTTTGTTGGATGCCAGGAGAACGCCACCTGCCCGAATGCGTAGTGCCAACTGTAAAGTCTGGTGAAGGAGGAATAATGGTCTGGGGCTGTTTTTCATGGTTCGGGCTCGGCCCCTTAGGCCTAAGTCACATTTGCTCTACGGCGAGGATACAGCGGCCGTACGCCCTCTGAATTGACAGAACGTGCTGGCGCCGCAGAGTTTCTGCGGTGGCCTCAGGGTGGCCCTACGCCGTTTGGCTATATTTTACAGGCCGTAGGGGTCGCCGTGGAATTATAGCGTGGAGTTATAACTTTTTTCATTTCTACGTTCGCCGTAGCAATTCGACAAGCCGAAACAAAAGAACTGGTAAAAAAAAAGAACCCACTCATTACCGTCCGGCTGGCCGCACGTTCGCCTTAGGCCCCCTGCGGTCGCCTTGCGGTCACCTTGCGTCTGCCTTGAAAATTCTATGGCCGCCACAGGAACGCCCTAAGGTCACCGTGCGACATCAAATCAAAGACCGTACGGCACCCCACGTTTTCGGTCTCCACAATTATAAATACGCCGTGCGGCTCCCCGAAAAATAAAAACATATGTGACTGCTACATTGTGTGACCGTGGAAATACTGCGGCCGCCGTTATGTAATTGCTAGTGGCCGTAGATTTTGGAGACCCCACGGCCGCCGTGGCAAATGTGACTTAGGCCTTAGTTCCAGTGAAGGGAAATATTAATGCTACAGCATACAATGACATTCGAGATGATTCCGTGCTTCCATCTTTGTAGCAATAGTTTGGGGAAGGCCCTTTCCTGTTTCAGCATGACAATACCCCCATGCATAAAGTGAGGTCCATACAGAAATGGGTTTGTCGAGATCGGTGTGGAAGAACTTGACTGGCCTACACAGAGCCCTGACTTCAGCCCCATCGAACACCTTTGGGATGAATTGGAACGCCGACTGCGAGCCATACCTAATCGCTCGACATCAGTACCCAACCTCACCAATGCTCTTGTGGCTGAATGGAAGCAAATTCCCACATCAATGTTCCAACATCTAGTGGAAAGCCTTCCCAGAAGAGTGGAGGCTGTCATAGCAGCAAAGGGGGGACCAACTCCATATTAATGCCCATGATTTTGGAATGAGATGTTGGACGAGCAGGTGTCCACATTTGGCCACGTAGTGTATTTCAAAAATGGATTGGGCCCGATATGTTCTCGTGGATCAAGCATTACGTGGTGGAGGTATGCGCTCTACTGAGTGCCCTTCTTGTTTCAGAAGCATTTTGAGATATTTTCGGTAACAATCTTTGTTTGCACATGCACGATATATGGAAACATGCCCCGATCAACATTGCTGCTCATGGGTTATGCACATACATGCCAAGCATTCTCGGGATGGATTGCATCATTTTGAAAGTCCCATATTGCTTGGCTCATTCGCATGACCTGTCCCGATTGGACCACATTTTCTGGGGCTATGTGAAAGTATCGTTTTCTCATCAAAACCACATTCTTTAGATGAAATGAGGTCCACGATCACAATGCAGTCAATGAAATTACTCAGCAGCAAATGGAGAATGTTTTCAAGTTGGTTAATCGGATTGGACGACGTATTACAAAAGATGACGGTTATGTTGAACCCGAGAAATTTGAACTGTGTTGAATAAATACTTTATGAAGTAGAATGGCACTTGGTGGTGCACATACCTCCACCAGGCTGAACAGTTTATGATTTCTTTCTCACGGATAGGCCAGATCTGCATCCGGACTTTAACCAAAATCAGATCGGCTTGGTCTTGTCACTGAACCAACTCTTCCACCAAGTTTTGTCATCATTCGTCCACAACCGTTTGAAATATCATGTTATATTTCGTTTTTGACCCCATCTCTCAATGGTAAAGAATCACTGAAGAAATTTTCGTGTCCAGATCCAGATCTTCACCAAAATCGATTCAATTCGTCCTTGTCACACCCCCCCCAACCTGTCCACCAAGTTTCGGCCAAATCTGTCCACGACTTTTTGAGATATCTTGCTCACAGACAGGAGTGAAAACATAACCTCCATCCACCTCTGTTGGCGCAGGTAATTATGCTTTCAGGTACCATTTATAGTTTGTTTATATCATGTGTACAATCAAAAGTAATAAAAGTTCAAACTTGCACAAGGACCTTATGGACAAAGTGCTTGATTGTCTTCTGTATTGTCCCTGTATTGTCTTCAAAGTGCTTGATTCCCAGAAGAAATAACTGAAAATTGTAATCCGTCTCCCTCTTCCATTTCTACTTTTAAAGATAATTTGCCGACTTCGAGGCGTGATTGGAATTTATGATTAGTTCGTTTTTGGGGTCCTCCTCTCCCCCGCTGAGTTTGAAGTATTAAGTTGAGGTTGATTAATGTAGCGGTTAAATTGATTACCTTCCTCCTGATTGTTTTTGGATTTAATTGAATCCTGATTTTGAATGTAAATTCCCAAAGGAACGATGCCCGAGATATCGGTTTGCTTTTCCTGCTTATCATATTGATGTTTCTGCTTTCTGTGAAATTAATCCATATATATATATATATACAGGTATATGAGTTTATCGTTTTGTAAAAGCAGTTTTGTCTCTGAGGTTTCTTTGACTCATCCAATTCGCACATGCCCTTTGTAGCTTATCACTTCAATTGGGTTAAAAAGGTCGGTTGCTAAATTAGGTGCCCAATTGGGAAGAGGCTGAATAGGTTCTTGCGACTGTGCCGCAGCCAGTTGGACCATGGTGCTGGACGTTTTCCGAATTCCCTAAGGACAGTACTCGTGGAATTCGGAAACCAACTTTCAACAAGCTTTATAATCGGTGTTAAATACCGCAGGTGGCAATGGACACATTGGTGTGAGCAAATGCTTGTTGGACTGGTGCATTTGTTCAGCGTACAGGTGACATAACTCGCCTCCGTAATTTGGTGAAACACTGGGATCTTCAACGTCCACCAACGAATGCGAGGAGATGGCACGTCCAGTTTCACGTCCATCCGAAGGATAGTCACACATTGATGAATTGCCCTGCCTCTGAAACACCAGGATTGCAGTTTATACCTGGGTCGGGATGCGAACCCAAGCTAGACATTTCAGAGGCAGATGTGCATACCTCAAAGGGATTAAGCTATCCTGCCAGCCAACTTAACAACAAGGTCATCTATACTATAATGGAGCCAAGTGTTTGTTATCTCCTCCTCGACGAAGCATCATCGGTCCACGAAACTCATCAACGGTACGTAACTGGATCGCTATACGTTTTATCTCATGAGCGAAAATGTACATACTCGCTCATTAACGTCTGTTGCTGTATACTACATAAAAAAATTGCTGTGCCAACATATTCGGTGTCTCCGCGTGACTGTCTTCACTTACAACCCCATAAAAGCCACCCACGAATCAACGCCTCATTCATTAAAAAAATGACACGTAAAAAAGGAACGAAATCGCGACTGTCGATCTCCGAACCACGAAGGACAACGAAATCACGTGACCACCACCACCACCTCTGCCACTTGTCCACGGGACGGGTAAATCTACAAGTAATCAGCAAAGAACTGTGACGCACACGCAAGCAACCGACAAGTGCTGCCAATCTCCAATCTTTACCCCTCTATTAGTAGGGCAACTTAGCATAACAATTGTGCATTTTGTGAGGAAAGCACCAAATTTGGCACACTAGTAGCCTATCATATTATGAACAGATTTGGATATTGGGCCATCTCAAATTCAGCCGCTGATGGCTGTGGCAGCCATTTTCCACTGCCATCAAAAATTTTGAGATGGCCCAATATCCAAATCTGTTCATAATATGTTAGGCTACTAGTGTGCCAAATTTGGTGCTTTCCTCACAAAATGCACAATTGTTATGCTATATTTAGCTAAGTTGCCCCACTATATGTCCAATGCTTCCAGGTACCTATCTAATCCCAATTTAAACCTATTTACCCTTTCTTCTGCCACTACCTTACCAGGGAGACCATTACATGCATTAACTACTCTGATCCTATCACTGTCTATTCTGCTGAAAAACTTTTCTGCACTTATTCCCTCCATACCCTTCATTGTCTCAAACATCTCTGTACAATCATCTCCTTTGTATTAAATGTGGAAAAAGTCCTTTCTCCTTGCAATTCGGAGGATACATCAATCCGACTATCCCATCTGCTCTAATGTGCTTGTGAATAAAGATCCCACGACACCATTCTAAAAGTGAAGACCACTGTGCGCACAGGTCCTTTGTCAAATTCTAAATTGCCGTCTCGCTCAAACACTCCTTCGGAGTCACAAGAGAGCGCAGAGCATTAAACAATAATAACAATAAGATAGGTACGCGGTAGAGCGCATACCTCTGCCAGGCTGAACAGTTTACGTTTTGTATCCCACCGATCGGTCGGATCTGGATCTGAACCAGAATCGAATCGGCTTGTCCTCTACTCGTCACCAAACCAACTCAGGCATCAAGTTTCGTACGAATCCGTCCACAACGTTTTGAGATATTGTGCTGTATATCGTTTTTGGCCTGATCTCTCAATGGTGAAGAATCACTTGTAAAAATTCACAGATCCGGATCTGGATTCGGACCTTCACCAAAATTTAGCGTTGCCGTCCTTGGCCGGTCACCTACACACACAAGAATTTTCAAAACAATTGCTTGAAAACTGTGGCTAAAAATCGTGTGACAAACAAACAAACAGACAGACAAGCGCGACAGACGAACATACTTAGCGAATTTCGTTTTTTCGCCAAGTAACAAACAGACAAACTCTGTTTCTATCCAGGTTGAATCCTTTATGAAAAGTATGATTCCTATCCAGCCAGGATCCTCCTGATGACTTCATCTTTCTTTTTGCTTGTTTTGGTTCTTTCTGACTTCTCCGATGCAGGACCTGCTTGGTCTTCCATTTGATTTGAATTGATTTTATTTAAATCCCATTCTGAATTACATTGAATAATAAGAGATGTCATGGGTCAGAGTTAGGTGTCCGAGCAAAGCGGGGTTGCATCGAAGCGGGACGTCTTGGTACCCGGTCATCACTAGCAGCAGTTATAAAGTGGCAGTTCTAGTTCTGTCTATTATTAATTACGTAACACACCGGCACACAGACACCACACAAAACAAGTCCTGCTGTGGGTCTGCAATCTCTGATTGCTCTTTTTCTTTACTCTCGCTGAAGGAGACGGTACTTTGTTTGTTTGTTACTTAGCAACAAAAAAATACGTTTGTTTTTTTTGAAAAGTATGGTGATCGCCTCCTTTTGTTGCTTGCAAAATCGAGGATTTTGCAAGTATATTGGTCAGTTGAGTTGTGACGTTGATCAGATTTATGCCCAGACATGAAACACAAGATGAACAGGAATTATGGGGTTATAATCATCATTCATGTGTAATTTACTAATGTAATGAATAAAAAAGTTATATTTGTTCTAATTACAGGAATGTAAAATCTATTTTTACATTTCCTGTAAGTTTTTTGACAGCAGGTACACCGCAGGTACCTGACCCCCACCAATGGCATGTGAAAATCTCTTTATGAAGATTTTGTGTCATAAAATGTAGATTTTACCATTATGTTAAAGGCATTGAATTCCATTCCAACCCTTCCCCTTCCAACCCCTCCCCTTCCAAACCCTCCCCTTCCAAACTCTCCCCTTCCAAATAATCCTTTCCAACACCTCCCTTACCAACCCCTCCCCTTCCAACCCTTCCTTCAAACCCTTCCCCTTCCAACCCTCCCCTTCCATCCTCTCCCTTCAAACCATCCCCTTCGAACCCCTCTCCTTCCAAAATCTCCCCTCCAACACCTCCCTTACCACCCCTCCCTTCCAAACCCTCCCCTTCAAAACTCTCCCCTTCCAACCACTCCCCTTCAAACCCTTCCCCTTCCAACCCCTCCCCTCATCCTCTCCCCTTCAAATCCATCCCTTCAAACCCTCTCCTTCCAAAATCTCCCTTCCAACACCTCCCTACCAACCCCTCCCCTTCCAACCCCTCCTCTTCCAACCTTCCCTTCCAACCTCTTCCCTTCAAACACATCCCCTTCCAACCTTTCTCCTTCCAACCCTTCCCCTTTCAACTGCTCTCCTAACCCTACCATTCCAACCCCTCCCTTCCAACCCTTCCCTTTCAACTGCTCTCCTTCTAACCCTTCCCCTTCCAACCCTTCACCTTCCAACCCCTCCCCTTCCAACCCTCCCCTTCCAACGTCTTCCCTTCAAACACATCCCCTTCCAACCTTTCTCCTTCCACACCCTTCCCTTTCAACTGCTCTCCTTCTACACCCCTGCCATTCCAACCCCTCCCCTTCCAACCCTTCCCCTTTCAACTGCTCTCTCTTCTAACCCCTGCCATTCCAACCCTCCCCTTCCAACCCTTCCCCTTTCAACTGCTCTCCTCTAACCCTGCCATTCCAACCCCTCCCCTTCCAACCCTTCCCCTTTCAACTGCTCTCCTTCTAACCCCTACCATTCCAACCCCTCCCCTTCCAGCCTCTTCCTGTTCCCAATCACGAATCTCCCCCTCTACCCCCTGCAATGACTTCGAATGCTCCTTACCCTCAATTACTCTTCGACTCCACCTCTTCGTTATGCTCTCTTCTCTTATCTCGCCTTTCTTCCTCTGTCCCCCCTCCTCTTTCTCCTCCCTCACGACTCTCTCATTGAGTGAGCTAATGGGTGTTCCACGAGGGGCTCCGTTGAAGCGTCAGAGTAAAACGAAGGGGAGGGAGTCGAGGAGGGAGGAGGAAAGACTATCCTGGGTGTTCATCAGGCGTTGGGACCTAATTGTAGCCAGCCAGCCCTGCATGTGCGACCGGGAAGCGACGGCACTAGATCTCCGCATGAAAAGCGCAAAACGACCATTTTGTCCGCATGCGAGTCTATTTGCCATCGCTTGATCGTGTCTCCAATTGATGTGCAACTCGTTAAGTTAAGGCGGGAGTTCCAAGAACGGTGGCGCTCGGAGCGGGTGCATCCATTCCGTGACCGTGGCCCCCAGGAGGGGCTATGGCACGCCCATACGACCGATGCACCGGTCGCACAGGTCCGACAAGGACCACCTTTGGGAGGAGGACGTACACGTGGGAAACCAGTCGGGGGTCCCTGAGAAACTCGTGCTGAAACCTTATATCGGGGTCATGCCCGCAGATGCTGTCGGGGCAACACCCCGGGGACTTGTAACACCGTTGCCTGGCGCGCCGCGACCTCGGAGCGCTGTGCGGATTATGGATTCCGATCCACAATCGTGGCGTCTCAGTTTGTTGGGGAAAACCACTGGATCCACCCGTTCGGGACGACGGAGTGCGCGCTACCGCCGCCTCCAGAACAACTTTTACAACGTGCTGGAGAGGCCGCGGGGCTGGGCGCTCATCTACCACGTAATGCTGTGAGTCCCGCTGTCGTTGCATTCTCATTAAACGATGTCAAGATGATGGAAATAATTTTACCGTTTTTTACCGAGCTCCACGGTTTGTGGTTGGAATATGTATGGACCAGAGGTAGACCGTGGATTCCACGAAGGTAGTGGAGGGAAGTGGGATACCTGGTTGGATTTCCCGTTGGAACACTCTCAGTGGTCAAGGAACGCCGGTCGGTGTGTGGCACCAGCTTCAAGTGGAAGCCAAGAAGCACATGATTGGTCTAAAGACGGTCACAGGCATCACGGGCAATGTCCCACTGGATACCACGAACTGATTGACTGTGAAACTGATGTTCTGTACTCTGTATTACGGAGACATGGTTCTACCGTAGCAGTTTGTTGGCCAGGTTCATGCTAGGCGGTGTGACATCCCTCTGTCAGCGGAAGTTAGGCAGGAATTTGGTGAATTTTCTCAGGGTGCTGGCGATAGCTTGCCTACTCTTAAAGCAAGGACACCGTGGGATCTTTACCGTCCACCAACTAATGCTGGAAGACGAGACACACATTTTAATGTTCATCGGCACACGCATTGATGAATCACCCTGCCGGTGATGACTGATTAGAGCTTGGTTGGGATTAAAACCCAGGCTAGAGAACATAGCAGCAAATGTGCGCACCTCCAGTCGAGGGCATGTTGATTTTTAGCTCACCTGGAACGTAGTTACGGGGAGCTTATGGGATGGCGAGTCGTCCGTCCGCAAATATTTGCAACTTCTTCTCGGAAACTACACACACAATTCCGATAAAACTTCACCACAACCTTCATCACCCATGACGTACCAAAGTTTGTTCATGACATTAGAAAAATCGGGATTTCTGGGGGTGTAAAGGGGGGTTGCCCCCCAAAATATGTAATTGTTTTCTTCTCTGAAACAACACACACAATTTTGATGAAAATTGACCACAACCTTCATCACCCATGATGTACCAGAGTTTATTCACGCCAGTAATAATAAAAAAAGAACATCGACGTCGAAGGGGGGTCTATGGGGGCGTTGCCTCCCAAAATAGGAATTTGCTTTCTTCTCAGAAACTACACACACAATTCCGATTAAACTTGACGACAATCTTCATCACCTGTGACGTAACAGAGATTGTTTATGGCATGAAAAATATGTTGGATGTTGTATTATTGTCTTTCACAAACTGCAACGAAAGTCAGAAGCTCTATTTTAACTGGAATAATTATATACCTAAAAAATATATATATATATATATATACATTTATAACAAATATATAATGCATATAATTAATATATATATATACATTTATACATATATAATTGTAAATATATATACATTTATACACTATATAATTTTATAATTATATATATATATATACATTTATACATATATAATTGTATATAATTTATATATATATACATTTATACATATATAATTGTATATAATAATATATATACATTTATACATATATAATTGTATATAATTATATTAAATACATTTATACTATATTAATTGTATATAATTATATATATAATATATTATATATATATTAAGACTCACCCACATCTCTCACCTGTGAATGGAGGAATAGCCAATCAGCTCTCACTCATAAACTCAACCCAGGCGGCGAGGATTACGTAAAAAATTGACAATTATGTAAACAAATATATTTATATATATATATATATTTATCGTGGAGGTCATCGAGTGCAGCAGTGGTGCTTGTGCAGTGGGTAAAGGTGCAGTGGGTGCAGGCAGTGGTGTCGGTGCAGTGGGTGCAGGCAGTGGTGTGAGTGCAGAAATAGAAATTGGCAGACATGAGGTATGGGAGACAGTTTTTGTGGGTGATGAGATTATTAAATATGTTGATTCTTCATTCTGCAGGAAGGATTATAGACATAGAATTATGTGCAGTTTTGAAGGAGCGGGAGTTAGGGACATTGAAGGAAGGGTAAACGATATTGTATCAGGTCACGGCAGGGAGAAGTTGGTTGTGGTACACCAGGTGCGAATATTAGGGAAAGTTTACTCAGAGTTTTGAAAAATAGATACAGGATATGGGAGGCGGATCAAAGCAAAGGGTTGTGAGGTCATGTTTTCTGGGATTCTCCCAAGATTAGGAAACAATTTCGAAATTATGAGCAAAGCAATAGACGTCAACCAATGGCTGGAAGAATGGTGTATGGAGGAAGGTTTTACACTGAGGAAGCAGTGGGAATCATTTAGGGGACAAAGGGAGTGTTTCCAGAATGATGGCCGGATGTTAAATAGAAAGGGGCAGCAAGGTTTGCAGTGGGAATTGAGGAAGGAATTCAGGCTTTTTTTAGGTCAGCAGAGGGTGGAGAAGGTATATAGGAAGGAACGGATGAAGTAATTGGGATGAGTAAGGCCAGGTAGGAAAATAGAATTTCAGAAAAGGAAAAGTTAAATATATTCTATACCAATGCCAGAAGTTTAAATAATAAGATGGAGAGCTTGAAGCCAAAGTAGATAGTGAGGAGTACGATATAGTTGCAGTGAGTGAGACATGGTTTAAGGAGGAGAGTACCTGTAGGACAGGATTAGAAGGCTACAAGGTGTGTCGGTGTGATCGGAAGGAGAGAATAGGAGGAGGACTAGCAATCTGGGTAAAGGACAGCATTGTACTCAAGAGAAAGGGGTAATTTCTAAATCCTAGGTTACTTTTGGGACACCCTGTGTATATATATATATATATATATATAATAAGTATTATATATATATATATATATACATATATAGTGTCTGTTTTATTAAATGTACAAAATTTTGGCATTGTCTGATCTGGATGGTTTCAGGGGCCACATTCATCACCTGCCCTTGGCCATCATGCCACATACACTTGTGATGGATATGGTTTAACTGTTTACCTTTGTTATGTGTTTTTGTTTTGTTCATATTTGTTCATTGTGCATTCCCGATGTATGTTTGCATATTGAAAGCTGAGACGTGCCTGTTTGATTGACAAATAGGCATGTTGTCCCTACGCTATCTGTTAACAGGTGCTCTCAGTCAGTGACAAGAGCAGATGTAAAATTGTAAGCATGGAATGTCTTTCCAGAGACGTGCCTCAATTTCACGATCTTTGGAATCTGATTTTGCTTTGCCAATGGGAAATAATTCAGCTTTTAATACCCGCCAATGTTTCAGACATGGTTTTGTGAAAATCCTGAAATCCCTTTGATGAAATAACGATTAGAATATGGCTTCAGCATGCATACCTAAAAGGAGAGAGAGGTGTGTTTAATGCTGTCTGCATGCGTGGCTCCTCAAGAGTTTGCACTACCATCATACTCTAAGACAGCTGTTTAAATAATGACTCGAACCCTGAAAGTTCCTTATCTGCATTATACTTGTACTTAGTAGCCATTTGGTCAAAAAGATCGTAAAAGACAACTTTCCCTCCAGGACTTCAAGGCAGCTGTTGACCACCATCTCAGGCCATCCCCCATCCATACTCATGATCTTTTCTGCACACATTAACACTCCCCAAGGCCACCTGTTTCTGGGTTTCAAGGTTATCGAGGTTCTGTGCACTCCCTCACCCTCTTCAATATTTTTTCATTCCATTTTTGCTTCTTCCCCAGTTTTTTCTTCCACTTCTGTGATTAAGAGTTTGTTGCTGTGTCTAGCTTATTACCTCCGCCACCAAAGGTGAAGGAAGTTGTTTTCATCCCTTTCTGTATGTTTGTTTGTTTGTTTTTTTATTTGTTTACAGGATATCTCAAAAAGTTGTGGACGGATCCGGAAGAAATTTTGTAGACAGGTTCAATGTATGACCACGACAAACTAATTCGATTTTGGTGAAGATCCAGATCCGGATCCGACTACTGGAATTTTTAAAGTGATTCTTCATCATTGAGAGATAGAACCAAAAAGGATATGTTGCATGATATCTCAAAAAGTTTTGGACGGATTCGGATACAACCTGGTGGACATGTTGGGTGTGTGACCACGACGAATTGATTTGATTTTCGTGAAGATCCGGATCTGACGACTAGAATTTTAAAGTGATTCTTCACCATTGAAAGATTGGGCTCAAAAACGATATATATTGCACGATATTTCAAAAATGTATTGGGCCAGATATGTTCTCATGGATCAGGCATTACAGGACGGAGGTATGCGCTCTACCGAGTGCCCTTCTAGTTCACCCCTGTATCCTCACTGTGCTCTCATTCTTCCCCATGTCCTTTATTTCTCCAATTCTCCCTCTATTTTGTCTCCTTACCCTGCTGTTTGTGTCCCTCCCTCCCTATTTCCACTGTTCTTTTCGTTGTGTTACGTCCTGAACCATTCTCTGTTCTATTATCTCCACGAGCCTCCCCTTCCCACACAAAACACTCCAATTTATAAATTTCACTTGATGTTGGCGTGCATGGACCCTAAGTCCCCACCCCTTAGTGGCAAGCATGTGTGCACAGTGGATGATGATGTCATCAAAGTGGTAATGTCATACGCAAGCCACTTGATCATAAAGGCAAACTTGTTGATGCAGGACCAAAGTCAGAAACACACAAACAATTTTTATCCCCACACTTTTTTTATAAAACCAGGGGGGATATTGTAATCGACTCCGTCTGTCTGTCTGTACGTCCGTCATGCTTTCTACTCCTAAAAGAATGGGCAGAAATTCACCAAACTTGGTAGTTATGATGACCCCATGAAAAGGAGGTGCAAGAGTCTTCTCATTTTGGCCCCGCCCTTTGGGGTGGGGTCAAAAGGTCAAACACCAAAAAATGAAATCATTGGTGCATTTTAAATCAAAACGATGTATATGCCATCAACATTGAGGGACAATTGAAATATGCAACGATTTTTGGGATTTCATCCCCGGTTCATGCCCGAGGTGGTGGGGACTTAGGGTCACAGGGCTCAAAATGGGAATTTTTCATCTCAACATTTGATATTGGGTCATTCCTGGTGGAACTTTTTGCCATTTTTCAACTTTACTTTTGGTGGGAAGTGGTTGCGATGGCGTGCCATCAACTTCGCTCTCGTTAGGCATTGTGTTTTTTGGAAACTCAAATTGTAATCAAATTGCCTGTCATTGATTGACTTCTTCTTCTTCTCTTCTTTCTTCTTTTCTTTTCTCTTCTTCTTCTTCTTCTACGCCGCGGTAGCTCGCCTATTCCTCCGAAGGCCACCATAGGATCTTTGACGTCCACTGACTAATGTTGGCAGACGGGACACCCAGCTAAATGTCCCTCAAAGAGATGGCACACACATTGATGAATCGCACTGCCTGCAAAAACCAGGATGAAAGTTTATATCTCGGTCGAGATTCAAACACAGGCTAGACAACTTCAAGGCGAGTGGATATTGACAAATTGATTTGTCAACAAATTTTCGTTTGGCAATTGTTTTATTTTCAGCAATTCCCTCACTTGCTCACTCTCCCAAAGTCCAAACTGGTTGCCAACCTGCATTCGCTTTTACTAAATGAAATGTGGCTGAGCCGAGTCTATGCAAGTGTGAAGCTTTGCAATTGACTGATATATTGTCTTCAAAGCAAATGCTTTTGGGCTGTGAGATGACAGACAAACTGAATAAGCCCCAAACTCACAATTTTGGCACAGAAGGAAAATATGATTCTCCAATAGACTGTGGAAGTGTTGAAGTCTTGGACTTTATCAAATATAGGGTGTAATGTTGTGGAGCTGAGTGACCACTATTTGTGTCACACTTGAGGTTTTCCACTTTGACATCTTCTTCTTTCTTCTTTGGTATGCAGCACATAGCTGCAGGTAGCATCATTTGTGGGGAGTGGATGGAGGGTGAGGAAGGGTGGTGGCAGGGGGTTGGCATGACTGTGCTGTTCAAAGTGCTGTTTATTGCTCGTATGCTCTTCGTGAAGGACACGGTGGGATCTTCAAAGCCCAGCAAACAATGTTAGCAGATGGGCCAGCCAGTTTAACGTCCATCCGAGGAACAGTGCATTAATCGATGCCTCACCCTGCCTGTGAAATACCAGTATGACAGTTCATAGCTGGCCTGAGATTCTCCTTCAACGTCTTTTCAAAATGATTCCACAGCTGCTGCTAAAACATATTGTTGCAGGAATGGCCATCGGGGGTAAAGGGAGTAAGATAGACTTGTTATTTCATTAATAACCATCTGGCATAAATGTGTGGTTTCTATGTAGAATGGGAGGACATGTTTCACAATTGTTCAAACGCCAATAAACATGGTCCCTCCCTTCTGTTGTGTGTCTAAAGCTTGTGATCGTGCATGCAGGCAAGTGGCAAGATTGGGGCATGGCAATCCCTCATAGGACTGAAAGCTGCTAAATACAGAAGCTGCAGAAACCGTGAGAAGCTCGACGGCGAACCAAAGAGTGCATAGCCATGCAAAGTCGCAAGGTTCTAAAAAGCCAGATTGGTGGGGGAATCCAGGTCAGTAGCAGAACCACAGAGAGGGAGAGATAGAGAGGGAAACACAGTAATCGTAGAGTGAGCGGTACGACGGGGAGCTCTAGGCTTTCCGTTGCAGAGAGAGGGATCACAAAAACACGCATGTGCATCAACGAGGAGCCATATGCCCGGATGTGTTGCTGGCTGCCATCTCTCTCTCTCTCTC
>CM068961.1:88479949-88521097 GCA_035128595.1 Eptatretus atami
TCCTCCTCTTCTTCCTCTTCTTCCTCTTCTTCTTCTACTTCTTCTTCCTCTTCCTCTTCCTCTTCCTCCAAATTACTCATTAAATTGACATACAGACGTATGAGACCATCGAGTCGGTAAGCTCCGGGAAGCCCAGGAAACCTCATCCTGGCATAAGGATAGAGACGCTGGCCACACCGATCAATTGATAATCAAAGTTATCTGATGGGCAGAAAAAAGTTGCTGTCACACAAAATATATGTAGTTACAAGATCGTGACCGCTTTAAGGTGACGTAGCGAAGATACAACAGTGAAATGCGGCTCACACAGGGGCCGGGTTCACAAGATTGCAAATGGCATATAAAAGAGTCCACTCACTCAAGAGTGACCCTGATCCAAAATGGCTGAGGTCATAAAGCAAGATGATTGGCTGAGCGAAACAAGTGACATAGCAGCCACACGGAACAGCAAATGTGAATAGGCAGCTTACAGATCATAAACCACTGCCGTCTCACAGCAGCAGAGAAAGTTATGACTCAAACCAGGTTTGTCAAAAGGTGACAGGATCAAATCAAGGCTGATGTACAAAGGTGCTGCAAATGGCCACAGCAATACCTATTTACTTTAAGCAAGCAAGGCCCTCGTTCTCCATATATACACAAGAAAATGTAAACTTTCCAAAGCATTAACCTCATCTTTTCTTACTGTTTGGAGAATTATATTTAGTGAACAAAAGATTTAGGAATGCTAAATTTAACCAGCTTCATTGAGCTATATGATTTAATGCATTCACTGCTTGACATCGTGCCCTGTCCCCCAGTGGGACTGCTTATCCATAGCGTCTGCCAGATCGGTGTCTATATTTTTGGAGGTTTTGCAAGGTGCTCTGCGAGGAATCAAAGCAAATCTAGTGAAAAACGGATGTTTTAAAATATAGTTAAAAGATTTGCACAGACTCCGAACCAATGGACCACATGACGCGTGCACAGCCGAGCAGACAACATGGCGGATTATCTGCAATGTTTATTTCACAGACAATTTAACGTTGCGATGTCTCCAGGGCTGTTCCACAATAAACAGCAAATCATTTGTGGATAAATTCATTATTTGAATGAATTCATTTAATTTCTTTAACTGCTGTGGGCGTGGTGAAGACCGGCTTGAAAGTTAAAGGGATTCTATATGGGATGCAACCACAGCCTGGCCAGCTATTCCTTATGTTGCTTGAGTGCTTATTTAAATTGGAGTGCTTGCTTGAGTGCTTAAGTCACTTTCCGAGCGCCCAACAGTCGATGGCAGACCCGTGCTATGTCATTCTGAGCAAATCGTTCACTCACTGTGGATGCTCTTTCCATGCCACGTCCTCCTGGAAAGAGAGTGGTTCATGCTCCCTCTTCCTGCGCAAGTGGTTCGTGCTCTATCATCCTGAGCCAGCGGTTCGTGCTCCATAATTCTGAGCGAGTTGTGAAATAACACCCGATTTCCGAGCTGTTTGCCATATTAACGTGATTTCTAAATTACCAAGCCATATTTTTTTTCCACCCGTCACACAGTGTTTGTGAACATATCCCTGAAACGTCAATGTAAATTTAACGTTGTTTTTCAGTAAAAGCTACTCAAGGTGTTTGGGTTGTATGCAGTAAGTACTGCAGTCGGTAATCACACTGACTCCAACCTGCCAATTCCCGAAAAAAAATCCGATAGCAGCCAAGCACAAATGTGTGTGTTGTGTGTGGTTGTGCAAAGCATAACATTCTCTGCTAACTCCCCTACCCCACCCCCCTCTCTGTCCCTCCTCTCTCTCTCTCTCTCTCTTCTCTCCGTCCTCTCTCTCTCTCTCTCTCTCTCTCTCTCTCTCCCTCTGTCTATGTCCCTCCCTATCTCTGGACATATCCGTGCAGTGATTATGTTGCACAGTATTTGTCTCCAAATGTGTCCAGGCAGAGTTTGTCTCCAGATGCGTCTGGATGGTATTTAATCTTCGGACATGTTCGGATGGGAGATTGTCTCCGGATGTATCCGGGCAGGAGTTCTTCTCAGGACATGTCCAGGCGGCAGTTTTTCTCCAGACGGTCTGGCCGGGAGTTTGTCTCTGGACGTGTCCGACCAGTGTTGCCTCTGGATAGCCTGGCTCCGGATGCATCCATCAGTGTTTGTCTCCAAACGCATCCGGGCGGTATTTATGTACGGACGGGAGTTTGCCACTGGATGTGTCCAGACGGGAGTTTGTCTCCCGACGTGTCCAGACTGGAGTTTGTCTCCTGATGTGTCCGAGCAGTGTTTGTCTCTGGATGGCTTGGCTCCGGATGCATCTGGTGGGTTTTGTCTCCAGTCTTATCTGGGCGGTGTTTTGTCTTCGGTCCGGATTTATAGTATGACTGGCAGAAAATGGATTTGAGACATTATTTTGTTTCCATCTTTCCTGTTATTCTATGCAGAATCGTTTTGATGAGACGGTATGAATCGTAATTAATGTTCCAACGCAGGTCTGCCTTCGCTTCCTCTCACCTCACACTGTCTACTCTTCCTCCACCCCTCCTTGCTCCCACACTCCTCGCTCTCCCTCCCTCTTTTCCCGTCCATTTCTTCACTCTCCCCCTTCTCTCTCTGCTCCCCACCCCTCTCTTTCTCTCCCCACCCCTCTCTCTCTTCCCCATATTTTTCTCCCTCCCCACCCCCCCCCACAACTTTCATATTCCCATCAGCGAAGCGACGGGTGGTGTTTGCTAGTCTATCTAATGTAGAAAGCATTTTCTAACCACTGACTGACTGGCTGACTGATATGAAAGATCGGTGCCTTCTATGTGACGTAGAAAGCTGAAATTTTGCATGCCGATGGACATCAGAGCCTGTACACTGGAAAGAATCACAGAAGCATCGGAAAGCATCCGTAAATGAAAAAAATTTTTGAATGAAGAAAAAATA
This sequence comes from Eptatretus atami, assembly GCA_035128595.1. Classification (NCBI taxonomy): domain Eukaryota; kingdom Metazoa; phylum Chordata; class Myxini; order Myxiniformes; family Myxinidae; genus Eptatretus; species Eptatretus atami. The sequence continues at coordinate 88,482,855 of CM068961.1, forward strand.
AAATGAAAATAAAGAAATGAAAAAATCAAATGAAAGTGAGCGACCCGAGACGATGGGGAAACATGGTTTGTATGCTTACACAATGTGTGTGTATTCACAATTCGTATGCTTACACAATGTGTGTTACACACAATGTGTAAGCATACCCCACTAGTACATATGTATATATATACACACACCTGATACGTTTTCCGTGACTGTTAGTATCTCTTTCATGGAACCTTTGGAGGCCACATGTATCATGGCATTGGCAAAGGTCGAAGACAACTCCTTACTTCAAATGATTTGTTTCAAACGAATGAACATGGCCTGCACCTGCAGCAGAATCGACCGTCTCAAATTGATTCGGATGTGATGAGTCTCAGTAAATGCTTAGGAAATTGAATGAACATATCTCATTGCAGCTTACTCTATTTTTATGCTCTTATATAATTTTGTATATAATCCAGAAAGTCCTTCAAGAGATTCATATCACTGCACTACAACATGAAAGAATGCACTCAGAGCAAACATAAGCCGCAGCACATTAGCAACTCGATTAAAATCACTGGTTATAATTCAAGCTCAGTGGCAGGATGGTGCAAAGGTAGCACACCTGCCATTGAGCTGTCTAGCGTGAGTTGAACTCTCCACCCAACTCTAAGTTGATGAATTGGTGTTCCCGAGGCAGGGCATGAACAAGTGTGTCGTTCTTCGGATGGGATGCCGAGTGGGGGGGGGGGGGGTTCATCTGCCAGCATCGATTGCTGGTAAACATGAAGTATCCCATGGTGTCCTTCAAAAATGGGTGGCGATGTGTCCCAGCACCTTTGGTTCCAAATTTCAAATGAATGTCTCATTGTGCCAGTGCACTACATCAGCAGCACTTGTGTGTCTCAGTAATGATGCAACCAGTAGACAAAATTTGTCATTTAATTCTAGTCCGATATGCATTTGCCAATAATAATGATTACACTACAATCAGAATCACAGTGAAACTTGTGGTCTCCCTCCAGTCTATCTGCAGAAGCCTCTCTTTGCCACCCCCTTAACACCATTCAATCCTAATGCCAAAAGGAAAACTTTATCAGCTCGGTATCTGCCTTTTAAACACTCTGCAGATGCTTCTGGAGAAAGTTCCACTCATCACTATGCATAGATAGGAGAGCCATAGCACCACCCATCACAATGATTAGTTGAGCTCCAGTAACAAGTGCCTTAACTACTCACCCACAAATGCCAACAACAACCTCGTAGCCTTCTCGGTGATTCCAACTACAAGATGAGATCATACCTTTTTAAACATTACATACAAGCTGGAATGTTTAAGTCACCTCTGGAATACTTTTATTTCAAATGGGGGAGAGGCCTTGAGCAGTGAACTCCATCTTAGTTGGATGGAATTTTTCTCAAAGAAAATGGATAAACGATGTAATTTTCATTGTAAATTATAAACTACTAAGACATTTCACCAGATATGGTGGCATCATGGTTAGAGCATCAGCTCGATGTCTGTGAGGTTGGTCGATCGAACCCCGGCCGAATCTGCTCCAGGCGCTAAAAATGGTAAGTGCTGCATCCTTGCTTGATGATCAGCACTTCAAAAGGATAGAGCATGGACGCACAAGCTTATTGTCATGTCCACAGCCGGTGAACTCCAACCTGGATGGATAGCCGAACTGTTTTAACTTGGAGGCGAACAGCCGAAGTCCTTGGAGTTTATGGAAGTCGAAAGGAAGCACACGGGTTTATTTTTGAACCCACAACGAATAGACAAACACAAGTAAATTCAACAAATAATGGTTTAAGAAAAATAAATTGACGAATTCTAATGAAAATAAATCAAGAGTGAAAATGAAACGTGAGGTAAACAAAAGCCGAATGTGAGACGTCTCCACTCAGTCGCAAGCACAGACAAGGGGAAAGATAAAAATAAAAGAAAATCCTCCCTTTATGCTAGCACTCAGCTTTGTGTCCAGAGACAACTTTTTAGGATCCTCGCAGTCATCGAGCCTTGAAGCCACTGTGTGGGAAATGCACAAAATGGTGCCAAGTCGCTCCCTGCACGCCACGTATGTGAGGTAACTCGTGCAGGTGATCTTCCTTCGTTAAGGGCCCACAAGCTGTCATCAAAGCTCCTCACAATCAAAATTGCTGAAAGCACTCCTTTCTCAGCAACAGGCCCACTTATACATAGCAAAAGGCGCCACCTTCTTCTTCAATCCTTCAACAAGGGATACTGCTGAGTTCGACCTGAAAGACGCACCATTCCTCTTCTTCTCTTCCTCTCCTCCCAAAGTGCACAAACTTCACAACCCAGCCGAACAGTCAATGGCTCGCGTCTTTTTCCAGCACGCGAGCAAATTCGCACAACAGGAACAACAAGAATCACGCAGCCTTCTTGACCATGTTGAGGAGTGCAAGCCAGTGACCCTCTGTGTTCCGACTGCTGTCTCCACTCAGTCATCCTCCCTCGTCACACCGAGCAATCATCAGCCTCGGGGGCGTGGCCTGCCAGTACAAAGCCAGGAAGGCAGTGTTTTTGCCTGCTCGGAAACGTTTGGCTCTGTTTTTATTGTTTTTATTGTTGTTGTTGTTTTTGGTAGAACATGGTGCCTATTTATTGCCGGTTTTGTGAATGCAAAAACATAGGAAAAGGTCACAGTGGGCAATCACATACTGGGAGAAACTAACCTTAAACCATACCGAGTTAACACAGCACCACCACCCCCCCCTCCCCCTGTGTGGTTACACGTAACAATCTTAAGCTCACAGTTTTCCCGACTTGATTTGCATTGAGATGTCTCCTACCCATCCACAGACCATGCTACACAATACAATCCTACCTTTACGATGAAATTCCTCCATCTACCCTGACAAACATAACAATATGTTGACAACCGTTGCACAGGCTTTGAATAGCCGAATGGCTATCTCCTATGTTGAAGGTCTTTTCAAGAGAACTCCTAATATATTACTTACAAAATCGAAGATTTTTCAAGTAGAAAGGTCAGTCGATTCTGTTTTTCTGTCTGTCAATCTGTGTCTGTTTGTCTGTCTGTCTGTCTGTCTGTTTATCGCCTATATGTCACAATTTTAAACAGATCTTCATGAAACTTCACCACATGGTCGAGTTTGTCATAAGGAAGAAGCCTATTGTTTTTGAGGTCAAAACGTCAAACAATAGAGTGAGATTTCTAAAATCCTCAATTTTCATCTGAGTTACTTGAAATTTGAAGAGGATTTATATTTCAGGTCACTGAATTCAACCAACCAATTATTTTTGAAGTCAAGATGGACTAGAAGGTCAACATAGGCCCAATGTCAACAACTAAGGTGGTATTTCTAAAATCCTCAATTTTCATCCCATTGACTTGAAATTTGAAGAGGATTTGCATATTAGGTCACTGAATTCAACCACCAAGTATCTTTAAGGTCAAATGTGTTTTATGGATTTTGCAAGTGTCTGCACAACGTTTTCTTTTTGTTTAATTGTGTTGTTCATAAAAAGGACAAAGTGAGGTGGTGGATATGTTTGCTATGTCAAGGATAAGCATTGTATAGCATACCGTTCTTCAGAGAAAACAATGAACTGGATGTCCCATCTGTTATCACTTCGATGTTAAAATCCAATGCAAAACCTTTCACAAGAGAAGCCCTTAAGACCAGGATTCCTGCCAAAATGCAAATCCCTTCTATTAGCTCAATATTGAGCTTCTAACTTGCTTAAGATTCCAAATATAAAACTTTCCTGGTCGACATGTATCCTCAATAGCTGAATGCTTCGGAAGGAAGATTTTATTATACTAGCAGGGTGCCTGTTTCCAATGGGTTCGTAAATGTCTCACCTCAAATAAGCAATTTTTTGGAGTGTGCATTGGTGGAAATGGAATTCAGCGTAAAGTGATGATATGGACCATGAGACGTGGTAATGTTTACCTTATAGACAATGGCAGTCTGCTCAGAAGCAGAACTATCGTTAGTGCTTTAAATATATAATTATATGTCGTGCATAGCACGATACTTGCAAAGTCCAAATATACCATAGTTGCCATGGAAACAGCAATTTGGTAATTTGGAAAATTTGTCCGATCAATTGTTTTACATGATGGAATGTTGCGCATAACAAATTTGGTAAATTCGTTTTCTAATTTCCCCCAAATCGGTGTTGTACTTGTTTTGGATGGCATTGACCCTGACCTTTGACTAATTTTGACCAGATTTTAGACTCTATCTATATATTACTAAAACTCTCATCTTGTACGTATGTATGTTCCCGAAATACAGCCAAAACGGTACACGATAGCGCAAAACTTTTAGGGCCACCTTACTCACCATTCTCCTGCGGTGTGCAGTATCAATTTCATTCAAATTGGGCAACGAAAAAAAAATATTAAATCAATTCCCGATTCAGTCAAGTACTCTTCGGGATTATTTGATCAATGGAAACAACCTCAGCAGTATAGTTTGCTGGAGCTATCTTATTTTTTTTTCTTGAAATGATTTTTTTCATCAACCGCTGTCACAACGGGACCCCAACGGGTTCACGAGTCATCTAGTATATACTATGTATACGTACAAATAATTGGTATGAGTTTCAATCTGATATCTTGAAACATTCCTGAGGTTTGGCAATAATAAAACCACAAAAGTATCCATTTTCATTATAATGGGTGAAATTGTTGTCGTGGACACCTTTTTCTCTTTACTATGTGAGACTTTTCTCTCTGCCACGTGGGACTTTTCTCTTTGCCACGTGGCATTTTTTGCGTTGCTACCAACCAAGCTGAGCAGAACCTGAAAAAATACAGACAAAATTGATTGATTAATAATTCCATTTTGCACGTTTTTAGCTTGGTACTGAGGCAATTTACCAATGGGAGTCTTTTGATTATGTCTGGTGACTCCTAAGTGTTACTGCAGAAGGCCCTCAGGCAGAAGGTCTTTAGGGTCAAAGGGATGTAATGGGGTCTACAGAATCGGCATGTTCTTAGGGTCCGAAAGTGTCTTCAGGGTTTTAAAGGGTCTTAACTCTTTTAAGAGTCTTAGGGATATTAAGTGTTGTAGGAGTCTTTAAGGGTCTTCGGGTTACAAAGTGTCGAAAGGATGTCTGAAAAGGGTCTAAAGGGGGGTAGGGGTCTGAAAGGTCTTAAAGGTTTAAATGGTCTTAGGGGTCTGAAAGAGTCTTTGGGGTCTTAAGGGTTTTTAGGGGTCTAAAGGGTCTTAGTGATAGCTTTTACAGCACCGATGCTCTGCATAGAGTCTGGTCCCAATGGATGGATGTAAAATATAGTATAATCATTTAAATCTATGTTCATGATTGTAGCTGGGATGGTTGACCTATACCCAAAACACTGCTTCACTTCAGAGTAAAGTGTGATGTAATAGAAACTGCACATGTTTTCTGATTCCTCTCGCTTGTGGATCAAACATACAATCGTTCAATCACAAATACAAACAGCTCAGAAATGAGCAGGTTACCAAATGACGTCATATCTGAGGAATTGCTGAAATGCAAGTTAAATGTTAATATTCATCATTTGTCGTTTCTACATTACATCCAGGCCTCAATTTCATTGCATTATGTAAGTAATGTACTACGTAGAGTACATATAGTTACGCTGATCTGGTGGTCCCTTGTATTTACAGCCACTTTGGTCCTGTTCTTTGTGTCCAAAGAAGCCAAAATGGCTCCCTTGGGATGGAGCAACTATATTTTAATTACTTGGCCATTCAAACTTCCCATCCAGCAATGTCGGTGGTGTAGGGTTAACTTCTTGATTCTCATTTTAATTTTCTTTTGAACTGTCTGACCATATTTGATTGGCAAATCATGAAAATGCATCATGAAGACGGTTTCATTTACGTCTATCTACCGATCCATCCATCCATTGGGACCATTCCCTGGACAGAGCGTTGGTGGTGCCGAAGCAGTCTCCTGGGCGATCTACCTGATGATGTGTGCAAAATGTTAGTATTTTGAGCACGCACCTGCAATACCTTCCTCTTCATCATTTTATTCTCTCTTTTCTGCCCAACTTTCAAGCGACGATGTGCCCTGCTGCATAAATAATGGTGACAGTCTATTATTGTGGGTCAGCCATGTGTCACATTACTGTACTGATGAGGATTTCAGAGCATCCATAAGTACAGTATGTTGGGGTTGTGGGGCCTTCATGAAATTCAAATTGATGTGCGATTTGTATACGATTGAATAAATAGACTCAGCAGTAATCTTCTATACCACAGGACATCGAAATCCTATGCATGCTTCTTCTCCTTCTCCTTCTCCTCCTCCTCCTCCTTCTCCTTCTCCTTCTCCTTCTCCTCCTCCTCCTCCTTCTCCTTCTCCTCCTCCTCCTTCTCCTTCTCCTTCTTTCATATACAATACAATGCTGTGGGGTGCCATCATTGGCTGAAGCCACTGATGCAATGCCCTCTGTATGTTAGGGCAGGAATTTGTAATTTGGTCATGATGCCATTGATAGCTCGCCAACTCTTCACGAAGGACACTGTGGGATCATTTTAAGTGTCCACCAACTTATGCCGGCCGATGGGACACACCATTTAACGTCCATCTGAGGGATGACGTACACATTGGTGAATCACCCTGCTTGTGAAACACCGGACGACAGTTCATAGCTGGTCAGGATTGGATGCCAGGCTTGACAGCTTCGATGTGAGCTATGTATTCTACAGTAACAGGTTGGCAAGTTGAAAGGAAGAAGCCAAGACAGGATAGGGGAGAAATGGGAGGTTAGGGAAGTTGTGAGGATGGAGGAGAAGGGGGATATAATTGAGGTAGTGTGGGGAATGGTAAATTATGGGAGGTGGAGAATAAACCTGGCTCAAAAATTCCACCGTTCTCTCTTGTTTTGTAGACATGGGCAGTGACACGACATAAATGTTTTATCTCGATACTTGCTGAGAACACAAATTAATGAAGCCAGTCATATTTATTGCTCTTCCATGAGCCTTGATCCTGTAAAGAAAAGAAAAACAAGGAAAATGTTTGCCTTCTTCAAATGGCATCATGGATTTGATGAGAAAGGAGCAATATATTTATTACCCTCACCAGAAAAGAGCCTGGTATTGCATTTGGCTCTGTTTGTTAGTTTATTAGTCTTCTTCTTCTCCTTCTCTTCCCTTTTTACAATCTCCCTGTCGAATTAATCTGCACACCAATCTCCTCCCTCAGTTCATCCATACTCCTTCTTTCCGCTTTCTTCTCTCCCGTAATCCTCCTGACCCAGTTGTTCTCGCAGATCTGCAACTTCTGTTGTGGTCTCTCTGTCAGTGATACCATCTCCAGGCTGTAAAGGTAGGCCTGTCTCAAACAAGACACCAAAACTTTCCCTTTCAATTTCCTTGATATTTTTCTGTCTGCCATTACTCCCTCTATGCTTTCGCACACACCTGAATCCTCCTTCACACCTCTTCCTCGGACTTACCATCCCCTGTCACTGTTCCTCCCAGGTACTCAAGCCTATTTCCCTATCTAATATCCTTCCCCTCTAACCAGATATTCATTTCCTTTATTTGATGTCCGACCCACATCACTTCAATCTTCTCCATACTCATCCTCAGTCCATGCTTGCAGAATGCCTCCTTCCACTCCCCCAGTACTTCCTGCGTCTCCCATCTACTCTCCGCTACAACAGACAGATGATTTGCAGACAAGATCCTCCCCTAAACCGTCTATCTTGGGACAGCGTCGTCGGCCTTCTCCAGTTCCACAAATCCCAATGCCATCTCACCTTGTACCTCCAACTTCTTCTCCACCAGCTGTCTCAGCATGAACATCCCATCCGTCATTCCCCTACCCATTCTAAACCTAAGTTTTTCTTTGCCGATCTCCATGTCCACAGCCTTTATGATCCTCTCATCCAGAAAGCTCTCCAGTGCCTTCATTACATGACTTAGGGGTGTAATGCCTCTGTACTTTCCCGGATCTTGAACGTCGTCCTTCCTCTTCTGTGTCGGCACAATTATCCCTGTCTAATCCTCTGGAATTGAACCCTCTCTCATACATACATTTTCAACAGCCTCTTCATCCAACTGACTCTGACTTCTCCTGCACCAACTGGCATCTCTGTATGCACATTATCCAATGCTGAGCACTCTTCCCTTCTTCATCCTCTTTGATGCTGTCCGCATCTCCTTCGTAATCTTCACTAATTCCACTTTCCCCTCTGCATAACATGGAAGCTCCAGCTCGTCGTTGCTTCCTCCCCAGTACAGCAGCTACTTTAAACATCTTTCCCATACCTTTAATATTTCCCCCTCTCTGTCACTTACCTCCCACAACCAACCTTAATCACTCCCCCCCCTCTTCATGTCCTTACTATCCTCATCCCTGCCATGAGCCAATTTTTGATTATCTTCTTACCACCATCCCCTTCCATCTTGTAACCTCCTCTTCCATATCATTCCTCACCTTATCCACAGCTCTCCTTGCTGCTTTCTTCTTTTGCCCATGCAGTTTCAGAAACCCTGCACCTTGTTGTCCCCCTCTATTCTTGATCTTCTCTATCCTCTTCCAAACTTCCTTCTTCTCCCCCACTGCCTTCGCTACTTCGCTACCAAACCTGATTTCTGTCCCAAATCGACGATGTACCCTTTCCTGATGTCCTTCCACACAAAACTTCTGCAATTCCCTTAATCACCTCTTCATACTTCTTCTATTCCTCCAAACATTCGGCTTCTTCACTAAGCTCCTCATACCTGGCCCTCATCCTCTTCTTGTACTCCATGAGGCAGTTGTCTGTGCACTTGCATCTAATCATCTTTCGACCCCTGCTCTTAACTTTCCTCCTTTTCTCCATGGGAACAACAAACACCACGTGAATATCTGGGTGGTGACATACTCTCCTACCACCACTGCCTTACAATCCTTGGTCATCCACAACTGTCACTTCCTCACTCCCAACAAATACAGTTTTGTTCTATGCTATCCATTTCTAAATGTGATTATGTGGCTGTTCAACTTCTGAAAGAACGAACCAGCAATGGCCATCCCATTCCTTGCCATCTTTACTTTTGTCTCTGTCCACACATAATGTGCAAAATGTAACAACAAACACCACCCGATGGGAGCTAGTATTACACATTATCTTTTCAACCGGGTACCTCAATCAAGTAGGTATTTATAATGTGAGGACGTCTCTAAAGTTGGTACTATTAAATATGTGAGGATTTCTCTAAAGGATTTGCTATAAGAATGTGAGTACATTATTTCTATACCATAAAGTACGAACTATATAATCAATTAAATACGTATCACAAAATACACCATTCAAAACAAGTCGTGGTGAAGGTCTGTAATCTCTGATTGCTCTTTCTAATTCCATAGACTGTGCAGGTATAATTTGTTGTCCATAGAACTTCAGCACAGGACAACATTCGGCCCATCAAGCCCATACTCTGATGACAAGCTCTGGCTGTTTGTCCATGATCTGTACTTGTTTTTCATTCTGATCATCGAGCAACGAAGCAGCACGTAGAGTACCATTTTAAGTCTTTGTTATGACTCAGCCAGGGTTTGAAAGGCTGACCTCCCAGACTCAGAGTGGACAATCTAACCATTAAGTCACCGAGTCTGGTATAACAACAACATGAAAGTAACGGATAATTTATTGATGTGCCACCTGTGTGCTTTGTCCACCCCTCTTCCTTCCCCTCCCCCTTACTCCTATCCTTTTCCTACCTCCTTTTGCTTTCTCTCTACTACTCCCACACACCCAGAGCCAGATTTAGGCATGGGAAAGCTGGGTAGTTGCCCAGGGGCCTCCAACAACCAGGGAGCCTCCACATATTTCATGAAAAAAAATTGTAAGGAAAAATGTATTTGTGAGTGCCTGAATGGTAGTTGGTAGTTAGTGGAACAGATATAAGATATTCATCTATAACAGATATAAGATATTCATCTTATCTCATTCTCTATTTTATATAGAAGTTCAGATTCTTTGTTTTGTAAAATATACTTTATGGATGACTGTAAAATTGTGCTTGTCACCTTTTTAGTATTCTAAGGTAGGGTGGGCCTCCACTACTGAAGGCTGCCCAGGGGCCACCACATGGCTAAATCCGGCCCTGCACACACCTTTACCCTAATTTATCTGCCCTATCCTTTGTCCTTCACTTCCATTTTCTCCCGCCCCTTCCCTTTTTGCGACTCATCCACTCATTTGTGATGTCTTTGTCTCACTGTCCCTCTTTGATCTTCTATTCGTCTGTAAACCTGCTGCCCTCTGTTTATTAGCTCTTTCATGAGCCATGATCTCTACACACAAAAATAACACAAACAAAATATATAATGTGGAATAGGAATGGCATTTGTATGGAGGAGGGAGTGCAGCACATGAAAATGAACATACCAGAAATGTTGTAGTTCGGTCCTATCTGATCCATCTTCAATCTTTCCTTATTCATTATGGTCGTTGTAAATCAATTCCAGACATGTCTGAATAGAAATGCTTGCTTGTTGTAAAAGACAATTTACATTTGACAAATGTTTACTTCCGAAATGGCAGGATTTTAACCACAATTGGGCCCTCCCGTATGCCGTCCCTCCTCCCTCCCGTTTACTCATCTCCTCTCCCAACATCCTTGAGATTCTCTCTTCATTCTCTTCCATCTCATCTCCACCATCCTTCCTTTTTGCTCTTCTCCACTTTTCAATATCGATCCATCAATATTTCCAGCAACCTGTAAAGTGTGAACCAAACTCGAAAGTGTGTCGGCTCGGTTAAAAATCACAAAAGGTATATACTGTACTGTCAACGTTTTTATTTATTAATATTGTTCAATTCAACATTAAAAAGTATTTTATTTAAATGTACTTAGCATGCTGTTTGCCAGTACGGAATATTAATACTGTATCCTGCAAGGCATGCATGCATCAAAGTGACACAACAGGTGCATTATCTACCCACCTTTGTTGATGCCATTGTTATGAGGTCCACAGAACTGTTTTTATTTTCCACTTCTGACTTTCATCTTTCAGTTAGCCTGCCCCTCCAGTGACATGTCAATGGCATGTTGTATATAAGTCCATCCATTATAAACCCATCCTTATTTAAGTTGTACCATCTCATCTGTATGACGGTCGGGATAAGTAATGAACACGGAGACAGAAACAGAGACGGGATACGTAATCATTCCTTTAGCTTTTCAAAACATTGCTGTTCCATCAACCTTCAACTACCTTTGCACGTTTTAAGGAATTAGACATTGGGAGCTTTTTCTTCATTCAATTCTGAGATTCAGTTGTTCATTGATACTTGTTGAATGTCATATAATTTAGTACAAATCATTTCCAGGAAACTTTAATGACATTTCACAAGCCTTCCTGCCAATTGGCTTAAGAAATATCATTAACCTTATTGCGTGTATGTTTGAGACACGTTTGCTCTCACCTTGAGCCAAGGAACATTTGAACCAGTCAATTCGGCAATGGTGAAGCAGCCCTCAGTGCTTGGTGATTATTTTACTTTCTTTTGATTGGATAATTCCCATTTTTCAGTTCCAGACTTCTCATTGAGTATTGATGGATGTTGGTAATTTTCTTTCCATGGATGACCAGTGGCCACATTCTCAAATTGCAACCTGACTGCAAAACTATATAAACCCAAGCCCTAATGACAGACTAATTGTCTAATCTATCTTTGCTCACTGCAATAGATTTCCATAGATAATGGCTTACAGTGTATGTCTGCATTCCCAGTTATACAGGGAGATCATTTTGATCATTGTTGAGGAGGTTCTGGAATTTTGAGCATCGCGTTATTAGAGACATACTATGACCGAATGACCTCCACCACTGAAGGTGGAAGGAGGTTATGTTTTCATCCCTGTCTGTTTGATTGTTTGTTCCTGTTTGTCTGTTTGTGTGCAGGATATCTCAAAAAGCTGTAGACGGATTTGGATTGAACTTGGTGCACAGGTTGTGTGTGTGACAAGGACGAACTGATTAAATTTTGGGAAAGATGCGGATCCAGATCCGAATAGTAGAATTTTTTGTAATTTTCATAGTGATTCTTCACCGTTGAGAGATGAGGCCAAAAACCATATATTGCACGATATTTCAAAAAAATATTGGGACCGATATGTTCTGCTGGATCAGGCATTGCGTGGTGGAAGTATGTGCTCTACCGAGTGCCCTTCTAGTTTTTCAATTGTTTTCATCAGTTTCTTGTTCAGTCATACATTGCGTTCCCCTTCTGAAGCATCAAGGTGCCAAAGGAAAATCATGAACATTTCTTTGGCTGAGATTAACACTGGACAGTCACCACACCAGTGCGAGGCCACTGCTGAAGCAACTCTATGTGATAGTATACACTGAGATGTTTTGCCATTACCTACACAGAAGATTCAGGAATTGAAATGAATCTCCAATCATTTCCTTGCAATACAAACTGGATGAGCTAACCTCGACCCGAATGAAGAAATACCGTACAAGGAAAAGGGGATGGAGAAAAAGACAATGTTGCTCTTCTAATTTGCAATTAATATCCATCCAAAAAAGGTCTCTAAAACTCAAGATCTCATTTAAGATGAGATCTTGAGTTCTCAAAGATTTATACCAGACTCGGTAGTGTAATGTTTGGAGCATTCACTCCGAGTCTGGGAGAGTGGTAGTTCGATTCCGGCCCTGGCCGAGTCATACCAAAGATTTTGATGATGGTGCTTGCTGCTTCTTTGCTTGATATTCAGAATTTAAAGGATGGAGCATGTTCAAACATCATAGATTGCCATCAATTAAGGAAGAATTTCTTCCTCCCAATGGCAAACACATCCAAGGCTGCTCATTTATTTTGGCCATCATTAACGATGCTCTTCAACCATCTGATATCAGGAGATGGAAATATGTGGCTGATTTCACGTTGGCAGTCACATCAAATAATTTCTCCACATGCCCTGCAGTCAGTCCTTATGCAATTTTAGCAGTTGTGCACAGATTCCAAGATGCAACTTAACCACGTGAAGTGCCAGGTCACGTGAGTTTCTTTCCCTCGCCGTCACCTCCCTCCATCACAGATTCAAATAAATAATGTTCAATTACAGGGAAATCAGCAGGTTAAATTACTGATTGCTGTAATTAGCAATCTCAAGTGGTTTAATCACATAAACTTCATAACCTCAAAGGTTTCAAGAAAGTTGTACATGCTTCGATTATTGAAGAAGTTCCATATTTAGATAGAAGATCTGATCATGTTGTGGACATCGTACCACAGACATATGTTGGAGTATTGGTGTCCGGTATGGCATTCCTCCTTGACACAATAGCAGATAGCTATGAATGAAGTGTTGCAAAAACGAGTACTGAGGATTATCTTGGCTACTAGCTTTGAATCCTACCATCATGCCCTGCGTACCTGCCACCTGAACTCTCCACAGGAATACCGTGAAAAAACTTTGTAAAAACTTTGAATCTTCTTTGCATAGCAGACTTCCATACTGGTTCCCTGAAAAACAATCATCACGCAGACAACTGCATCATAGTGATAGATTCTGCAAAATGAAATGTCGAACTGAACACTACTGAAAAAGTGCAATGTCCTATATTACTAAACTGTTGAATGGTGACATGAATGCTATTTTAGTTTGATTCATATGTTGCTTTCTTATGATTATGTTATAACCTTCAGTTGTTTTAATCTTGTAAATCATTCACAATTCAGCCAAGCTGTTAGTGGGCAATTGCAGTAGGTAATTTAATGTGTGGAGAGATTGTAAACCCATAGTGGTCTTTTGTGCTGTGGGAATGTCTCGGATGGGGGTGGGAAGGATGCTGGAGTCGAGCGTCACCATCCATCCTGCGGAAATGGCCAATGGAGACTGGCCATGGGCAGTCCCAAGAAGGGATAAAAACTGTTGGGCAGGCATGCATGCTCTCTCTTTACTTCGTCACTCCAAAGGGAAGGACCACCGAGAGATGCAGGCACCATCTCTCCACACATTGATGAATCACCCTGCCTGTGAAACACCAGGTTGACACTTTATAGCTGCGTCAGGATTCAAACCCAGGATAGACAGCTTAGAGGCAAGTGTGCATACCTCTAGGCCACCCTGTCAACCTCATGCATCTCATTAAAATTGAGCATCATGAAGTCATGAAATCTTTATGAAAAGAAAGAACCAGCTCCAAAGGAATCCACCAACTCATGGTGGCCACATATGCCAAAGGTGCTCCCTCGTTATCTTTCTCCACAAACAGCAAAAGCTGTGTGGCGTCACACCAGTATAATTTTTGTTCTGCAAAAATTCTGGCTGAATCAATGTTGTGAAATAATGCCCCCAAACAGTTGAGACTGCACCAGAAAGAACTTAAAACCCTCGTGCTTTAGGGCTCCAAACCTCATCTGTAATGACTTGCGCCTGCATGTTTGTCACCTTTCCGTACGCATGGCATATGTCCAACCTTGGCAACCCCCAGCCATTGGGTGAACCCTCATTGAGAATTAACAAACTTTTGAGCTATGGAATAGAGCCATGAATATAAAATAATACATTCCATAAATTACAGTGCACTGAAGAAAATGAACAGTTTCCGCAACATGAACCTGTCTTTTCAGCACCATGAGGCATGAGTTATGAGTTCACTTGTGGGAACATCAAACAGGCTCGTCCATGTGCTGACCATTGCAAGAGCTTCCCCTTTTGAATTATAAAACATATTCGCTAACATGGTCTCAGAGTAATTTGAGGTTGTAGATTTATTTTACCGTTTGAAAGCAATACCTGTAAATAATATCGTTCAAACAGGATTGTCACATCATCTCGAATTGGTGTAATATATCAATCAGCAAATGGTTGGACTGTCTAGCATTCCCAAATTAATCGATAGCTCATACACACAAGGATACCCACAAGGAGCTTTCGTACACGAAGAGGCCATTGAACCAATCATGCTTACATGACACCACCTCCAGAAATTATCACCCACCCACCCACAAGCTACCTACAAGTCCTGCCACACTATATTTCTGTACAGCATTAACACTATCTCTTTTTATTGATAATTTATCCCCCTACAAATACAACCTACAACCCTGCAACTATCAGGGACGCCTCTTCGCATTGGTCACATCCCCCAAAGCAAGTCCGGGGCCAAATCTTCCCAAATCTGCCCGGATTTGTCAGGACAGCACGGTGGTCACGGTCAGAGTACTGATGGTCCCCATGGACTGGCCCTTTCCCTCTTGTCTTTGTCGTCTCTCTCTGTCTCTCTCTCGCTGTCAATGCCCTGACTTTGTGAAGGTGGGGTACACCATCCTGGATGTGGGGGATCTCGAGGTCGCTCCTGGGAGATCGATTGCTGTCTCGTGCCACGGGCTTGTTCAAAAGAACTGTCCAGGGCTATATTACAACAACAACAACAACCTAAAACCCTGTTTGCTGTAACTATAGCTGCCTGGCATTATCCTGTCAACTCACCCCTGTATCTATAACCACCCCCAAGATCTCTCTATTGTATGACACGCTCCAAGATTGTCCCTTGCATCATGTAATCTCTATTTTCATTATTCTTACCCATCCCTAACTCCTTCCATTTCCTTTTGTTAAAATGCATCTTCTCTCCCCACCATCTCCTATCAGCCAATATATTGCCCAATCTATGACAGAGTTTCCTGAATCTGATCACCACCTCAAGTTTTGTGTCTTCTGCATATTTAGAAAGCCAACTCCTCACTCCATGATCCAAATTGATGATGAAAATTATGAGTAATAAGTAAAATAGACATAAAATGTCATAGCCCCCATTGTTTTAGTAATTTTGCTGTACAGAGTTAAAAGGCGAGCCCATATTTCCAGTCCACCAGTTGGCCATCTTTTATCAGACTGCAAAATAAAGTGAGGTGCACGTGTATGCCATCATGTACTGTGCTTGTGCCAAGTTTAAACAAAATTGAACCATGCATGTCTGATAAATGGTTGGGGACACATTTAAGTAACAAAATGGCCACCAGTTAGTCATCGTGGATCTGATCTCGAAAAAAAAATGACAAGCTTATGTAAGCCGTCATTCATTATCTGCCTGGCAAGATTGAACAACATCAGCAAAAGCATGCCCGAGAAATGGTTGAGGACGTGTTCAACATCATTTTTTTTACAACTAAAATAGTCGCCAGTCGGCCATCTTTGATCTGATCTCAAAAATAAATAACATGCATATGTAAGCAATCATTCATTATCTGTGTTCCATGTTTGAACAACGTCAGTAAATGCATGTCTGAGTAATGGTTGAGGATGTGTTCGATACCAGGGGTTTTTTTTTAACAACAAAATGGCCGCCAGTCTACGAGTCAGCCATGTTTGATCAGATCACAAAATAAAGTGAAGGGCATTGCATACCATCATGTACTGTGTTTGTGCCGAGTTTGAACAAAATCGGACCATGCATGTCTGATAAATGGCTGGGGACACATTTAAGGAACAAAATGGCTGCCAGTCGGCCATCTTGGAAATGATCTCGAAAACAATGACATGCTAACGTAAGCCATCATTCGTTATTTCTGTACCAAGTTTGAACAATATCGGTAAATGCTTGTCCGAGAAATGGTTGAGGATGTGTTCGACACCGGGTTTTTTTATTTTATTTTAACAACTAAAATGGCCACCAATCGGCTATCCTTGATCGCATCGTGAAACAAAATTATGTGCATATGTATACCATCATATGTTGTCTTTCTGCCAAGCATGAATGAAATTGGTCCATGATGTCCAAGATATGGTTGCGGATGCATGCACACACGCACGGACACGGAAATCGAGACCAAATCCATAAGCCCTCATTTTGGACAAAGTCCAACAGGGGCTAATAATGGTCCTACTATTTATCACTGAAGTCAGCCACTACTTACATCCTCCCAGCAAGACATCCTCCCAATCATAGCCACACTTTGCTTCTTATCATTCATCCAATTTCCAATCCAGTTAGCAACCTGACCAGCCACACTGCAGCCTCTCGCCTTAGCTATCAACATCATATGTGGTACCTTATCAAATGCATTCTCAAAGTCTAGCAATACTACATCCACTACATTCCTCTCATCCATCTGATCAGCAAGTGCTTCAAAGAAATCCAATGATCTCCCTTTGGTAAATCTGTAAATCTTTGGTAAATCTCCCTTTTGGATCTCCCTTTGGTAAATTGGTAAATCCCTTTGGTAAATTTGGTAAATCTGTGCTGACTATCTTTAATCGGCTTGAAAATATTCAAATTCATGATGAAGAGGAAACCCCAGTTTCAAATCCCAGTGTACCATATGCATTTGTCCATTTTCTACTAACGTCCTTGTAATCTACACTATAATGGAGCTAAGTGTTTGTTATCTCCTCCGAGACGAAGCGTCAACGGTGCACGAAACTCATCCATATTGTACTTAGTATACATGACTCTGGATCGCTATACTTTTAAGCTCACTATCACGAGCGAATGAGAAAAAATTAAGGGGCATTAAAAAGTAAAGCTGAGGCCACTGAGTGTTAGCTATGCAGCCCGAGGTACATCACCAAACATGATTGGTCCAGTGCTATCACGTGCCTACCACTGAACAGACAACCACAACCACCTCTGCCACCCGTCTATTGGACGGGTAATCTACTAGTCACGGTAAAGTGTACTGATGTTTACTCATATCTTTGACCTGCATGTGATTTATGTATATAGTCTTTGGTGACCCTAAGAACAATGTAAACAATAAAGAAAAATGAAAGATATGCTCCAAGCCCACAGGCTTCGTGAAGATTTTCTGAGAAATGCACAAAAGCAATACATAATGTGCATTTGTGCATTGCAGTGAGTGTCACACCATTGTTAAGGCCCAATAGTTTTCTTCCTACTTTAAAAATATTATAAGAATACATAATTTTTGGACAATATTTTATTCAAAATGGCCAAGTTGGCCCCCTACCCAGCCACTTATTCATTGATCATAGGCCTGAGGTCGTTCCAGGTTATTGCCGATGCTGGAGGGAAATGCTCCAAAACCCAGTTTAGGGTTCGGTTTGAGTTTCCGATACGATTAGGGTTTGGGATAGAACTCGGGTTAAGTTTAAGTTTTCCTGATGAATTTTGGTTTTGAATGAGATTTTGGTTTTGGGTTAGGGTTTATGGTAAAAAAAAAAAATGAATTGCTCGTTGTAAAACTGTAAGGCGAATAAGGTTAAAGAGGTTGTGTATAAACATACTTCCCAAGTTTGTGGAAATTATGTACTGCATATTAAATCATGATTGCTTTGTAGATTTGGCTGCACATTCAGTAACTTTGCCGTTATGCTTTATGGGTTTTACACAGATGAGAACAGTGAAAGGAATAATCTAGATATTACATATGCTAAGGTAGTGGAATGGGGAACGGAGAAGGGGTGCAGTAAATTAATCGATCGAAGATTGAGAAGAGGTTTAAATATAGGGGTGTAGAGAAAGGAGGAGAAATGGTCGGTGAGTAGGGGAGATCAAAGGGTGGGAGGTTTGGATGGGACAGGAGTTATTGGAGGGAAGGTAAAGGGGATGTATTCGACATAATAGGAGAAGGATTAAAATGTCACCATTTTGCATATGTAATTGGTAATTGGCCCCACGCAACATTTGCAGTTACAAACACCATGGACTTTACGTCACAAAACTTGTTTTAAGATGCATGACCATGTGGAGCCATAACATGTGATAAATGTTGTACAGCATTGGGCGAAAGTTCACGAAAACATCAGTAAAGTTGTCAGTGCGAGTTGGTGACTGTACAATACACAAGTTTAGTTTGATGTATTCGAGGGAGCTGGAAGTGAATGGCTTGGTGGAACATGCAATGGTATCTAGAGGGAATGGAGGAACTGAAATTGTTGACATTGTCCATATTTAGCTCTCCTGGAAGGTAGTTCCGGGGAACTTATGGGATGGCGCGTCGTCTGTCCGTCCGTCTGTCCGTTCTTCCACGAATACTTTCAACTTCTTCTCTAAAACTACACATTGGCCTTTGATGAAACTTTACCACAACGTTCATCACCATGTATCTACTGAAGTTGTTCATGCAATTAAAAAATCGGGCCCTATGGGGGTTGCCCCCTAAAACAGGTGTTTGCTTTCTTCTCAGAAACTATACATGCAATTCTGAAGAAACTTGGCCACAACCTTCATCACCCATGACGTACCAAAGTTTGTTCATGGCATGAAAAAATCGGGATCTGAGGGGGTCTATGGAGAGAGTTTACGAGGGGTCCCCCCCCCAAGTGATATTTGCTTTCTTCTCAGTAACGATACAAACAATTCCGATGAAACTTGATCACAACCTTCATCAACCATGATGCACCAAAGATTGTTCATGGCATTAAAAAAATTGGTTCTAAGGGAGTCTACATGGACAGTTGCCCCCCGAGAGATATTTGCTTTCTTCTCAGAAACTACACACATAATTCCGATGAAACTTCACCACTTTCATCAACTGTGATGTACCAAAGTTTGTTCGTGACATTAGAAAAATCGGGGTCTAAGGTGGTGTGAGGGGGGAGTTGGTGGTGTGAGGGGGGAGTTGGTGGTCTAAGGTGGTGTGACAGTTGCCCCCCAAAATATGTACTTGCTTTTTTTTCTCCGAAACTACACACACAATTTCAATGAAACTTAATTGCAACCTTCAACACCCGTGATGTACTAGAGTTTATTCACACCAATAAAAAATATTGGGGTCTAAGGGTGTCTATGGTGGGGTTGCCCCCCAAAAGAGGTATTTGCTTTCGTCTCAACAACTACACACACAATTCTGATGAAACTTGACCATCGCCTTCATCACCTGTGATGTACTAAAGTGTGTTCATGGCATTAAAAAATTGGGGTCTCAGGGATTCTACATGGGGGTTGTCCCCCACAATATGTATTTGCTTTCTTCTCTGAAACCACGCACACAATTTCGATGAAATTTGACCACATCCTTTATCACCCATGATCTACCAAAATTTGTTCATGGCATGAAAAAAAATCTACAGGTATTTACTTTCTTCTCAGGTACATAATTTGTGGGTCAACCATGCATACCAGTTGTTCCCTGGTTATCTTATCCAGCCACTACCAGGTGAGCACCTAGGGGTATTGCCCTATGTTTATGCTTCCGCTGATGAAATTGTCAGAGGCCTTATGTTTTTTGGTTGTCCGTACGTCCGTCTGTCCTTCCGTACGTACGTACATCCTTGTTAATTTTCTCTCTTTTCTCTGAAACTGCTGATCCGATTGACACAAAATTTTCACCATATGTGCGACTGTTTGGTTTTTGGGTTTTTCTTTGTTTTAACGACAATTATGACGTCATAGGTCACATGGTTTGGCAGTCATGTTGGAAAAAAGGAAAAACTTTGGACCTCTGCATCTCCAAAACTGCTCCATGGAGAAAAATTTAAATTGGCACATGTCAAGTACTCCCCATGGAAAATAAGTGAGATTGTTTTGGTGATGCCATAGGTGCCTTTGTTATAATGTCATAATTGCCTACGTGGAATGCTTTATCCGATCAGTTTGAAAATTTTGGGGGGTTATCTCGGGCTAAATTGCATGGGGGAAATACATTGATGACGTCATCAGCCATGTGGTTCGGCAGCCATTTTTTAAAAAAATCATTAAAGCCTTCAATAATAATGTGAGCAAAGGCATATATGTCGACGGCGCGACGTCGAAGAATGCCATTCTAGTTTTTGCATGCAATGCAGGACCGTTTGATTTCAATGAATGGATAACCAATTGTATAATTAACTAGATATCTTAAAATGTGAATGATTTCTTGCTTATTGCTCATCAGCCATGAACACCAATTCAAGTTGCATCATCAATGAGTAAAAAAAACATTTTTTGCCATCATCATGACCTAATCTTGAGTTTACACTCAACCTTTTGTACCTTGAGAGGACATAATGTTGATCCATCCTGTCTATGAGGTGTGTTACCAACGATGACCCATCGTTACCTGGATGTGGAAACGAGTGTCGGTACCTTGCTTTTCTATGTCGGATCCTTGAATAGAAATAGACATGAGAATATACATACTACCTAGGCAAAATGACATTTTTTGAGTGGCTTCAACACCTTCCCTCCCCCTTCTTCCATTTCTTCTTCTTCCTTTTCTCTACATTCCTCTTTTCTCTCCCCCTCCTCCCTCCTTCCACCCTCTATTCTGCTTTTTCTTCTCCTCTCCAACTCACTTACCCTCCCTTTCCTTTTATTCCTTTCTTTCCCTTCTTTTTCTCAACTGCCTCGATTTACACTCTGTCCTTCTTACATTATGATTTTTTGCCCCCATTACACCCATGTGAACCCCAAATTGGAATATAAACTAGTGGTAGATGTAAACGCTTGAGAGAAGAAACAGCACAGACTTTGGATTGCCATGCCATGGTGACAAGATATGACATGGATCAGAACCAGAGATGGGGGAGGGAATGATGGATTCCAGACAGTTATGTTTTGATAAATGTTGATTTTATTTTAAACAAGCCTTAAATAGTCTTTGTATATCATTACTTTCACTCTCTGCAAACATGTGTTTATTTTAGGATTTACATTCTGCACCATATTTAGGCCTGTCCTGTGAGCTCAAGGTATATGGAGTGAACCGACTCTTGTAAAAGGTAGACCAGTGCACATCACATTGCTCTTCCAAAAGGAAAATTGAGAATTGTCCTGCCTGTAACACGAGTGACACGGTGAAATATTTGAAGAAAACGGGATTTTCAAGTTGTTCAGCACATGGTCATGACACTAGTCGTACCATTTGCATCCAGTACAAGCTTACATCGGTTCTGTACCCATGCACATGGCTTCAGTACAGAGCCCAATGCAGCACATGCCTCTGTGGCCCCTCTTTGTGATTCCTGCCAGATCATCCCGGCCTGGCTTGAAGATCTCATTGGACGCACATGCTGATAAGTCAAGGGTAAGGAAAATGCAGTTCCAAAATGGAGTATCATTTCTCCAACCTGGACCCTTTTCGCTAATCAAAGCTTGGACAAGGACGTTATCGTTCCCAAAGCAAAAAAATATCTTTCCACACTCCGTGCTCTGCAGACCACACATCAAGGCATCGCAGCAATCCAAGGAATTCGCAAAATTTTCCTTGCAGAAAACACATGCGGCTTTAATCCTCTGCCTTTTGCTCCCATATTCCTTGGAGCACGCAAATCTGTGGCATTCTCATGCTCAACAGTTAATGCATTGGAGAATAGGCCAATGTGTACCGCTGCATCCGAGCCAAGGCTTTTTTCGCTGACACTGCTTAATAGGGACCTTGGAGCACAAATTTTATACTCTACTCAAATACAACACCGTTGAGGATATTCGTATGGAATCCAGACCTTTGTTCATTCCGTCAGGGCTTAAATTAATATTTTATATCAGGTCAGATTATAATATCGGACAGACAAGAACTGATATTGTACCCTACCCTAAAACACTCGGAGAGAAGTCACAGGCCAGAACTTTACAAGGCCAAAAGCATGAGATTATTTTTCTACAGGCAGTGTGGAATTTTATTTTAGTTTTTTTTCTTCTACAAGTGAGTGCATGCACTCATCATAAGGGACAGCTAAATATTAAGTAGGCAATTTGGCAAAAGTTGAGGCCGAACACCCTTTCCCACTCTTATCTGCCTGATATGTATATATATATATAATCTGCCTGATACATATGTATGTATGTATATATATATATATATATATAGTAATATATTATATATTATATATATATATAAATATACTAATAGTCCCTTCCAACTCCTTTACCCATATTTCCACTCCTCACACACTCCACTATATGTATGTACATATATATATATATATATATATATATATATATATATATATATATATATAATATATATATATATATAATATATATATAATATATATATATATATATATATATATATGTCGGTATATACAGTCTCTCTCGATCAACCCCAGCCCTCCACTGATATAGATTTTTGATCTGCATGATTCTTTCCACTTTCAGATATATAAATTTGTTGAGATTACACTCTGTGCTTATACAAGATGATCCTTCCTTGAAATCAAGAAACAAAAATCTTTTCCATTTTTACTTGACATTTTCACCATGTAATTTACACGGTTGGTACGAGTAGATCTTTGATCAAGCACAATGCACCAATTGTGTGAGGTCATTTTTGTCCAAACTGTAAATGGAACACCAAGATTAGTGTCCCTCCAGAAACCACCTGCTCTGCAATTCAGCACCCCCATGTCTCTCCTCTGACTTGTTAGTGTTTAGTTTATCGTGTACTTTTTTGTTTTACATTTTCCATTTGGGATTTGAGACATTCTGCTGCTGTTGCTCATTCATTGCAGTGATTTATTTTTTTTGTTGTGCAGCCTGTACTACATAAAATATATCAAAATGTCAAAACCCACCATCAATTTTTATCAAAACTTGATTTTTGTGTGCTGTGTGTGGAAATGATTTGTGATTAGATCCACAAAGTGCAGCTTGGGAATTGCATCACAAAGTGACGTCCCTCGGATGGACGTTAACCAGGTGTCCCGGCTTCTAGCATTATGTGGTGGATGTAAAATATCCCACGGTGTCTTTCTCAAAAAATAGACGAGTTATTGCCAGCACCCTGAAAGAATTACAAATTCCTGCCCAAAATCAGTTCCAGTCGATCATCAGGTCTGACCAAGCATTTCGTGAAAAGACCAGGTCCAAAATTTGCCACATCATGAACCACACAACACATTGTGATGAATTGTGGACATGGAATTAATAATAGTCTGCACGGGTTTTGAAACATGCTTGGGAAGGAGTGGTAACCCCCCTGTGAATCTGTGCTTATGTACGCACATCCACCCCATGTACACCAATTCTATATTTGTTAGAAGCACCTATTCTGTATTGATGATGAACAGACCCATGCATGCATATCCACAAAGTACATATGCAGACATGACAGTAACTGAAAAATCTGAAAGCTGTCAAGTCTGCATATGTACTTTGTAGATGTGCATGCATGGGTCTGTTTATAACGAATATAGAAAAGCTGCCACCGATACCATGGTTCTAGTCCAACGTATTTCCTACCTCCTGTTATTCTTATTTTGTTCACTTGAAAGGCTATCCCACTGTTCTCTGGGACGTCCCTCGTTGCACGTGGAGTGATATTTATGGGGTGCGTTTTGTTTGGTCAGCAAAGGCATGCTTCAACCTGCCCCTTTTGAGTGGGATGAGGTGGGGTGGGGGACCGAAGGATACATGAGAGACAAGTTGGGTGAGAATTCCTTTGATCCATTATATATGGCTGTTAGACCACGTGATCAATGATGTTATTGTCATCAAATTATATTTCCTACATGTAGTCAATCACATATGCAAAGTTTTGCCTGGAGCAGTGAAGCAATTTTAGAGGAGAGTTTTAAAGGTTTCCTTGTGATCCAATATGGCTGCCAGACCACGTGACTGATGATGCAATTGGAAACATGATATTTCCCTTGGGTAGTTGATCACAAATTTAAAGTTTTCCATGAATGAGTTAAGTGGTTTGAGAGAAGATTGTTAAAGGTTATCCTATAATCCAAAATGACAGCCAAACTAGATGGAAATTCAAGTACTTTTGGGATCTTTAAACCTTATAAAGACTTACTTGTAGGTTCTTCTTCTTCATAGCCATGTGCAGCCTGCAGCTGCCGGTTGCATCATTGGTTGAGGGCATGACTGTGCCACGAAAGCAATGCCTCTATTACCAGTACACTGGTGCTCATTTCGCTGACCTCGGAAGGTTGACAGGCTGAATCAACCCCACCTGGTGTTAATTCAATGTCCCACAAGGGCTTTAATTCAGGACCCTCAGATCCAAAACCAGCCACCCTAACTGCTCAGCCAACATCAGGCTTTACTTACAGGTTAAGGGGACGATGCCATGAACAAATTTGAGTTTTACCACACCAAAGATCATCAACCCCTCAGACCTTTTAGACCCCTTTTGACCCTTTGGACCTTTTCAGATTAATTAGACCCATTGAGACACTTGCGACCTTTTAGACCCCTTGATATCTTTTAAGACCCCTGAGACTCCTGAAGACTTTCAGACCCTTTAGACTGCTAAGACCTCTTGGCCCTAAGACCTTTTAGACCTTCAGACCCATTCAACCCTATTTAGACATTTTAGATTGCTTTAGACTCCTTCGACCCCTGAAGACCCTGACTACTATTGGAAAATACCCTTTAGATATTTAGACTCTTTTTTTACCCCAGAAGTCCATTGCAGACCATTTTAGACCCTGTAGACAACTAAGACCCTTAAGACCTTTACACCCCTTGGACCCTTTAGACCTACAGACCTGTTAGACACCTTTAGACACACGCAACACAAACATCTATTGAGACTTATTGCAACACACAGACTTTACTTTTTTCAGTAAGTAATATGAAATTTCTCCCCACCCGGAAGTTGGGTACTCTGCTTGTTTGAACTGAATTTGCATATTGGGCCACCGAATTGGTTCATCAACCAAAACCTAGATGCACATTTATTTTGACGTCAAAGCGTCAAACGTCAAGGTTACATAAAATCATAAATTTCCATCTGATTGACTTGAAATTTTAACAGGGTTGCATGTTGGGTCACATACCTGGTTCACCAAAAATCAGAACGATCGATTTAGCCTTTTTGACATGTTAATGGTTTTCATGACAACAATTTCACCCCATTATAATTAAATGGGAGTTTTTGTGAATTTATTACTATCATACGTCAGTAATTTTTAAAGATTATCAAATTAAATTTACAAAGCTTATTTGTACATATGTACCATGTCATATATCTGAGTAAGATCTGGTCAAACTTCGTCAAGGTCAAGGTAAAGCAATCCGAAACATGTAAACACTTATTAGATCGCAATTACAAAATGTATCAACCAAATTTGTTATTCATAACATTCAATTATGGATAACACTTGATAGGTCAAATTTATGAAATTACCAAATGTGTTTCCACGGCAACTATTGTTTATTTGGATTTGTAAGTATCGTGCTATGCATGACATCTTCCTTGTTCTGTCTGTATGTCTGTCTGTATGTCATTCGCCTACAGGTCACAATTCTGCATCGATCTTCATGAAGCTCAACCAACTGGTGGAGGTAGTCACAAGCTAGAAGCCTATTACTTTTGAGGTCATTAGGTCAAAGGTCAAGGTAAAATAAAATCATCAATTTCCATCTGATTGACTTGACATTTTAACATAATTTGCATATTGGGTCACTGAATTGGTTCACAATCAAAACCTAGAAGCCTATTGTTGAGGTCCAAAGGTCGAGTCACATAAAATCATCAATTTCCATCCGATTGAATGGAAATTTGAACAGGGTTTGCATATTGGGAAGCTGAAGCCTATTGTTTGAGGTCAAGAGGTCAAGATCACATAAAATTGTCAGCTTGCATCCGATTGACTTGAAATTTGAACAAAATTTGCTAATTGGGTCACTGAATTGGTTCACCAATCAAAAGCAAGAAGCTTAATGTTTTGCAGGACAAAGGTCAAGGTCACATAACATCATCAATTTTCAACAGATTGACTTGAATTTGAATAGGGCTTGCATATTGTGTCAATGATACCTATTGTTTGAGGTCAAAGGTCAAGGTCACATATAATCGTCAATTTTTATCCGATTGATCTGACATTTGAAGATAATTTGCATATTGTGTCACTGAATCGGTTCACTAATGAAAAGCTAGAAAGCTATTTTTTTGATGTCGAAATGGCAAGATTGCAGTGACTGATTTTGCAAGTTCCAATCTATAACTGCTTGTTTGGACATTAGTGAAATAATGGACAAAACAACTTGGTATATAACATTTGAAACAGGAACCTCAACATCATGAGACATATGCTCAGTTCAGAATCCCTAAATACCATAACAGATAAACAATATGACTGCCTGTCCTGAAGCTCACCTGGATCAGGAGCAACAGTCACTCAAATCCCCCGCAAACCCCCTCAGACGACGAATTTTAATGCCATGAACAAACTTTGCTACATCACGGGTGATGAAGGTTGCGGTCAAGTTTCATTGAAGTTTTGTGTTGTAGTTCAGATAAGAGGCAAATACCTATTTTGGGAGGTCAAACTGCCCCCCCTCAACCCCTCCCTCCCCGTAGACCCCCCAAATGAGAGCAGATTTTGATGTGGTCGATATGCTTTGGTCCATCACTGGTGATGAATGTTGTGGTAAAGTTTCACCAAATTTTGTGTGTATAGTTTCGGAGAAGAGAGTAAATACCTATTTTGGGGTCCAATAAAATCCTGTAGACCCCTTAATGAATGAAGATTTTGATGCGGTCGATACACTTTGGTACGTCATGAGAGATGAAGGTTATGGAAAACTTTCATCACAATTGTGTGTATAGTTTCGGAGAAGAGAACAAATTCCTATTTTGGTGGTTCATACCATTGATCAGAGTCACAGGGCCAGGCTTAACGGCAGAGCTAAGCTGTTTCGGAGTTGAGGCATAAAACTGTACGTGCGCTGAGGGAGGACAAGGAGGCTATGTGTGAGGTATCTGTAAGAGGTAGAGCATCAACTGTGGTCAAGTGATTCTCGTCCTGCTTGCAGGGGAATTCGCGCATTGTGTTCCTTCAAGCCCGTCCTTCGGTGTACTGCAGTTAGAACGGAGGGTGGTGGGCTCTTGACAGAGGAGTCTGAAACTAAGCCGTCGAGCCAGTTACTTTGAGCGACTGTACCAGGCTGAACCACCAGCTGCTGAGTTGGATGTCAGGGGTGTTACTATCCCTATTGCTGACCCTTCAATCAACTGTGATCCACCTTCGTTTGTGGAAACAGGCTGTGGTGAACCAGTTGAAATGGGGTAAAGCTCCTGGGATCTGTGGCATCCATGCTGACTTCTCAAGGCTGGTGGAAGTGCTGTACTCGTGTCGTTGCATGCAGTTCTGTGCTCTGCCTGGAACACAGGCATCATCCCAACCTACTGGAAGAGGGGCCTTGTCCCTCTCTGGAAATGGAAGGGTGATCGTCAGGACTGCAACAACTACTCAGGGGTGATGCTGCTCTCAGTGTCGGGCAAGGTTTTTGCTCCGCTAATTCTTGATAGGATTCATCACCACCTGTTTGAAGGCCAACATCCAGAGCAGACAGGCTTTACACCAAAGAGGTCAACGATTGACCGTATCCTTGCTCTTTGAGTCCTCAACAAATGCAGATGACAGTTTCGGCAGGGCTGCTTGCAGCCTATGTTGATCTCTGCAATGTGTTTGATTCAGTGAATCGGGATGCCCTCTGGAGGAATGTTGGTCTTCGTAGGGTGCCACCAAAACTGATCGATCTGATGTCTGGACTATACTCTGATACTGAGAGTGCTGTGAGATGCAGTGATACCATCTCTGACTTATTTCCATTTGCTACTGGAGTTTGTCATGGGTGTGTCCTGGCCTCCACACTTTCCAGCACTTGCATGGACTGGATTCTGGGGAGGATGTCAGAGAGATCAAGCAGCGGTGCATCCTTTGGGAATGTCAAGATCTCTGACGTCGATGTCGCAGACAATGCAATCATCTTTGCAGAAACTCTGGATATCCTTTTGGGGGCACACGTGGTGCTGAATGAGGAGTCGGAGCCAGTGGGATTATGGGTTTCCTGGGTTAAAGGAAGATCCAGGCTTTCAATGACATCTTTGATGCCGTTATCTTCTCTGTACTTGTTTTTGGTGAGGATGTGGAGGTCACAGAGAGATTCATGTCCCTTGGCAGTGATATTCATGTCTCTGCTGGCTGTGAGCCAGAGGTTATTAGATGCCTGGATCGGGCCTGGGGAGTGATGGATTCATTGGAACATGGGGTGTGGCACTGTCGGTACCTCTGCAGGAGGATGAAAGTCTGAGTCTTCAGGTCCTTTGTGCTTCCAGTTTTGCTTTATGGATGTGAGACTTGGACTCTGACCAGGGATCAGAGACAGAGACTTAATTCCTTTGGTACCTGGTCTCTTCGGAGAATCCTTGGCCATCAGCTGTGGCTTTTTTTTGTGTACAATGTCGAGGCTTGTATAAGAGCTAACACAATCTATATATATAAGTTGAAAGTGTGCTGTCTGTGTGTCTGTGTGTGTGTTTGTCTGTGACCTATGCACGCGAAAAGTACCAAACTGATCTCACCAAACTTCACATGCTGACAGAACATGTACCCGGGAGTGTCCCGATTGTAAAAGAATTGTACTTCGACTTGCGGTTCCGAATTATGACGTCATCACCTGATTTCGTAACGTTAATTTTTCAAGTTCAGCCGATTGACATGGGCCAACGCCATTTGCAATAGAATGAAAAAATAATGCTACAGTCAATTGAAGACAATGACTTCCGACTTCCCGGTTTTCCGATTATGACGTCATCACATGATTGCGTAACGTTAATTTTTCAAGTTCAGCCGATTGACATGGGCCACGCCATTTTCAATAGAATGAAAAAATAATGCTACAGTCAATTGAAGACAATGACTTCCGACTTCCGCGTTTCCGAATTATGACGTCATCACCTGATTGCGTAACGTTTAATTTTTCAAGTTTCAGCCGATTGACATGGGACCAATGGAATTTGCTATGAGAATGAGAATTAATTAAGTCGCAAATGATGACATGAAACCAGACCTCACATGTTGAGGCATTATGGTTTTTTATCTGATGCGGCAATAAATCTTAACATTTTTTGAACTCGAGTCTTCTGCATATAAAACATGGCGGGGAAAATATAATATTATAGTGGTGATGAAAAAAATAATAATGGTGGCAGCCTCTACAATTTTACAATTAACTGTGACATTACTCTTCAGACCCGCCGTCATCGCACGGGATTCCTGTGCGGAGCACGGGTATCCCTGCTAGTAACATATAACAAAGGGAGCAGGAGACAAGAGGGGAGAGAGAGGGAAGCAAAAACAGTGGGGAACAGAGACATTAGGAGATCTGTGGAAGGTGGAGGGATGGGGTGGGGTACACTGGCTCAACACGATGGACGTGACAGGGACTTTCAAGTCCTTACAGGATAGGGACTTCAGGAAGGAAAGCAGGGAATTTGAAGGAGTGGGTTTGGGGTGTATTACGGGGTAGAAAAGATCGTGGTTATGGATGAGGGAAGACGAGAGATGGTGGTGAACAGCTGTTTTGAAGACCTGGAGGGAAGAGTTGGATTGAATAGAGTGTGGGAGTTTGTTTTCAAGGCAGGAAAAAGAGAAATGAAAGAGTGGAAGTGAGCATTGATTCTTGATTTTGGAATTTTACAAGAAGAGGTTGCTGGCGGACCTTGAGCTTCCTGTGGAAATATGGTGTGTGGGGGGGGGGGGAGAAATATCGCAGACAGAGCAGGGTGGTGAGGCCAGAGAGGAGACTGTAGAAGAGAGAAAGACTACGACCTGCCTGCAGTGAGAGAGTGAGAGACCCAAAGACTCAGCCTCATCGGGGGAGATACAATGATCGTAAATGCCTCGGTTTCCAAAGATGAAGCCGAGAAAGGTGAGAGGCAGGAGCACCAGCCCAGAGGAGAGAGCAGTACTCCATCAGGCTGTGGACGAAAGCTTTGTATATGGTCAGGAGCTCAGGAGTGCCAAGGAAGGACTTTGCACGAGCAGAGGATACCCAATCAACGACTGGCTTTGCAGGCCAGCTTGGAAATGTGGCTTTTCCAGGAAAGATCATGGCAGGTAGTGAGACCCAGAAGCTTGAATGAAAGGACTTCTTCAAGAGAATTGTTGAGAAAGTAGATGCTGAGGTTTTCCAGACAGTTCTTTCAGAGAGACATTGTGAGAGTGTGAGATTTGTCAGGATTGAAGGAAATGTTCCAAGTGTTGAACCAGTTTGTGAAATTATCCAGATCTGCAGAGCATGAACAGGCTGCTGCTTGCTGATCTGAGGGATGACAGATGGCACGGCAGAGGGTGGAGTCATCAGCAAAGTGATAAAGTGGATTTTCCAGATAGTCGGAGAGATCATTGATGAAAACCACAAAATGCATAGGACCCAGAACACTGCCTTGAAAATCTGCAGCCTGGACAGGAAGAGGGGATGAGAGAAGTCCATCAAGGGCCACACATTGGCTGCGACAGGAGAGGAAGTCTGCAAGCCATGAGTTGAGATGGCCTTGGATAAGATAAGAAGAGAGTTTCCTGAGTCGTGCAGGGTGCCAGACCGTATCGAAAGCACACGATATGTCTAGCGAGATGGCTTAGATTTCATGTCTGGCATTTAGGATCTCCATCCATTGCTGGGAGAGCAGAAGCAGCATGTCCATGGTAGAATGACCTGGTCTGAATCCAAATTGATGATTTACTAGTGTCTTTCTCAAAAAAATAGACGAGTTATTGCCAGCACCCTGAAAGAATTACAAATTCCTCCCAAAACAAGGTTCATTCGATCATCAGGTCTGACCAACGCATTTCGTGAAAGACAGGTCCAAAGATTTTGCCAACATCATGAACCAACAAACACATTTGTGATGATATTGTGGACATGGAATTTAATAGATAGTCTGCGATCTGGTTGTTTTTGATCATGCATTGTTCGCGTAAGAGTGGTGAACCCCGAATGTGCTGACTGGTACATGCCATCCACCCTGTATGCTGGTGCATTACATTGTAATGCGCATCTGCCACCATATGCTCCAATCTGAATATCGTGTTAAATTGTTAGAAGCACCTATTCTGTAATTGGATGATGACAGACCATGCATGCATATTCCACAAAAGTAACTATGCAGACATGACCAGTTAACTGAAAATCTGAAAGCTGTCAAAGTCTGCAATATGTACTTTGTAGATGTGCATGCATGGGTCTGTTTATAACGAATATAAGAAAAGCTGCCACCGATACCAGTGGTTCTAGTCGCAACGTATTTCCTACTCTCCTGTTATTCTTATTTTGTTCACTTGAAAGGATTCCCACGTTCTCGTGGGACGTCCCTCGTTGCACGGTGGAGTGATATTTATGGGTGCGTTTTGTTTGGTCAGCAAAGGCATGCTTCAACCTGCCCTTTTTGAGTTGGGATGAGGGTGGGGTGGGGGACGCGAAGGATACATGAGAGACAGTTGGGTGAGAATTCCTTTGATCCATTATATATGGCTGTTAGACCCCCCCAAAAACGTTGATCAATGATGTTATTGTCATCAAATATTTATATTCCACATGTAGTCCATTCACATATGCAAAGTTTTCGGCCTGGAGCAGTTAAGGCAATTTTAGAGGAGAGTTTTAAAAGGTTTCCTTGTGATCCAATAATGGCTGCCAGACCACGTGACTGATGATGCAATTGGAACACGATATTTCCCTTGGTTAGTTGATCACAAATTTTAAAGTTTTCCATGAATGAGTAAGTGGTTTGAGAGAAGATTGTTAAAGGTTATCCTATTAATCCAAAATGACAGCCAATAGATGGAAATTCAGTACTTTTGGGATCTTTAAACTTATAAAGACTTACTTGTAGGTTCTTTTCTCTTCATAGCCATGTGCAGCCGCAGCTGCCGGTTGCATCATTGGTTTGAGGGCATGACTGTTTGCCACGAAAGACAATGCCTCTATTACGCCAGTTACACTGGTGCGCTCATTTCACTGACCTCGGTAAGGTTGACAGGCTGAAATCAACCCAACCTGGTGTTAATTCAATGTCCCACAAGGGCTTTAATCAGGGACCTCAGATTCCAAAACCAGCCACCCTAACTGCTCAGCCAACATCAGGCTTTACTTACAGATTTAAGGGACGATGCCATGGAACAAAATTTTGAGTTTTACCAGCACCAAAGTCATCGACCCTCAGACCTTTTAGACCCTTTTGACCCTTTTGGACCTTTTCAGATATATTAGACCCATTTGAGAACACTATGCGACGCTTTTAGACCCCTTGATATCTTTTTAAGACCCCTGAGACCTCCTGAAGACTTTCAGACCCTTTAGACTGCTTAAGACCTCTTGGCCCTAAGACCTTTTAGACCTTCAGACCCATTCAACCCCATTTAGAACTTTTGATTTGCTTTTAAAGACTCCTTCGACCCCTGAAAGACCTGACTACTATTGGAAAATACCCTTTTAGATATTTTGACTCTTTTTTTTACCAGAAGTCCATTTGCCAGACCATTTTAGAGCCTGTAACAACTAGAGACCCTCATAGACCACCGTGAAACACTTCATTTTTCCACAAAAAAGAACTACAAGAAAACAGACCCATTCCAACCCTATTTAGACATTTTAGATTGCTTTAGACTCCTTCGACCCCTGAAGACCCCTGACTACTATTGGAAATACCTTTAGTATTTAGACTTCTTTTTTACCCAGAAGTCCATTTGCAGACCATTTTGACCCTTGTATGATAACTAAGACCCTTAAGACTCATCGTGAAAACACTTCATTCCACAAAAAAGAACAATACAAGAAAACTAAAATCCATCTGTGGAGTACCTTCCCTGGTGCTGCTGCCCTTTGCACAGGGCAGCTCACTGGATGACGGGATTGGGGCAAAGCCCTTCGGGACCATCCTTGAATGAAAGGAGGAAAAGCACAGGGTGAACTTTTCTGGGTCAGATGGGTGGTGGGTGCGGAATTGGGTGCTGATGGTGTTGGTCCACCAGACAGTCGGTCTTCCTTGGGTTACCTGAGGTGGTCCCTTTGGGTGAGTGCTGATATCACTTATCCTAAAAGAGGATGATCAGCTGTTCTCTGTCATCAAAATCTGATCTCAAGCATTTCAAACATCGTATTGGCAGGCAGTTCGGAAGATTATTCTGGGGTTCAGAGACGTTTGATAGTGGTGAGATCATGGTGGGTGGTAACCCTACTATTGGTCTGTTTCACTCTGATGGTTACCATGCCAGGAATTGCTGAAGCTATTGTTCCAATAAACTGACTACCAATGCTGTAGCGTGTAGGACACTGGATACCATTGATCAGAGTTCACAGGGCAGGCTTAAACGGAGAGCTAAGCTGTTCAGGGAAGTGAGGCGTAAAACTGTACGTGCGCTTGAGGGAGGACAAGGAGGCCTCAATGTGTGAGGTATCTTTAAGAGGGTAAGCATCAACTGTGGTCAAGTGATCTCGCTTGCTTGCAGGGGAATTCACGCTGTTGTCCTTCAAGCCCGTCCCTTCGGTTCTACTGAGTGAGAAGCGGAGGGTGGTGGGCTTCTTGGACAGAGGAAGTCTGAAACTAAAAGAAAGGCGGTCGAGCAGTTACTTTGAGCGACTGCTACAGGCTCTGAACCCCAGCATGCTGGAGTTGGATGTCAGGGGTGTACTAATCCTATTGCCTGACCCTTCAATCAACTGTGATCCACCTCGTTTGTTGGAAAACAGGCGTGGTGAACCGTTGAATGGGGTAAAGCTCCTTGGGATCTGTGGCATCATGCTGACTTCTCAGAGGCTGGTGTGGAAGTGCTTGTACTTGTGTGTGCAATGCAGTTCTGTTGCTTGCCTGGAACAACAGGCATCATGCCCAACCTACTGGAAGAAGGGGCCTGTCCTCTCTGGGAAATGGGAAGGGTGATTGTCAGGACTGCAACAACTACTCAGGGGTGAATGCTGCTCTCAGTTGTCGGCAAGGTTTTTGCTCCGCTAATTCTTGATAGATTCATCACCACCTGTTTTGAAGGGGGCGCAGCGTCCCAGGGCAGACAGGGCTTACACCAAAAGAGGGTCAACGATTGACCGATCCTTGCTCTTTGGGTCCTCATAAAATGCAGCCGACAGTTTGGGCAGGGGCTGCTTGCAGCCTATGTTGGATCTCTGCAAATGTGGTTTTGATTCAGTGAATCGGGATGCCCTTTCTGGAGGAATGTTGGTCTTCGTAGGGTTGCCACCAAAACTGATCGATCCTGATGTCTGGACTATCTCTGATACTGAAGAGTGCTGTGAGATGCAAGTTTGAATACCAATCTGCTTGACTTATTTCCAGTGCTACTGAGTTGTCATGGGTGTGTTCCTGGCCCTCCACACTTTCCAGCAACTTTGCATGGAATGGATTCTGGGGAGGATGTCAGAGGAATCAAAGCAGGCGGTGCATCCTTGGGAAAGTCAAGATCTCTGACGTCGATGTCGCAGACAATGCAATCATCTTTGCAGAAACTCTGATTATGCCTTTTGGAGAGGCCACGTTGGTGCTGAATGAGTGAGTCAGAGCCAGTCGGGGATTAATGGGTTATCCTGCGTTAAAAAGGAAGATTCCAGGCTTTCAAATGACATCTTTGAATGCCGTTATTCTTCTCCTGTACTTGTTTTCTGGTGAGGATTGTGGAGGTCACAGAGAGATTCACGGTACTCTTGGCAGTGATATTATGTCTTCTGTGGCTGTGAGCCAGAGGTTATTTAGATGCCGGATCGGGCCTGGGAGTGATGATTCATTGGATCATTGGGGTGTGGCACTGTCGTACCTCTGCAGAGTGAGTCTGTCTTCAGGGTCCTTTGTGCTTCCATGTTTTGCTTTATTGGATGTGAGACTTGGACTCTGACCAGGGATCGGACGAGACTTATTCCTTTGGTATACCTGGTCTCTTCGGAGAATCCCTTGGCCATCAGCTGTGGCTCTTTTTTGTTGTACAATGTCGAGGCTTGTATAAAGAGCTAACACAATCTATATATATAAAGTTAGAAGTGTGTCTGTCTGGTGTGGTCTGTGTGTGTGTTTTGTCCTGTGATCCTATGCAACGCGAAAAGTACAGACTGTCCTCCCAAACTTCACATGCTGACAGAACATGTTACCGGGGTGTCCGATGTAAGAATTGTACTTCCGACTTGCGGTTTCCGAAATTATGACGTCATCACCTGATTTCGTAACGTTAATTTTTCAAGTTCAACCGATTGACATGGGCAACTCGCCATTTGCAATAGATGAAAAAATAAATGCTACAAGTCAATTTGAAGACAATGACTTCCGACTTCCCGGTTTTCGAATTATGAACTTCATCACATTGATTGCGTAACGGTTATATTTTTCAAGTTCAGCCGATTGACATGGGGCCAACGCCATTTTCAAATAGAATGGAAAAAATAATGCTACAGTCAATTGAAGACAAGTACTTCCGAACTTCCGCGTTTCCGAATTTATGACGTCATCACTATGCGTAACGTTAATTTTTTCAAGTTTCACGCCGATTGACGATGGGACCAATGGAAATTTGCTAGAGAATGAGAATTAATTAATCGCAAATGCATGACATGAAACCAGCCCCTCACATGTTGATGGCATTAATGGTTTTTTATCTGATGCGGCAATAAATATCTTAAACATTTTTGAACTCGAGTCTTCTGCATATAAAACATTGCGGGGAAAAATAATATTATAGTGGGTGGATGAAAAAAAATAATAATGGTGTTCAGCCCTCTACAATTTTACAATTAACTGTTGACATTAACTCCTTTCAGACCCGCCGTCATCCACGGAAAATTTCCCTGGTTGCGGAGAACGGGTTATCCGCTGCTAGTAACATATAACAAAGGGAGCAGGAGGACAAAGGGGAGAGAGAGGGAAGCAAAAACCAGTGGGGAACAGAGGACATTAGGGAGATCTGTGGAAGGGTGAGGGATGGGTGGGGTACACTGGCTCAACACGATGGACGTGACCAGGGACTTTCAAGTCCTACTTAGGAATAGGGACTTTCAGGAAGGAAAGCAGGGAATTTGAAGGAGTGGTTTTGGGTGTATTTACGGGGGTAGAAAAGATCGTGGTTATGGATGAGGGAAGACGGAGGAGATGGTGGTGAACAGCTGTTTTGACAGACCTGGAGGGAAGAGTTTGGATTGAATAAGAGTGTGGGAGTTGTGTTTCAAGGCAGGAGAAAAAAGAGAAATGAAAGAGTGGAAAGTGAGCATTGATTCTTGATTTTGGAATTTTTACAAGAAGAGGTTGCTGTGCGGACCTTGTAGCTTCCTGTGGAATATGGTGTGTGGTGGGGGGGGGGGGGAAATATCGCAGCAGAGCAGGGTGGGAGGGCCGAGAGGAAGACTGTGAAGAGAGAAAGACTACCGACCTGCCTGCAGTGAGAGAGTGAGAGACCCAAAGACTCAGCCTCATCGGGGGAGATACCAAATGAATCCGTAGAATGCCTCGGTTCCACAAGATGAAGCCGAGAAAAGGTTGAGAGGCAGGAGCACCAGCCCAGAGGAGAGAGCAGTACTCCTAATCAGGCTGTGGACGAAAGCTTTGTATATGGTCAGGAGCTCAGGAGTGCTCAAGGAAGGACTTTGCACGACAGAGGATACCAATCAACCGACTGGCTTTGCGCAGGCCAGCTTGGAAATGTGGCTTTCTCCAGGAAAGATCATGCGGTAGTGAGACCCAAGAAAGCTTGAATGAAAAGGACTTCTTCAGAGATATGGTTTGAGAAAAGTAGATGCTGAGGTTTTCCAGACAGTTTCTTTCAGAGAGACATTGGTGAGACGTGTTGAGAATTTGTCGGATTGAAGTGAAATGTTCCAAGGTGTTGAACCCATTTTGTGAAATCTCATGCCAGATCTGCAGACATGAAACAGGCTGCTGTGTTTGCTGATCTGAGGGAATGACAGATGGCACGGCAGAGGTGGAGTCATCAGCAAAGTGATGAAGTGGATTTTCCAGATATCGGAGAGATTCATTGATGAAAACCACCAAAATGCACAGGACCCAGACACTGGCCTTGAAAATCTGCAGCCTGGACAGGAAGAGGGGATAGGAAGTCCATCAAGGGCCACATTGCTGCGACAGGAGAAGGAAGTCTGCCGAGTAGAGTTGAGAATGGCCTTGGATAAGATAGGAAGAGGTTTCCCTGAGTCCCGTGCAGGGTGCCAGAGCGTTATCGAAAAGCACGATATGTCTAGCGAGATGGGCTTTAGATTCATGTCTGGCATTTAGGATCTCCATCCATTGCTGGAGAGAGCAAGAAGCACAGCATGTCCATGGTAGAATGACCTGGTCTGAATCCAAATTTGATGATTGTAAATCCAGCAATTGAGAAGAAGGAATGATTTAATGTCTGAAGCGATGATTGGATTCCATAAACCTTGTCTGATGATTGGAGGAAGGCTGATGGTCTTGTAGATGAGGGATCTGTTTTTGCAACCTTTTTTAGCAAGAGCAGTAATGTTGGTGATTTCCAAACAGATGGCAGATGACCTTGAGCAAAGTGAGAGGGTTGAATAGAACAGAGAGAGGGTGAGCAAGAGCAGAGGAGCAGGGTTTTTAGGACATGTGGGCTGATACCGTTCTGGAACCAGTTGCAGAATCTGAGTCGAGATTTGACAGCAGCTCTCCACCTTGTTCGAAGAA
>CM068961.1:88521122-88533098 GCA_035128595.1 Eptatretus atami
AAGAAAAGGACACAGAGTCCAGGAACAGTTGGGTGCGACTGGCTGAGGTTGGTACAGAAAGTGATGGGTTTGGGACAAAAGATTTAGAAGCAACCACGGAGTTTAGGCTTTCAGCCTTTTCATGTGCTGTGTCAGCTGTGTGGCCATTTGAAGTAAGGGAGGGGACTGAGGGGGAAACATACACCAGAAACACAATTAACTAGATGCCACCAGGATTTGGAGGACGGAGACAGGCTTGAGAGTTCAGACGAGATTTGAAAGATGTTGTTTTCTGGTTCTCCTTAGGGTATACAAACACTTGTTCTGAGCTCTGTGGATGGAACTGAGATTGCCTTCAGTTGGATTTCCCTTCCATGAGGCGAAGCCAAGTTCCATGTGGCTTGTTTTACTGATTCTGATCCTGCTCACCAGATTCCCTCAACGAGGGAGCCTTGTGAGTGGAGGAGGCCAATGGTCCAACCATGTGCCTCGTACTGCAGTAGGTTGATAAGCATCTCAAGGAGATGGGGATTGACCAGGCATATGCCTGCATGAATGCCAGACAGAGGCCCCTGGAGTACGAGCGGAAAGTCGATGCAGTGACGCACTGCTCCGGCGGTGCATGCTCCCACACCTGACCTGACCTGATACACTACGGAACATGTTTGGGCAAGTTGTCACAAGAGGATCGAGTAAAACTGAAAATGACGGCTCAGACAGCATTTGCTCGAGTACCATGATAGCATTGTTTCCATGGAGACTGCCACTTTGTTAAACTGTGCCAAGCACTCCGTTCCATTGGAGTGCTTGCTTGAGTACTTTGAAGCAAGCAAGCCGCTTGGCAAGTGATACCAAGCTGATTGCTAATGAAACACAATCCTTGTTGACAGTTTATAGCTGTGCCGAGATTCAAACCCAGGCTAGACAGCTGAGAGGACACTGCACATACATACATGCTCTCCTGTTAGCCAAGAAAATACAGTAACTTTGCATGAGAAATTGTGGAGAACTGTTATTTTGTCATCCTTTTATAACAATAACGAACATATTAGCATAATTTATGTGAATATGTTAGTTTATAATACTAACAATAACAACAAAACTGCACAAGATTTGTGTGCTGATTTCCTAGAAAGTAAATTCTCCATTTTAGGTGGTGCATGTTTGTCATCATTCTGTTAATCCTTCTCACTCTTCTTTTCCAGATTCCTATTGGTCTTCTCCTGTTTAGTCCTCTCTGTTTTTGCCACAATCCCAGAGTACATGAAAACTGCCAGTGACATGCTTTTAATTCTGGTAAGATTCTTTTCTTGTTGATCTTCCACATCGATTGAGGCTTATTGTCAAGGATTTTGTGGCGTGTCTGGAGCAATAAAAAGAGGGCCATTTACATCATCAAAAATTTTCCGAGAGAGAGGGGAGAAGTGATACGAGGGACGTTCAAAGCATTTTTACAATGACATGTAATAGTTTAAGAAACACCAATTTTATTACCCCACACATGTGAAGCAAACAGTGTGGTTAAGCAATTGGTCCACTTCTGTCTGTCTGTCCTGTCTGCAAACGTTAGTTTATGATCGAGGAACAACTTAGTTCCAATTTACTGTTATAGTTTGAACACACATCGGAACATGGATCGGAAAACTAATCTGTCGTTTAACTTTGGCTCTGAATTTGTCTCAATTGCGCATGTGCAGAGAGGAATGAGATAAAATAAATTTCCTCTGTCTGTCTGTGTTGCAGTCAAACAAAACTGAAAATTATTCCAAACAGGCAACTTACTGTTTTAAAGGACTATATAAAGGACACAAACCACAGGCATGATAACTAATGTAACGTGTTCAAGAAAGTGGAGTAGAAGACACCACAACAGCGGTAAACTTCCGGATTTTTTTTTTTCCAACCTTTAAAATCTTTATTTTATTTCAATACAATTATAATTTGAACACTGCAGAATATAAATCGCCTTTTTTGCACTTTCAAAACCCTTCTGTTTAGCAGTACTTGGACAAAATTTTGCAGCATTTTATGCCACACACGTGCACCAATATTTGCATTACAACTGAATAGCACCGTCCCCTTATGCCTACTACAACATGCCGGAACACTTTATATCAGAAATGGTTGGATATATCAACCTGCCTTCCACCCACATGTTACAAGTATGTATATATCATATATATATATATATATATATATAATATATATGTATATATAATATATATATATCACGAATGCTCACCGTCACTCTTCATTCCTCTTTTTCCCCACCTTTGGAATAAATTCCCACACTCTCTTCAATCCCATTCTTCCATCCAGGCTTCAGAGGGCAGTTCAACCTACCACCTCTTATCTTCCCCCATCCAAATTCTCGATCTTTTTCTACCCCCGTTAATCCACCCCAACCCACCTCCTTCAAATTCCCTGCTTTCCTTCATAAAAGTCCCTGTAATGTCCATGCTGTATACCCCGTTTTCCCCATCACATCCCTCTCCCTTCCACAGATCTCCTAATGTCTCTGTTCCCCACTGTTTTGTCCTTCCCTCTCCCACCTCATGTGGTGTTATGCCCACCTTGCTGCCCACCTTTTTGTCTCATGCCTCATGTCTCATGCCCACAGGTTATGCCCACCTATTTGTCTCTTGCCCACCTTGCTGTGCGTTGTGTGTTAGCTCTCATACGAGCCTCGACAGTGTATAAATAAAAAATATGTGTGTGTGTGTGTGGGTGTGTGTGTATGTATATATATGTATATGTATTGTAAATACCCTGGTGTTGGCTGAATGGTGGGTAAAGGGTGGTGGGCTTGGGATCCAAGGATCCGAGTTTAAATCCCCCTCAGCTGTTGAATTAATACCAGGTGGGGTTGACTCTGCCTGTCAACCTTCCGAGGTCAGCAAAATGAGTGCCAGCTTGCTGGTATTCTGTGTCGGAAGTGGCGACCTGTCCAGCATTGATCCAATAGCCAAGGAGATTGCTCAGGCAGCACCAACGCTCTGCACAGAGTATGGTCCCAATGGATGGATGGATGGATGGATTTTATGCCATCTTGAACAATCAAATTTTCCACTCATAGACACTGCCCACGTTCTTGTTGTATAATATTTTTCCTCTAATTATATCATTATGGTATTTATCTCAAGACTGTGTGGGGTAAGGTGCTCTATGAACTCTCCAGTTAAGTTAGTAAGGAAACTTTTTTCTTGCTAATCATATTTTCTTGTCTGTTGAAAAAATTGTTGGTGTTTCTTGGACTACATTGACTATATTATGTTGAGATATTTGATTTGATGTACACTTTAAAGAGCGTTGATGCTGCCGAAGCAGGTTTTGGCAAACGTTATACTGGTTAGTTTGCCATTGCCTTCCCAACATTGTTTGTCTGTGCTCTATCCTTTTAAGTGCTGAGCAACAAGCAAGGAAGCAGTATGTACCATTTTTAAAGGCTTTGGGATGACTCAGCCAGGGTTTGAACCATCAACCTCCCATATTCAAAATGGACACTATAACCATCACACCAACAAGTTTGGTTTTATACACACATACACACACACATATATACATGCATACACGCACACACACTCGGGGTCTGCCGAGCAGGCACGTAAGACATCGGCCATTATAAAGCTTGTGGTGTTAGTGTGAGAAATTTCTGAAGTCATCCTGAAGAGTGAATGGCTTAGCAGACTGTCATCATGTAGGCGATTATGTCCTTGGACCTTGGGTTTGAGTGCCGGGTTGAATCAGAACTTGTCCACACTAGCCTCACACAGGTTCCTGTTTGTTAAAAATTATATTTTTATGCTGTATTTGTGTGTTGTATGTATATATATGATGAGGCGCGCGAGGAGGAGTAATGTAAGGGACACATTGGCCATTTTGGAGTTAATGCCATATAGCACTATTTTAAACCCTTACCCCTATCATCCGAGCCTATCATCATCATATCACTAAAAAATGTCACTTACATCACTCCTCATCACGCGCCTCATATGTATATATAATTATATATATATAATATATAATATATATATATATATATATAATATATATATATACACATATACAAGCGTAGTACCTGTGATGACAAGCTGTTCGTGAAGGACTTGGGCAAAAAATGTGTGAAACTACAAATGTCGAATCTGCGAATGTCACGGGTGGAACCCCTCACATAATTTCCTCATTCTGCTTTGAACTCAATCTCATCTCTCTATATGTTCATTCCAAACAGCATTAATACAATCACAAATTAATACTATTCCATTAATTAAACAAAATACAATGTCACAAACACTCACGGGGCAAATAAGATAAATGGCATTCTGACATTCCTCCTGAATCGGGTGCAGCTTCATACGGATCAAAGCTCAAAATCATAATTGTATTGAAGTATTTATGAAAACTCACACCACCTTAGGACACCAGCTGGGACCCAAAAATGCTCTGCAGAAGGTTTGGTGTGACTAACCCCAAAACTGAGGGAGTAGTTCAAGGTCGGACGGACAGACAGACATTCCTGCTTTATTATATCTATATATCTATATATCGATATATCTATATATATATATATATATATATATATATATATATATATATATATATATATATATATATATATATATATTTAATGGTGCTTTTAACTAAAACTTAGTGTAGAGTCTTCTAAAACTACTCCAAAGTGAAAAAGCCCAAAAATGAAGATAAAATGTGAATAAGTTTGATTAACAGAGAAAATCAGATGATTCAGAGCTGCATAAATATTCAACTCCTTTCTCTAATTAACCCTAAATCACTTCAGGAACAAATTATTTGTTTGAAAGGTTATACAATCAGTGTAATAATTTTCACCTGTATGTAATCAGTGGTTTAACTTAAAATTAAACTCCTCCACTTATCTAAGGAGTTTTAAGGTGCAACTCACTTGATCAACTACGAAGGCAAACATGAAGACCAAGGAGCTTTCCAAAGAAGTCAGGGATAAAGTGGTGGAGAAGCACCGTGCAGGAGAGGATTAAAAGAAGATTTTAAAGTCACTCGTTATCCCTTTGAGTGCAGAGAAATTCATCATTAAGATGTGGAAGATGTATCACGCCACCCAGACTCTATCCAGATCAGGTCGTCCATCCAAACTCAGTGGCCGGGCAGGCAGGAAAATGATTTGGGATGTTGCTGTAAATCCAACAATGACTTTGAAAGATCTGCAAGGCTCCTATGTCTGAGATGGGGGTCAGTGTTCATCAATCAACAATATCCCGTTCCGTTCACAAAGCTCTGGCCTGTCTGAACAGGTGGCAAGAAAGAAGCCATGACTGAAAAAGACACATCTAAAAGCTTGTATGGAGTTTGTTAAAAAGCATCTTAATGATACTGCCGGTATGTGGAGAAACGTTTTGTGTTCAAACGAGAGAAAAATTTAACTCTTTAGTCTCAATTCAAAGTATTACGTCTGATGCAAGATTAACACTGCACATTACCCAATCAACACCATCCCTACTGTCGAGCATGGTGGTGGAAGGATCATGTTATGGGGCAACTTTTCATCTGCAGGGAATGGCAAGCTTATCAGGATACAAGGGACAATGGACGGTGCAAAGCACAGGAGAGTCCTTGATGAAAACCTGCTTGAGTCAGCAATGAATCTGAAACCGGATAGGAGATTCACATTTCAACAGGACAATGACCCGAAGCACAAAGATAAAGCTGCACTGGAATGGCTGAATAATAAGAAAATTTATGTTCTTGAGTGGCCCAGTCAAAGTCCTGACTTGAACCAAATTGAACATTTACAGTGAGATTTCAAGATTGCAGCCCATAGACAAATCCCCATCAATTTGGCAGAACTGGGAAGGGCAATTTTCACGTAAAGAATGGGAAATATTTTGCCATCTTACTGTGCAAAGCTGGTGGAGACATACCCAAAAGACTCATAGCAGTCATTGCTGAAAAGGTGCTTCCACAAAGTACTGACCTTAAGGCTCTGTCACCTTGACGTTTAGCCAGCGTATGCCTGACGTCTGAAAAATTTGGCTAAAACGCTGGCACACGTTGAATACGTTATGGGTAAGTTTGTAAACGTTAAGAGCACGCTGGCATACGTTGTAGTACGCTGGCATACGTCGTAGTATGCTGGCATACGTCGTAGTACGCTGCATACGTCGTAGTATCGCGAGTTGTTAGACAAATTTTCCAT
The DNA here is from genome assembly GCA_035128595.1 of Eptatretus atami. Lineage (NCBI taxonomy): Eukaryota > Metazoa > Chordata > Myxini > Myxiniformes > Myxinidae > Eptatretus > Eptatretus atami. The sequence continues at coordinate 88,527,292 of CM068961.1, forward strand.
GCTTGAATTTTTTGACGTATGCCAGCGTATGACTCACACGTTCCACATAACGCTGGCCATAAGTTGTAGGCACGTTACGCGATCATTGACACACGTCGATACACGTTACTTGTAAGTTACTCAACAGATCGAAACATGTCGAGGTAATGTTTAGCGTACCCGAAACTTATTTCTAACCTAATGAGTAATGTGTTGTAGGCACGTTAGCGATCGTTGGCAAAGTCGACACACGTTACTTCAGTAAGACTCATAAGTCGAAACCACCGTCAAGGTAACGGTTAGCATCAGTGTTCCAGACTCCCTGGTTTTTTTTTGGTTTTTTCTTCGGTATGAAGGTGATTTGACACTTCGATTTCTAGTGCGGTTAATAATATAATATAATTAATAGGCTGCCGCTCAACTATTTAAATCATAACCTCTGTGTATATATATATATATATATATATATATATATATATATATATATATACATATAATATATATACATCCCACATCATATATATATATATATATATATGTATATACAGCATACACATCAGCATACATATCACATTCATATGTATATAGTATATATATATATGTTATAAATTCTTCTTCTTCTTCTTTCGGCTGCTCCCGTTAGGGTCGCCACACGGATCATCCGTTATGATGCGCATAATGATTTGGCACAGGTTTTACGCCGGATGCCCTTCTGACGCAACCTGGTCGCCTCTTACGACACAGGATATATGTATATTAATATATATTATATATATAATATATTAATATATATATATATATATATATATATAATATATATTATATATATATAAATTATAAATTATATTATATAATACTGCCGTGGTTGGCGAAGTGGTTAGGGTAGCGGTTGGGATCCAAAAGGTCCTGAGTTCAAGCCCCGTTGGCCGCTTGAATTAATACACACCAGGAGGTTGACTCAGCCTGTCATCCTTCCGAGGTCAGCGAAGTGAGTACAGTGTACTGGCGCCGGTGTATGCCCGGTTAGAATAGTGTACCATATCCCTGTGTCGTAAGAGGCGCGAGGATTGCGTCAGGAAGGGCATCCGGCGTAAAACCTGTGCCAATCATTACGTGATCATAACAGATGATCCGCTGTGGCGACCCTAACGGGAGCGCCGAAGAAGAAGAAGAAGAATTATTATTATATATACTAGTATATATATGTATATATAATATATATATATATATATATTATAATATTAATTGCTGCAGTCGACAGACGTCCGGGTTCACATAAAACCATCAATTTCATCCTACTAACTGAAATTTGATATATTTTGCATATTGGGTCAGACCTGATTCACAAGAATCAGAACGATCAATTGCCTTTTTGACATGTCAACGGTTTCTATGACAACAATTATCACCCATTATAATCAAATGGACCTTTTTGTGAATTTATTTTTACCATACCTCAGTAATTTTTCAAGGTGTGAAATTAAAACCTACGCAGCTTATTTGTACATATGTGAAGTACTTGGAGATGTGGAGTAGGGTTTGGTCAAACTTTTGTCAAAAGTCAAGGTAAAAAAGCCATCCAAAACATGTAAAACACCTATTAGGCCACAATTATAAAATGTATCAACCAAATTTATTATGCACAACATTCAATCATTTGATAGGTCAAATTTTTAAAATGACCAAATTGCTGTTTCCATGGCAACTATTGCTTATTTGGATTTCACAAGTATCGTGCTTTGCATGCCATCTTTCTTGTTTGTCTGTCTGTCTGTTGGTTTGTCTACACACAATGTGTGAACGTAGACCTCAAATGCTACCTTGTGATAGCCAGTATTACACGTTATCCTTTTTCAACCGAGTACCCCTATAAAGTATGTACAATTACAATCTGAGTACGTACTTCTATAAAGCATATACAATTATAATGCGTACATCTATAAAATACATACTATTACAATGCAATCACCTCTATAAGGTACGTACTATTAGGATGCAAGTATGTCTGTCTGTAAAGGATGTACTGTTAAGAATGTGAGTACGTCTATAAATTGCGTGTAGTAAGAACATGACCAAACTCAGTGACATAACGGTTGGAGTATCCGCTCTGATTCTGGGAGGTCAGTGGTTCAAACTTCAGCCGAGTTATACCAAAACCTTTAGTAATGGTACGCGCTGCTTCCTTGCATGATGCTCAGTATTTAAAAGGATAGAACACTGACAGTCGACAGACTGCGTGATGAACCGAAGATTTCAAATTTTGATTCATCGGTCCATAAGACCTTTTTCCAGTTTTCAGTAGTCCACTGGTGCTGCTTCATGGCCTAGGCAAGCCTGTTTTTCTTATTTTGCCATCTTAGCAATGGCTTTCTTTCTGCCACTCGAAAATGCTGAGAAGGCAATGGCAAACCACCTAGTATAGTCCTTACCTATAAACTGCTTTGGTAGTGCCAAAGCTCTGTAAATAGTTTGGTGCATCAAATCAAAATAATTACGAACATGAGTGCATCTATAAAGTACTTACTATAAAAATACATCTATGTCAGTAAAATGCATGTATTGATAAAATACGTACATCTGTAAAATACTTCCAATTGGAATGTGAATCTATACAATAAAACCGAAAAGGTCTATTTGTCTGCTGCATGAACATAAAACTATGTCGACGATGCATCAGCTACACGCCATACAAATCAAGTCCTGGCGAGGGTCTGCAATCTCCGTTTGCTCTTTCTAGTTTTAAGTTGTTTTCCTTCATAAGATTTTCTGGGAAATTCTCATAAAACAATCCTTGTCTCATATATGATGAAAATACTCACGCTATCGCACATTCACACCCCGCTGACTTAATCTCACCTGAGAGGCAGCACAACGCCCATGTTGAGTTAGGCTGTGTTGATTGTTGTTGCTCTGGTTTCACCTTCCCACTGATGTAGATGAACTCTACACTCCCATTGATCTTGCCAACGTCTAAATGTCCAACATGCCAATCAAACATCTGAAAACCATTATCTGACTTGTGTTTTTTCAATCTCTGTGTGGTTTATTCACACTCAGTGGTCAAATATGTGAACACGTCTGCCAAACTTAGCGGGGTATGTCACTGAGATTGGGCATCCATACCACACTTCTTCCATTCAAGTCCACTACCGTCCCATCTTGCCTATCCCTGCTCCCTCAATTCCGCTCTGACTCCTCGTGGTCGCAGGTTACCATCGCACTGTAACACACCTCAGCTTCAGCTGCTAACCCTAACAGTTCATGTCATTATTTTCCTTGACAAGGAACTCCCCTGTCAGTGAGGACTCTTTTAAAGTCAATCAATCTTACAGTAGATGTCGATAGTTTGCACCTTCAGAAGACATTCTTTGGTGTGTGTGTGTGTGTGTGTGCTTTTTCCATCAGTGATTGAAGTGTAGTGTTGGGGATGAATATAGGGCGCACATGCAATATAGCAACTTTTTTTGTTTGTTTTTTCATATACATTGTTGAGGCTCGTATAAGAGCTAACACACAGAATGTAGAACAAAGGGAGCAGGAGACAAGAGGGGTGGGAGTGGGAAGCAGAAAGCAGTGTGGAACAGAGACATGAGGACATCTGTGGAAGGGGGAGGGATGGGGTGGGGTACACAGGCTAAACAAGATGGACACTACAGGGATTTTCAGGAAGGAAAGCAGGGAATTTGAACAGGGTGCGTTTGGGGTGGATTAATGGGAGTAGAAAAGATCAGGGTTTTGGATGGGGGAAGATAAGAGATGGTGGCGAACAACTGTTTTGAAGACCTGGATGTAAGTACTTGTAGGTGAGCACAGTGTGTACGCCATAAACGATAGTAAATTAAAGTGTGTCTTTAGTTGTCTTGCATGCACATCCAACCAGAAGTGTGCATGATGACCAGAGCTCATAAAAAAACAACTGTATATATAGCACACCTGTGGCAGCAATCTGGCTATTTAAGGTAGCTTCAATTGCACAAAGTGGACCTCACAGAAGGCCACACAATAAGTATAAAACAATGTCGGTGAATTTTTCAAAGAAATGTGAGAATAAGCAACACTTCTAACATACTAGGATTGAGAATGGTGCCTAATCAAACTAATCGGCTTGTCTTCTTGCTCAGAGAAGAAAGCACAATTTACCATAACGTAAACAAAACTTGTCACAGCTTGTGAAAATATTCAGCTTTTTCTCCTACCTGTCGGTTTAAAAAAATTAATTGTTCACAATTTATAGGAGGTGACCCAGGAGTTTGTTGAGTCCTCATATGACACTACTCATTGATCATTTAAATAAAATATCTTACTCTCATTGCACAACATGACTTTCAATTGATTAATCACAATTTCAGAACAGATTGATATTCTATCAATGGGTTAAGTAAGCATAGAGTGAAAGGCCAACAACAATTAGCTTGATGGAAATAGGACAAATATAATACAGACATGTCAGAGAGGTCAGATAAGTCAGGTCAGGTCAGGTATGGGAGCATGCGCCAGAGCAGCGTGTTGCTGCGTCCACTTTCCGCTGGTACTCCAGGGGCCTCCGTCTGGCCATCCCCCAGGCAAATGCCTGGCCCATCCCCATCTCCTTGAGATGCCGATCAACCTGTTGCAACCAGGAGGCATGTGGTCGGCCCATTGGCCTCCTCCACTCAGGAGACTCCCTCGCTGAGAGAATCTGGTGAACAGGATCAGCATCAGGAAAACGAGCCACATGTCCATAGGCGGCAGATGACGCTCACGGACTATGCAGGTACACAATCTCATTGAGTCTCTCTCAAACACGCTCATTGGACACAATGTCAACCAGAATAGCCAAGGATTCTCCGAAGAGACCTGGTACCAAAGGAATTAAGTCTCCTCTCAGATCCTTGGTCAGAGTCCAGTGCTCGCATTCATAGAGCAAGACTGGAAGCACCAACGACCTGAAGACTCGGACTTTTGTCCTCCCGCACAGGTACGCGCAGTGCCTCACCCCATTATCCAGTGAATCCATGACTCCCCAGGCCCGACCCAGACGTCTATTGACTCTGACTCACAGCCAGCAGAGACGTGAATATCACTGCCAAGGGAAGTGAATCTCTCCACGACCTCAACATCTCACCACAAACAGGCACAGAGCAGGACAGCAGCATCCAAGATGTATTTGAAAGCCTGGATCTTAGTTTTGACACAGGAAACCCGTAATCCCAGTGGCTCCGACTCCTCATTCAGCACCTGGGGGGCCCATGAAAGGATATCTAAAGTCTCTGCAAAGATGACTGCATCATCTGCAAAATCAAGGTCAAAGATCTTGTGACATTCCGCAAACGATGCACCGCAGCTTGATTTCTCTGACATCCTCCCTAGAATCCAGTCCATACAAAAAGTGTGGGGGCCAGTACACACCCCTGATGAACTCCAGTAATAACTGGAAATAAGTCAGAGATGGTACAACCACATCTCACAGCACTCTCAGTACCAGAGTAGAGTTCAGACGTCAGATCGATCAGTTTTGGAAGCACCCCACGAAGACCTAGAATCCTCCAGAGGGCATCCCGATTCACTGAATCAAGATGCTTTAAGAGATGCAACATAGGTACAAGCAGCCCATGCCGAAACTCTCATTGCGTTCGGTGAGCGACTCGCTGAAGAGCAAGGATACGGTCAATTGTTGACCTCTTTGGTGTAAAGCCTGACTGCTCTGGACGCTTGTGCTCAAGCATATGGCGGCGAACCCTATCAAGAATTATCCGAGCAAAGTCCTTGCCCGGCACTGAGAGCAGCGTCACCCCTTGGTAGTTGTTGCAGTCTTGGCGATCCCCCTTCCCTTTCCAGAGAGGGACAAC
>CM068961.1:88552058-88575172 GCA_035128595.1 Eptatretus atami
CCTCTTGACGTCTGATTCCTGCAGTTAAGAAGGATGTTCTGCCTGCCTCAAAACTTAGCAATATTATTTACGTGTTCAAGTGCCGGTGGGATGCTCGGTATGTAGGCAGAACTACCCAGTTCAGAAAATACCAGACATTGTTTTGTACCACTTTTATTTCTGAATATATTAAATTAGCTATGAACATGACTCATATTAATAAATATTTAGAAACGACACAACCTTGGGACATGCGTGACAGATTTCTACAAATTATTTCCAGTGACAGATTTATATGCCATTAAACATTGAGATGTGGAACTTACGTAAAAGCAGAAGTAACTAGAACGGCACTTGGTAGAGTGCATACTTCCACTAGGCTGAACAATTTGTTTTGTATCCTACTGAGTAATGATAGGCTGGATCTGCTTCCATACCTCAACCAAAATCTAATCAGCTCATTCTTGTCACCTATCCAAACCATCCACCAATTTTATCTGAATCCATCCCCAATTTATGAGATACTAGACGACCCGTGAACCCGTTGGGTTCCCGTGTGGACAGCGGTTGATGAAAAAAAAAATTTCAAGAAAAAAAAGATAGCTCCAGCGAACTATACCGCTGAGGTTGTTTGCATTGATCAAATATTCCCGAAGAGTACTTGACTGAATCAGAATTGATTTTTAATAATTTTTTCGTTGCCGATTTTAACGAAACTTGATACTGCACACCGCAGGAGAATGGTGAGTAAGGTGGCCTAAAATTTGCGCTATCGTGTACCGTTATGGCTGCATTTTGGGAACGAAGCAAGATGAAAGTTTTAGTAATATTATCGATTGCGTGTCGTTTTTGGCCCGATCTCTCAATGGTGAAGAATCACTTAAAAAATGACAGGACTGAATCCAGATCTTCACCAAAATCAACTCAATCCATCCTTAATTATCCCACACCCAAATTGTCCACCAAGTTTTGTCTGAATCCATCCATAACTTTTGAGATATCCTGCTCACAGACAGACAAAGAGACAGACAAACGGGTGAAAACATAACTGCCGTCCAGCTTTGGTGGCTGAGGTAGCAACATCACTTTCTTCTATGCAGAATGATACTAAAAGCTGTAATTAGAATGTGTGGAAGAGTGTCAAAATAGAATATGTTGCAAGGTATTGTAATTCTCATTGTCATTACGTCATCACAGAATTGAGACACTCAGTGGTGTTTTAAGCATCCATGTTGGATTTCCCGGGAGACTCCCTTGGGGGTTAAACCGGAAATGGCTGCAATCTAGCTGGAGTTACTTCAGCTGGAGGATATTATATTAGATACAGGCTTTGACACTACTGATATCCTTATTTGTCTTTCTCTTCAGGAGCTGATCACAGCATGGTACATCGGATTCCTGACTCTCATCCTCTCCTCATTTCTTGTCTACCTGGCAGAAAAAGACACCAACAAGGAATTTGCCACTTTTGCAGATGGTCTGTGGTGGGGCATGGTGCGTGCTTTGTCCATAGATCATAAAATGGTGGTTTACCTTAATCGATAAAATGAATTTGGTGATCGTAAAAATTTACACATTTAATATATCATTTAATCGTTTACATTTAAATTTGAACATTTTATATGGAACACTCTTGTAGCATTATTTTTTCTGGAGGGCACTCGTAGGGAGGGGGATTTTTGGAATTGTATTTCTAACTTAATACTCATATTTTCATAAAGGTAGTCACTTTTAACACCTCAATTTTATGGGTTAGGTGTGAAAAAGAATATAAATGCAACACACTTGACTTCTGGCCTTGTTTACCATAGATCACATTGACCACCATTGGGTATGGTGATAAAATCCCGACAAGCTGGATCGGAAGATCATTGGCTGCGAGTTTCTGTCTGCTTGGAATCTCCTTCTTTTCTCTACCGGCGGTACTGTGAAACACCTGAGGGGATACACTGAGACACTCACCCCACGATACAAAGCATTGCAATCAAATGCCGGAAAGATATTAAACTCTGCCTCACACTAACCATAGAACCGCACTATGACACGATGAACTACGATGGTTAATGGAGAACCACAGCGCAATATGTAATTAAACCGACTGCCAATTAGATCTTGGAGGGATGTTTAAAATAACTTGAGGAGCTTTGTGTGTCATAAATACCTTTATGATAGAATGAATCAGACACTTACTAGTTGAGCAAACCTCGTTGCATATTAATAAGTTGACACCCACACATGACATAAAATGGAAATAACTATTGTACCATGTTGGGCACACAATCATGCCAGTCGCGTGTCTGTTGTCTGCGATGAGATAAATGACAGCTTATTTGAACCTGCAGGCTTTTCAGATCTACATTGAGTTTCCGTCTGCTTGGAATGCATTTTGTGTCGTTTCACGATTCTCTCGATCAAGCAAAACTCTACGATGGGCTTTCCAGAGGGCTTTCTTTGACTTCATTCAACCAAACTCAAGTAGTGTAATAGTTATAGTGTCTATTCTGAGTCTGAGAGGTCAGTGATTCAAGCCCGACCCTGGCCGAGTTCATACAAAATACTTTATAAATGGTGCCTGCTCTTCCTTGATTGATGCTTGGCCTAAAAAAGAGGTAGAGCACAGACAACCAACCATAAGTTAGTAACAATTGTGCAGGCTTGATGAGCCTATTGGCCTCTTCTTGTGTTGAAAATCCTTATAAGGAACCTCATTTCATTACCCACAATTGCAATCTTGCAATCTTAAGAGAAGCATTTATTGCAGACAGGAGCAAGTCCTAGTTCATTTGCGGCACGACAAGGCATGATTTTCAAACTGCAAGGTCTGCACAATGAGGTAATCGGGATAATTTAATCTGCCACTCACATTTCGTTGTCTTTATATTCTCTGAATTTTACCAACCTCTTACCAGCCATTTGGTTATGTTTTCATTTTGTATCAAGTGGCTCCATCAAAACGATGACCATCAATCTTTGTTCTTTCAGGGCATCCTAGGCTCGGGGTTTGCTCTGAAGGTCCAGGAGCAACACAGGCAAAAGCACTTTGAGAAACGACGAAGCCCAGCAGCTTCCCTCATCCAGGTGGGACATTTCATACCCTATGATTGCAAAAGTTATCTTGAAAGCTCGACCTAAATAGATTACCTTGGGGTAAATGAAATGCTCACTTTAAATAGTTTGGATAATGTTATCAAATATCAGTAAGAAACATTACATCACCAAGCTAGTTACAAATAACATTACAAATGGTCTCAGTTTATGGACAACTAGCTTGTGCAGCTGGAAATTCACGTTATTGAATATGAATTACAAACATGGAATTTTCTGTAAATTGCTTACAGAATAGGATCATATGACTCATGTACACAACGTTGTATTGTCACCTCATTGCAAACACCATTTGCAACAGTTATATATTGCAAGGAAGAGTACCCGTCCCAAGTGACGGGAAAAGCAAGCAAAAGTATCCCTCCCCAGTGAGGGGGAAAAGTTTAAGTTAATCCATCAATTTAAATTATTTCATGGACTTTAAAAAGATTAATTGTGTTGCACTCTTGGTTTCACTCATAGCTAAAGCTCTAAGCTTCTTCTACCACCCACCGCAACATCAGGTGGCAGAAGTTCAACTTGGCTAAAAAGAGGGCAAAATATCCTGCTTGCGAAACAAAATTTGGCATCAACATTACTCATGTCTGTTCTGTCATTTCAAAAGTAAATATGCAGCGCATAAGCAGCGCAGCTTTTCATATGCAGCACAGGAAGCGTCCGCCGCAAACGGGAGACAGACGAACACACGAACATACACCGCGGTTCGCAATATATAATGGATGACTGCCCTTCCAAGGAACTTCAACACAGAAAGAGACCATTCGGCCCATCAATCCTGCACAATGGTTGCCAACCTATGACAGTTTTTTGTACACAGAGTTCAGGATCATGGAAGAGCAAGAACACTAAACAGATCAGGATGCAACAGGACAAAGGGAACATGGAGAGGGTGGGGGGGGACACCAACAGCTAAGTTGAAGACAAAATTGAGGGGGACTTTAACAAGGGGGACAAAATAGGGTGGGGAAGAATGGGGTGGACAGGATGGAAACAGAGGGAAACTTCTCCACCACCTCCTCTCCTTCCTATCTTCTCCTCCAGATCTTCCTCCTCTCCTCCCCCTCACTCCTCCTCCCTCTCTTTCCCCTCTCCTCTCTTTCCTCCTCCCTGTTCTCTCCCCCCTCTCTTCTCTCTCCACCTCTCCCCCTCCCCTCTCTCTCCCACCTTTCTGCCTCTGCTCTCTCCGCCTCCACTCTCTACCAAATCCCCTCTCCCCACCACTCTCCTCTCTCTCCCCACTCTCCTCTCTATCCCCAACTCTCCTCTCTCTCTCCCCTTCCCTCCCTCTCCCACTCCCCCCCCACACACTCTCTTCCCTCTCCCCAACACTCTCCCCTCTCTCCCCACCAATGAATGTCAGAAGACGGGACGCCCAGTTTATCGCCCATCTGAGGGATGGCACACACATTGATGAATCACCCTGCCTGCAAAACACCAGCTGGAGGACAGTTTTATAGCTGGGTGAGATTTGAATACAGACTAGACAGCTTAGAGGTGAGTGTGCATACCCGAAGCCACTCTGTCAGCCGAGGTCGTATCTTAATGCACTGTTAATAAAAAAGTGTAATTAATGTTGTATATATACGTTTAAAATATATCTCATTAGGTGTGATGCATTTCTTCTGGGCGAATATGAGCTTTGCCTGCGTGCGGAGCGTTTCAAAAGCAGCGCCGGAAGTGACCGCCAGAAAACAGGAGACAGCCGAATGCACAAACGCATTGACAGACACCACACTTCACATTATATAATAGATTTATATTTTGCATTTCAAAGACAATACTGAGGAAGATGTTGGGACAGTATGTCTATATATTAGATGCTGATGATTGTTAAGTTATCTGTTATTTTAACCTGCACTTGTATGTCACAGTGTTTGTGGAGGTTCCATGCTACTGATGAGTGCTCCACCTTGGTGGCCACCTGGAAACCTTACCTGAAGGCCTTGCACACTTGTGGTGGTCCTCGGTGTGTGACATACATCTGTAAATATCATTTTTTATTTTCAAGTAGAATTGCTAGTCAACAAGCTTACCTAAGGAATATGTCTTTCTGTCTGTCTGTGCCGATTGACTGTCATAATCCTCGAAGCATCATGACGGCAGTAGTTATCATGATATTTCAGAGGGCATCAACATCTGGTGGTGTCCACCTCACCTTTGGATGACTTCCACGATATTGAAGGTGAAAAGGCAATTCAATCGGCTACAGAAATGAGCAGGCAACCCTAAAATCACGCGGCCAACTTTTGAACTGCTGCTTCAACAAAAAAAGGAATGACAATGCAAGCGAAGAAATAAACAAGGAATAAAGCGAGAGAAGAGCGAATAAAAAAAAACAATTGCGGTTTTGGCTTTCCACATATAGTAAAGAACCCCTCATGTGAAGTATGAGGAAAGAGGTTATCCTGGAATACAAAATGTCCACCGTCTTTCTTTCACCCTCTTGCCTCTTCCATCCCTCCCATCTCTCCACCTTTGGAAGACACAAAGGATGAAGTAGATAAAAGCAATGCTTATAATTTTGTGAGAAAATTTTAAATTTCTCACTGTCCAAGCACTCCCCTGTGTATTTTCTAGCTGACCACCCATGGGGTGGTTGCTGTTAATAACGTGGCCATTCTCAGGCAGCTGTGTGACCTGTACAATGGCAACCCTCCCCCAAAAAACCTGCCACACTACCATTGAAGTAAACATATTCGTAAATCAACAGACCATCCTACCACATACACTGGTGCTCACATTATTGGTGTAAAGAACACTGTAGCCGCAGTATGCGATCTGCGGAACATGTTGGCAAATGGCATGTTGACGATGATTGCAGATACAAGCTTAACCATCATTCCAATTATTCTGTCAGAAAACATTTGCAGTTGGATGTTGCTGGGCCTTCATTTCACCCACTTTGGACAGATTATACTGTGAATTAGAAGACAAAAAGCTATGAACTTGGCTCATGTCTAGCCAAGTTATTTTTTGAACCTACTCTTGTCAAAGGATTTGTTTTTGGATACAAAATCCAGGCTCATGGAAGAGTGAGACTGAGGGCAGAAAGACAACACACTGACAGTGGAGCAGTTGCACAACAGGCATCCGTAAGAAGCAAGGCACATGAACGAACAGGAAGAAGAAAGGGAGGGAATGAAACAGTAATCTGCAAATAAATGGGGTGTGATGGGGAATAATTAATGGGGGTAGAAAATATCGCAGGTATGGATTAAAGAGGGGATGATATTGTAGTTAACTGCCAACTTGAAGCTCTGGAGGGGAGATTGAAATTGAACAGATAGAGGAAGACATTTCAATAATCAGGATAAAAGAGTAATGAAGGAATGAGGGTGCAGTAAGTCTGAATTTTGGGGGTTTTACAAGGAGGGGGTGACTGGATGAATATGTGTATCTTAGAGGGACTAAGAATGATCAGATAGATGGGATGTAGAGGCACCAGTCCATAATAGAAAACAGTACTCCATTGACCTCTGGACATAGGCATTGTATACTGCAAGAAGTGGAGATTTTCTAAGGAAGGTCTTTGCATGATCAAGGATGGATTCAGAAGGCAGCTTTGATCTGCCAAGGAGATGTTGTGGCTAATGATAAGGACCACAAAATGCAGACACTGAAATGATTCCAGAAGTCGATCCTGAAATATGGAGATAATGACCATTAGATGATCCTTCTAGAGAGGGAACGTTGAGAATCGAGATTTGTCTGGATTGAATGACATGTTTCAATTGATTATCATATCTGATCGATATCTGAATCTTTCCAGGTTAGCAGAGAGAGAGAGAGGAGAGAGGAGAGAGAGGACAGAGAGAGACAGAGAGAGACAGAAGAGACAAGAGAGAGACAGAGAGAACAGAGAGAGAGAGACGAGACGAGACGAGACGAGACGAGACAGAGACAGAGAGACAGAGGCAGCTGTGATAATTCTGCTGTAGATATACAGTGCCTTCAGAAAGTATTCACACCCCTTGACTTTTGTCACATTTTGTTATTGCAGCCTGAATTTAAAATGGATTAAATTTAAATTTTTTGTCACCGATCTACACAAAATACCCCATAATGACAAAGTGAAAATGTGTTTTTCGAAATTTTTACAAATTAATGAAAACTGAAAAGCTGAAATATTTTTTGTCAATAAGTGTTCAACCCCTTTGCTATGACACTCCAAAATCTAGGCTTTATGGGAGAGTGGCCAGATGGAAGCCACTCCTGAGAAAAAGGCACATGATAGTATGCCTGGAATTTGCAAAAAGACACATGAAAAACCTGTGAGCATGAGTCAAAATATTCTGTGGTCTGATGAACGAAAATTGAACTCTTTGGCCTGAATACAAAGCGGAACATATGGCAGAAACCGAGCAGAGCTCATCACCCATTGAACACCATCCCTACCGTAAAACATGGTGGTGGCAGCATCATGCTATGGGGATGCTTTTCAGTGGCAGGGACTGGGAGACTTGTAAGGAGAGAGGGAACAATGAATGGAGCGAAATACAGGCAAATCCTTGAGGAGAACCTGCTTCAGAGTGCAAAAGAACGTGAAAGTTCAGAATGGCTTTAGAAAAAGAACATGAAAGTCCTTGAGTGGTCCAGCCAAAGCTCAGACTTGAATCCCATTGAGAATCTGTGGAAAGACTCGAAGATTTCTGTTCCCTGACGTTCTCCATCCAACTTGACGGAACTTGAGCATGTCTGCAAGGATGAATTGGAGAAAATCCCCAAATCCAGATGTGCAAAGCTGATACAGACATACCCAAGAAGACTCGAATCACTGCCAATGGCATTTCTACGAAGCATTGACTCGTGGGGTTGAATACTTGTTGACACAAGACATTTCAGCTTTTCGTTTTTAATTAAATTGTAAAAATTTCTAAAAACACGTTTTCACTTTGTCATTCTGGGGTATTTTGTGTGGATTGGTGACAAAAAAAACAATTTAATCTATTTTAAATTCAGGCTGTAACACACCAAAACGTATACTGTAATTAATTTGATGATATGAAGGAATTCCTATGTGAAATTATATTACAAGAAACATGTTTTTCATTTTTCCCCATCAAATCACAATCATTAATGAGACAACTAACCTTGCAAAATCAGGTTAACTGGTTTTACAATGTGGAAATGTGATTGTACTTTTAAAGATAAACAAACCAGTATGTTTTGAAAGGTCAGCCTTTTCTGTGCTGTCATTTTTCACATCTTTCCATCCCGATCCTAGCCAGTGCAGGGGTTTCAATGATTTGAAGCGTTTCTCGAGCTCTCAAGGAAACAGCGTAAGTGCAAAGACAGCATTGGCGTCTGTGCCTATGGGCAACCAGCGAGCATCTGATTCAGGTTCCGTTCCACCTATGAGCCCATCACGTGTTCACAAGAGTTGGAGTTTCAATGATCGAACTCGATTCCGACCCTCGCTTCGATTGCGCAATCAAAACCTGCGGCGTTCCTCAGAAGGTCAGTCCCGGAATATACACATGCACATTTTCTTTTTAATAAACAGGAATAAATTCTTGCATGGGGCAATGTGAAAAAATCCTGACTCACCAAGGGACTCCAACCCAACCACCTCATCACTAACACAGTGACAGCCCACTGAGCTATTGTATCTTGGAGATAACTCAGAAATTTCTCATTCTATATTGCAAGCTATATAATGGCTAATGTCTTACGTGCCTGCAAGGCAGAGCCAAATGTGTATGTGTGTCTGTTAACCGCACAGTGTGTTCTCAACAATCGACATCCGCCACACGAGTGCATTGTTTCGGTCCTGCTGTGCACCAGTTAAGAGGTGAGTTGTCGTCGGGCATGATAAATAACCAGAAATGGCACTTCTAATCAAAAAGCAACCTGACTCTAGTCATGTGCATGCGCACCACCACTTAACCTACAATTCCGGATGGCTTCTGTGGGGTGACTCGGATATTTGTAAAGACCATATTGAAAAGGTCACAAGCAAAGGACGGCGATATGTACCGTGTGTGTGTGTGTGTGTGTGTGTGTGTGTGTGTGTGTGTGTGTGTGTGTGTGTGTGTGCGTTGTGTGGTGTGTGTGTGTTTATATATATATGTATTTGGCAAAAAAAAATATTGGAAAAAGTATTGGAGTGCAAGAGAGTTGAAATTGGAGTGCAATTGTGTTTGACAAAAAGCAATGCAACAAGTATTGGAAAAAAACCACACATACAAACACACACCACAATATATATTATATATATATATATTAATATATATATATATAATATGTATATATATTATATATATTAATATATACATACGTATGTATATGTATATATATATAATGTATATATATATATATTATATATGTATATTTATATATATATTATATATATTATATACATACGTATATATATATATAGTATAATATGTATATTATATAATATATATATATGTATAATTATTATATGTATACAATATATATAATATATATGTATATATAATGTATATAATATGTATATGTATAGATATGTATATGTATATATATATGTAATGTTTATAAATATATATATATATATATATGTATTGTAATAAAAATATATGTATTTATATAATATATATATATGTATATATACATATTTATACATATATTAAACATATGTGTATGTGTTTTTTTTTCTAATAGTTGTTGCATTGCTTTTTGTCAAACACAATTGCACTCCAATTTCAACTCTTATCTTTCTCCAGCACTGCAGGCATGTTTGCCCTTTATCCTTCATCCACAGCTTTACCATCAATTTAATAATTTGTCACAAATGACTCCAGTTCGGCCTCCATTGTATAGTATGTATATATATATATATATATATATATATATATATATATATATATATATACATATATATGTTATATATATATATGTATATATATTTGTATATATACATATTATATAAACATAATACAGTATAGTTATTATATTATATTAATATATATATTATGTTTGCATATACTATATATATATATATATTATATATATATATATATATATATAATATATAGCTGGTGTTGGCGTAGTGGTTAGGGTAGCGGCTTGGGATCCAAAAGGTCCTGAGTTCAAGCCCCGTTGGCCGCTTGAATTAATACACACCAGGAGGTTGTCTCAGCCTGTCATCCTTCCCGAGGTCGGCGAAGTGAGTACCAGTGTACTGGGCCCGGTGTATGCCCCGGTTAGAATAGGTGTACCATAATCGCTGTGTCGGAAGAGGCGACCAGGGTTGCGTCAGGAAGGGCATCCGGCGTAAAACCTGTGCCAAATCATTATGCGGATCATAACGGATGATCCGCTGTGGCGACCCCTAACGGGAGCAGCCGAAAGAAGAAGAAGAAGATATATGTATATATATATATATAAACATATAAATATATATATATATATAATCATATATATGTATATATATAAACATATAAATATATATATATATATATATATATATATATATATATATATACATATACATGTATACATACATATGGAATGTGTGTCTGTAAAAGTAAACTCGTTGACTGCATAAATGAAAGAGCACATTAGTCATACACCCATCCTTGCTCATGAAAGTGCCTCTGAAGTGGAGAACTTATATACTCTGGAAGATATAATTTTTACACATGTGTGCTTCAAATGAAATTCCCCAATGCTAGGTGGGAATCGCATGATGCTTTAGACACTCGGTGAGTCGAGGAAATCCTATCAGTTTACATTGCCATCACTCAATATTTGTTCAAGATAAACAACACGTCAACATATAGTGTTCTATGAAGTCTGTTATAGGAGAGTCTCAGACTGCACAAAGCTGGCAATTTACTGCAATACACAGATGCTGGAAGAGATCTGACTCAAAAAATTGACTTTGTTATTTTATTTTATTTTATTTTTCATACAGATAGCAGCATTCTGAATTTAAAGATCTTTCCATGGACTCTCCACCCAAGCAGCACATCAGAAGCATTATTGATCATAATTCAATAATTAATCTTTGTGAGTGTTGTGAATGGTGTTGGAGTGTGGTCAGAGATTGACATATCTGATGTCATTATACGCAGTTAGTTGGAGAAGCTAAAAGCCGGTCATTTTCTGAAAAATAGAGTTGAAGCAGTCCAACATATATGTTCTTTTTTTGGAGCTTTTCAATACTTGTTGCATTGCTTTTTGTCAAACACAATTGCACTCCAATTTAAACTCTATATTCTTCCAGGACTGCAGGGATGTTTGCCCTTAGTTCTTTCATTCACAGCTTTACCATCAATTTAATAATTTGTCACAAATGACTCCAGTTCGGCCTCCATATTCTCAGCCCAAACTGCAATGTAAGTATCATACAAGCAATTCTTCCTCCTCCTCCTCACTCTCTCTCTCTATCGAGTGCAGCCTGTGGCTGCTGGTTGCATTATTGGTTGGGATGGGGCTATGCCTCTGATGCAGTGTCCCCCTTACCTGTACACTGGTGTTCAATTATGCCGACCTCCGACGGATGACAGGCTGAGTCAACCTCCTGGTGTATTTCAATTCAGCGGCCAACGGGGCTTGAACTCAGGACCCTAGGATCCCAAGCCACCACCCTAACCACTAAGCCAACACCAGGCTCTCCTCACTCTGCCAGGCCATGATATTTCAAAAGTCCACTATTTTATGTTTTCCTTTTAAAGAAGCTGGAAGCACAAAGCATGGTATGATCTTCAACAGGAATTGTCTGCAATTTCCATCCAGCTCAGTGTCCATGGAATAGGTTTTCATCTCTTGCTGTTACTTGCAGTAATGGAACTACCAGACTGGAGTTGAGTACTGAGTCTCATTGGTCAACATTAGTCACCTCCACCCACTATATTGTTTTAATCCATGGCAAGTTCGCCACATATTTGTCATGGTGATGGAGCTGGGAAGCAGTAATGTGAGCTTGAGGGGTAGTATGGGGAGGATGTTGGATCTGCACAATCTGACTGTTGTGATGGAGAGTGCGTGGGAGATGCAGGAGGGACTGGGGGAGTGGAAGGAGGCATTTGGGAAGCAGGGCTGAAGATGAGTATGGAGAAGACTGAGGTGATGTGGGTCGGGAAGCAGAGAAAATAAATTCATATCAGGTTCAAGGAGAAGGAGATCAGGCAGGGGAATAGGTTTGAGTATCTATGAGGAACAGTGACCAGGGATGGTAAGTCCGAGGCAGAGGTGTGGAGGAGGATTCAGGTGGGTGCACATGTGTGGAGGAGGGTGGAGGGAGTAATGGCAGACAGAAAGATATCAAGAAAATTGAAAGGGAAGGCTCTGATGTCGTGTGTAACGCCGGCCTAACTTTATGGCCTGGAAATGGCGGCACTGACGGAGCCAACAACAGAGGCTGCAGGTTTGTAAGAACAACTGGGTGAGTAGGATTGCAGGAGTGAAAAGGGTGGATAGAAGGAGAATGGATGAACTGAGGGGGGAGATTGGTGGGAAGATGAGCTTGATGGGGAGATTGAGCTGAACACTTGGTGCGGATAGTGGAAGAGAGAATGGCAAAGAGAGCGGATAGATTGAGGGAGCAAGGTAGGAGGAAAATAGGTAGACCATGGTTGAGATGGGAGGATTGTGTGAGGTGGAATATCCATAAGGTATGGGTGTTTGGAGAGTGGAGGGAGTTAACTGAGCACAGAGAGAGGTCGAGGAGTATCATGGTCAAGGCAGGGCAGAGGTAGAGGAGTATCATGGTCAAGGCAGGGCAGAAGCTTGGTGCCATCAGACCTCACCTCTTATAAAGGGAAGAGGAGAAAACGATGTTCATGTGTATTTCCCCCAGGTATCCAAGCCATCATCACACACCTGTTTGGTATCCTTTCCCCTTCTTCCTGCATTATTTAATTTTCCACTTTACATTTTTGGAAAGAAAAAAAACATTTTATTAACTGCATGTGATGAAACAAAAATGACTCGATTGAGTCGACTCAAAAATGACACAAATGGCTTAAATAATCAAGTCTAAAGGTTTGAGTCTGGGTCTTGCCAAGTATTCAGTCTCCTGGGTCTCTCAAATTGAGGCAAAAGTCAGAAAGAATGTCAATCAAGTTCAAGTACCTGACTGACGTACTACAGGTCTGGTGAAAACTTAGAGTGTTCTTCTTCTTCTTCTCTCGTATGCAGTACAAGGCTGTGAGGTAGCATCATTGGCTGAGGGCACAACTGTGGCGCTGATGCAATGCCTTCTGCAGGTTAGGGCAGAAATTTGGAATTTGTTCAGGATACTGGTGATAGCTCACCTACCTTTCATGAAGGACACCTTTAACGTCCACCAACGAATGCCAACAGAGTGGATGCCCAGTTGAATATCCATCTGAGGTATAGATTCTTAACTGCCGGTTCATGGACCGCTGCCAGTCCACAGAAGGAAAGCGACCGGTCTGTGGAGTAATTGCAGAAATTAACAATTACTTCCACTCACCTACTAGTGATGCCAGATAAATCTACATATATATAATGGAGCAAGTGTATATGTGTGTATGTGTATCATCTACTCCAGGAGCAGATCAAGGATATTTTGAAAGGGGGTGTCCAGAAATGAAGGGAACGGGATGCGTACTCACTTAGATGCTGTGAGTGCGAAGCCATCAAGGCATGGGGTCTGGGGCCCACTCAATGGACCTGCAAGCTTTGAGATCTTAGGTGCGCTCAGAGCATCTGCTGACCACATTGGCTACATGTTGGGAGGAGTGGGGGAACCTCTGTTTCGATTGTAAAATACATTTTATTTGGGTTTTCGTTATTAATTTTGACATGATTGGGATGGAACCTGTAGTTTTGTCAACTAAGTTACACCACTTACTCAACAATCCTCTTATAATTAACTCTGAAACAAAACATTGATTGTAGTAGTTAATTGAAGAATTCATTCAGAATCTCCAGGGATGGATTGTTCATGAATATTCATGAGTTGTAGAACTTATGTAGCAATCGGAAACAGTTCCCCTTCATACTGTGTATGTTTGTGAATATACGGCGAGCAGTTCTAGTTACACATTCCATGTACTGTATATATTTTTTACACAGTAGTGAAGAACCCACTCTGAGCCTATGACCAAGCCAAAGGTTTGATCTGTTCTGAGGTGCCATAACAGCACATTGTGTGGCAGTGCTAGAGACAGAATTTTTAGCTTATCTGGAATTTTGCTCACCGTCCGTCTGTCCGTCTGTCTCCTTTTTCGACTTCTCCAGCCAAATCGCTGAGCCAATCTGGCTGAAATTTGACAGCGACATTCCTGTCATAACTGGTAATAGGAATTGCAAAAATCGTTCTGGTCACATGACTTTAATTATGTTAACATGGGAAACTTTGTAAATTCCTTTAAAAATCTTATTCTCCAGACCCACCAGTCAGAACACTACCAAATTTGGGATATACCATTAGACCATGGTAGGGATGTGAAATTCCGGAGTACATGCTGATCATGTCACCGGAAGTGTGTCAAAATGGCCGACATAGTCAATTTTTGGGAAAAATCACGTAAATTCCTTCAAACGTTTCTTCTCCAGACCCACCAGTCAGAATGCTACCCAATTTCGGTTACAACATTAGGCGAGGGTAGGGATGTTAAATTGTGGAGGCCATGCCGATCACGTGACCAGAAGTGTGTCAATGTGGCTGACTTATTCAACGTTTGGGAAAATCACATTAATTCCTTTAAAAATCTTCTTCTCCAGACCCACCAGTCAGAAAGCTGCCAAATTTGGGTTGCAACATGAGGACAGGGCCCAAGTAAGCTACAGGTCAATGGACCTATGTTTTGTTTTTACCGGCAATGAGTACAACAATGACAGACAGCGCAGGAGCCATGGTCAGAAAGTACAAAGGAGTGACAACACGAATCAAGGAAAGAGCACCATTGCATCAAATTATTCACTATATCATGCATATAGAGAGTTTGGATACAAGGCAGATGAGCCCCAAATTGAATCAGGTATGGTACTGAATGAGGTTTTAAAAATTGCTAACTTTGTGAAGGTGAGGGCTCTCAATTCCCGCTTGTTTGCAAGTCTGGGTGAAAACATGGGAGAATCACACAAACAACTTATTTTGTACACCGAGGTATGGTGGCTATCCCGAGGTAAAGGTCTGTCAAGGGTGTCTGTGCTGCAAAAATACTGTAACTATAAATGTTTCTTGTGGAAAAGCAGAAAAAGGAGTGGGCTGAAATTTCAGAGATGAAAGCTGGATGATGAAGCTTGCCTACTTAGCAGATATTTTTTGCAATGTAAACGAGCTGAACTTGTCTCTTCAAAGAAGGATGGTTTCAATATTCAAGGCATTTGACAAAAGTGATGCATTCAAGGCAAAGGTTGGAGTTTGGAAAACATGAGTGAAACATGGACAGATGTTTCTCGATGTTATCAAATCTGTCAAGCTTGTGTGAGGAGAAAGATGCTCAACCCTCGTTGTCATTGATAATCGAGAACATCTAAACAACATTTTTCTGCGATTTGATCATTATTTCAGAACTGAGAATGACCTGAGGAAAGGCAATGGTTGGATGGATCATAAACTCATTTGAAGTGCAAATGACTGATACACAAATCAGTTACAGACTGGAATAGAAAATCATCAAACTGAAGACTGACTCTTCCCTAAAAATTAAATTTCAGAGTTTCCAGTCACTTTGATTCTTCTGGATCATCGTGAAAAATGAATACCTGGAACTATCAGAGCTTGTGATCAAACCTCTTCTCCCATTTTCAACTACATACAGTATGTGTGTGAGGGTTTTTCTTCGATGACCATTATCAAGACAAAGCAGCAAAACGGACTTGATGTGCATGATAATCTGTGGCTTGCATTAATAAAAAGAGAGCCTCATATCGACAAACTTGTGAGAGAAATGCAATCTCAAGTATCTCACTGAAAAATAAAAGTCAACAAACTTACCTTTGTGAAAATGTTTTTCTTTCTCCAAATGTATGTATAGGTGTATTGATGGTTTACTTTTAATTGTTATTATCAAAAACAATTATAAAAAGATTTCTTTATGTATTATATTAACCAGCGGGCACTCAAGAGTACCCTTGTCTGCCCACCTTTGGTGGGCAATGTGCTGCGTGCAGCACATTCTCAAAAATGCACCTTATAATTTTTGTATATAATCACTATAATCGCAACATATCCTCCATATCATTTTTTTTTAAACCTTCATCACACTTGTCTTTTCATTGTTTTTTATTTTGGTTCCATTATATTTTGAAGATAAAGGACGATGATCTGTAATACCGGCTACCACCATAGGTGCTTCTATTTTCGCCTATATATATATATATATATATATATATATATATATATATAGTATATATATATATATTATAAATATATATATAGTATATGTATATATATATACAGTATATGCTTATAAATATATATATATGTATATATATATATGTATATGTATATATATATATTTAGGGTGGTCCAAAAACAGCAAAAAAAAATAAAAAAAATAAAAAAAATTCAGATGTTGCTCCACAAGCCTTAAATATTTCCACTATGATTCAATAACGCGCATAAAAAAATTTAAGTTTCGAGGTGATTTAGAGGTCGCTCCATATGACGACTTTTAGTTTCATGAGTTGGTTAAATTAGGGTATGGTCAGGTACGATTACGGGTACTTCTGGATGCCGAGGTGGAAATGGAGTGCATTTTCGAACTCTATGGGGGTCGATTTACTCTAAGAAATGACTGCACCGACATTGAATTCACTACCATTTCGAAAATATGACCTAAAACAAGATTTTATTACTGGAGTTGAGTAACTAATCCTACTCATTTCGATATTTTCTAATCTATAATTAATTTGTTGTCCGTCTAAACATTTCTTAGAGTAAATCAACCCCCTGAGTTAGAAAATGCAGTCCATTTTCACCTAGGAAGTTCAGAAGTGTACGGATTCGCATCTCACCATACCCTAATTTTTCAATCAATGCAATTACAAACTATTAGAATATTTCGTCTCATTTACCAAATACCACTATCATCTCCAACTCTATTGCTGTCTCCACTCCCGCTTGAACTTATTTCTAGCTGGCCCAACATCCATGTTTTAGATTCAATGATTCACGAAAAATATGTTAGTTATTTATTTAGTTATATTTATATTAAATTAGGGTATGGTGAGATGCGAATCCGTACACTTCTGAACTTCCTAGGTGAAAATGGACTGCATTTTCGAACTCAGTGGGGTCGATTTACTCTAAGAAATGTTTAGACGGACAACAAATTAAATATAGATTAGAAAATATCGAAATGAGTAGGATTAGTTAGGCCTAAGTCACATTTGGCACGGCGGCCGAAGGGTCTACAAAATCTACGGCCACTAGCAATTATAGGGCGGCCGCAGTATTTCCATGGTCACACAATGTAGCAGTCACATATGGTTTTTTTTTTCGGGGAGCCGCACGGCGTATTTATAAATTGTGGAGACCGAAAACGTGGGGTGCCGTACGGTCTTTGATTTGATGTCGCACGGTGACCTTAGGGCATTCCTGCGGCGGCCATATAATTTTCAAGGCAGACGCAAGGTGCCCGCAAGCGACCGCAGGGGGCCCTAAGCCGAACGTGGGCCAGACGACGTACGAGTGGGTTTTTTACGAGCGGAGAGGCGTTTTTTTTTTAAACCATTCTTTTGTTCGGCTTGTCGAATTGCTACGGCCAATGTAGAAAGAAAAAAGTATAACTCCGCGCTGTAATTCCACGGCGACCCCTACGGCCTGTAAAAGATAGCCAAACGGCGTAGGGCCACCCTGAGGCCACCGCAGAAACTCTCGGCCGCCGCACATTTCTGTCAATTCAGAGGGCGTACGGCCGCCGTATCCTCGCCGTAGAGCAAATGTGACTTAGGCCTTACTCAACTCCAGTGATGATAAATCTTGTTTTAGGTCATATTTTCGAAATGGTAGTGAATTCAATGTCGGTGCAGTCATTTCTTAGAGTAAATCGACCCATAGAGTTCAAAAATGCACTCCATTCCACCTCGGACATCCAGAATACCCGTAATTGTACCTGACCATACCCTAATTTATTCAAGTCATGAGACTAAAAGTCGTCATATGGAGCGACCTCTAAATCACCTCCGATCAAGCTAAAAAAAATTATGCGCATTCCTGGATCATATTAGAATAATTTTAAGCTTGTGGAGCAACATTCTATTTGTTTCGACTTTTTGGACCACCCTAATATACTGTACATATACCGTATATTTTTATATGGTTTCTATATGGTGTATATATATATATTTATATATATATATATATATATATATATAAAATATATATACATATATAGATAATATTATAAGCATATATCATATATAATTTATTATATATAATATATATATATATATTATATATATATATATATACATATACCGATATTTTTATATGGTTTCTATATGTGTGTAATGTGTATATATACATATATATACATATATATAATATATATATATACATATATTATTACATTATATATATATATACATATATATATATATATACTGTCGGACCCCACTATTTGCGGATTTGCTATTCACAGATCCTGCGATTCGCATTTGATAAAATGTGACCTGCTTCTACATTTGCAGCCCTGTTCTTCATGTATTCACGTTTTTTTTCATGTTTTCCCGGGCGTATTCGTGGTTTTTCGCTGGTGTATTCACAGTTTTTTTCGTGGTTTGTGCTTTGTTCACTTGTTTTTTCATGGGGTTATTCAAATTTTTTGTTTACGTTTTTTTCAAGGTGATATTCGCAGTTATTTTTTTCGTGATTTTGTGTTTTGTTCACTTGTTTTTCATGGGGTTATTCAAAAACATTTTTTGCAGGTGCAGTCACGGTTTTTCGGAGTGTATTCCTGGTTTTTCATAGGAGTATTTATATTACGTTTTTCTTTCATGGTTTCACGTTTTTTTCATGTTTTTTCACTGGGGCATTCACAGATTTTTTACAGGTGCATTCATGGATTTTTGTGAGTGTATTCGTGTTTTTTCATAGGCGTATTTACATTTTTTTTCATGGTTTCACGTTTTTATCCACGGGGGTATTCGCAATTCTTTTTTTGAGGTTTTTTTGCAGGCACATTTACGGTTTTTCATGAGCGTATTTGCGTTTTTCAATGAGTATTCACGTTTTTTTTGTGGTTTCGCAGTTTTTCCAAGGTTTTTTTCACCGGGGTATTCACAGTTTTTTGCGGGGTTTTTTGCAGGTATTTCACGGTTTTTCATGGGATTAGATTTTCCCTTATGAATCATAAACCGCCGGGAACCTATCCCCTTTTTCCCATTTAAACAATGCCCCGACATTCGCTGATTCGACATTCGTGGCATTTACCAGGAATATATGTCACACACACACACACACACACATATATATATATATATACATAGATATAGATATATACATACATATACATAGCCATGTACGCATCTGCCCCATTATATTGTTGATGTTCATGTTTGAACTTGTGTATAGTTGTGTGTATACATGTGTTTGGCAAATATACAAGTTGTTATCATATATTCCTTGACTGTTGTTCATGTTATATTCAATACTCCAAAAAATACAAAATATTACCTTAAAAAGTTACTTGAGATGGATGACATACTGAAGTATGGACAATAAAGGCCATGAATTATGTGGTTCCCAATTGGCGGTCCACGGTCATTTATCTGCCCACGGTCCCTATTCAGAAAAAGGTTAAGAAACACTGATCTGAGGGATGGCACACACATTGATGAGTCACCCTGACAGTGAAACACCAGGATGACATTTTATAGCTGGATCAAGATTCAAAGCCAGTCTAGACATGTTAGAGGTGAGTGTGTATATCTTTAGGTCTAGGCCATTCTACCAGCCACAACAAGTGTTCTAAAAGTTATACAAAGGATATACAGTACTCACAATCGTTAGACTTGCAAACGTTTCTTTAAATATTTAATATCTTTTTTTGTTTTCTTCAGAAACCTCTGTCTGTCTGTGAAGGCCTTTGACTTTGACTGTGGTAGAATGTTGGGCCATTCATGAGAAGTCGTGAAATGCTTCAATGCAGCAATTAATCCTGGGCAGGTAGGTCCTCACTCAATTGTAGGATGTTTGACTGAAGATGGCAGGAATTTTGGAATTTGTTCAGGGTGCCGGTGACTTCTTTACAAAAGACACCGTGGGATCTTTTACACCTATCAGCTAATACTAACAGATGGGATACCTGGATTAACGTCCTTCCAAAGGATGGCACACCTTGTGATCCAATGCTCTGCCTGTGAAGCACCAATCCCGACAGTTTATAGTTGTCAGGAATCGACTCCAGGTTAGGCAGCTCAAAGTGTTGGACAGATATCAAAGTATATCCAACCATATAAATAAAAAGTACGAAAATGTTCTTTTATTTATACCTTCCATGAAAAGTAAACTTTACTTGCAGCCTTCTTTTTTCACAATACTTCCTTTCATTTCTTTGGATGACACATATTAAAATATTGTTGGGTATATTTCTTTCTTAAGCATTGACCAGACTCGGTGGCAAAGTGGTTAAATCGTCCACTCTGTCTGGGAGGTTGTTGGTTTTAAACCCCTGCTGAGGCTTTTAAGTTGGTTTGTACTGCTTCCTTGCTTGATGCTCAGCATTTAAAAAGAATAGAGCATGGACAAACAACTGTTGGCCACCATTTTGCAGGCTTTGATGGGCCTAATTCCCTCCTTCTGCATTGAAGTTCATTGTGAGGGAACCTATAATATTGCAATGGACTCGGTCTCCCTAATGGGTGATGCAAGACCGCCGGAGAAGAACTCCCAAGAAGCCAAGTGGAGGCATTCTACCACGCGGTGATTCAGCAGTGCAGTGCAATTATGTTGAGTTAATTCACGTTTCCAGCGATTTCTGAAAGCACGTATCATTTTAGAGGAATCTGGCTACACTGAAGGGTGGTTCAGAAATACACTTTAAAATACACACGACTCAATATACACAGAGATACACTTTAAAAGTAACAGGTTTAATAAATAATGAGGATGGGGACAGGGTATGTGAACAAGAAAGCAGCTGAAATAGAGACCATGCAAGAACCCAACTGTGCACTCAGCCTGACGGAGTTGACATGGCCATACTTGAGCAGGAACACAGAACAAACAGTACAGTAGACAACATGTTGTGGTGCTGATGTGTAGTGTTCCCTGTTGTGAAGCATCAGGAGCCGCAATGCATGTTTTTCTACAGGCTCACCCTTTGAACCCTTCTCACCCTTCAGACCCTGCCTCAATGGTCTGGTGTGTCTTCTGGTGCATGTCATCTTGTATGTCTTGTCTCGGGTGCTGGACATCTGTCCCTCGTGTTTCTGTGGCATCACCTTGGTGTCTGTCTCGCATCTCTTGAAAATTCAAGTGCTGCTGCCTTTTATAGCCAAACCTGCTGACACCCTGTGGTGCAGTCTTTCCGCCTGACCCGTGAGTGTTGCTCACGTGCTTGCGAGACACTGAAGTAGCACACATGGATGTGTCATCTCATCGGAATGAGGGGTTGCACCTAACACATGTGGACTAGATGCAATGTTGAACGTGCAGTTGTTTGATGTGAAAGGATGATTTAAGAGTTAAACACAGAGGGAAAAGTGGGAGAAGAGACAGACATGAGAGTGAGGATGACAGGGAGCTTCCTATATGTCCGATCCCAGCCGTTGCTAATGTGGATTACAAAACACTTCTGCCAACATTGATCATGAGACAAATTAAGAAGTAACCTCTTCCCTTAAGTCATTTTTGAAGCAATATTATGACAGTACTGTACAATATTAACTGTCATCTTCCAAGAAAATGGACCACAAGAGTATTGGCTGTCACGCCTTGGGAAATCCACAAGTGCCACCTTTAATGTCAATTGTAAACCTGAAAAAGCTTGTTCTATATCCCTTCACCATAATCCAGCCTGCTGCACCTGCTGCAGAAACAATAGGGCATGCCGAACAGCAATCCCAAGGCACACATCTGAGAATTCCAAAGAATTGGCTGAACCTCGTGGGGAATGTTGTTTGGTTGTTTGGAAATGGGATGGGAAAATAAGGACAGCTCGTTGATCTGGCATCCAACTTAAACTGCAATTAGGATGCAGTACCAATGGAGGCATTGCATGCTGGAGGACACTGTCCTTTGGACAATGGTGTAATGCCGGCTGTCCCATCCGTATTTATATTATGGTGTTAAAGATACCACAGTGTCTCTCAAAAGGAGTTGGCCATTGTTTGCTCACATCTGGGCAAAATTTCCTACTTGGAGTAACTGTATATATTGGTGGGAGCTGGGATCCCAAATGCTTGTTTCATTATACTTTTTTGTTAGAAATACAGTCGTGGCCAAAAATATTGGCACCCTTGCACTTTTTCAAATAATGCACCATTTCTTCCAGAAAATTGTTGGAATTTAAAAAATCTTTTGGAATCCACACATGTACGAGTATATCTCTGGTTTGCAGTGGAACAAAACAAAAAAAGATGAAAGGATTACTAAATCTTTGCTTATTCCACACAGAAATTCGAAAATGGACTGGACAATATTATTGGCACCTTTTAGACGTTGTCGGAAATAGATTTCAAGCAGGTGATTCTCTTTTACTTTGGAATTGAACTCACCTGTGGTGAGTTTCAGGTGCCTGCAATATAAAAATCACTCATTCAACCAGTTTGAATAGAGAAAAGGAGTCACTCTGCTGTTTTGTGTCACTGTGTGTGCCACAATGAGCATGGAGAAAAGAAAGAAAACCAGAGAGTTGTCTGAGGAGGTCAAACACAAGATGGTAGCCAAGCATGGACAAACTCAAGGCTACAAGTCCATCTCCAGAGACCTTGATGTTCCTGTGTCCATAGTACGCAATGTTATTAGGAAGTTTAAGGCCCATGGCGCTGTAGCCAACCAACCTGGATGTGGAGCAAGATAATACTTGATTGAAGAATGCAGTGAAGGATTGTTCGAATGGTGGAGAAAGCATCTCAGTCAACTGCTAAACAGATTCAAGCTGACCTTCAGACACAAGGTA
>CM068961.1:88575608-88589873 GCA_035128595.1 Eptatretus atami
AGGTCATGGGTCTTACAGCAGGACAATGACCCCAAACACACTTCAAAAAGCACCCAGGAATGGTTCAAGACAAAACGCTTGACTGTTCTGAAGTGGCCAGCAATGAGTCCAGATCTAAATCCCATTGAACACCTGTGGGGAGATCTTGAAGAACAGCAGTTGGGAGAAGGCACCCTTCAAATCTGGGAGAACTGGAATAGTTTGCACAAGAAAAGTGGGCCAAACTGCCAGTAGAGTGGTAAAAGAAGCTCATTCATAGCTCGAGGAAGTGCTTGACTGCAATTATTTTGTTCAAAGGCTGTCTGTGATACCAAATATTAAGTCAAGGGTGTCAATCATTTTTCAATGCCATTTATTTTTATTTTCTGATTTAAAAGGATATATTAAGTTCTGCTTCAAAAACAAAGGTTCTGCAATATGAACAGTGAAATAAAAGAAACTTGTGGAGACAAAATACTTTCATCAATTTCAAGTTATTTTTCGAGAAAATTGTGGGTTATTTGAAAAAAGTGCAAGGGTGCCAATATTTTGGTCACACCTGTGTGTGTGTGTGTGTGTGTGTGTGTGTGTGTGTGTGTGTGTGTGTGTATGTGTGTGTCTGTGTGTGTGTGTTCCAAAGATATTGAGCATGGGAAACTGGGGAGTGATTTTCAACCATTACATAACCTTTGTACACAAGCTGTTCCTTATGGAGCTCAAAGGCACTTTTTCTGTCTGCAGCGACTAAAAGTCAAAGAGCAACTTGCACACACATTACCTTTTGAGTGAGGAAGGCCATGCTCAATCACACCTCCCTCTGGTGCAGGTCCTGGTGTTTCTTCTGGTGATGCAGCTCGTGAGAACTGTACGTGTGAGTTGAAGTCAGAAAATCTAACACAGACACAGCGGATCCTCATCAGAGCAATCAGGTGACAAAGCAGACATTTTTGTCTGTTTATACCATGAAGGGCCATGTTGGGTTTTCAGCTGGGTGTGATACAATTGGGATTAAACTTAAACTATGAAAGAGGTGGAACTTCCAGATCGTAGTCGGAAAGCAGTAAGAAATTGGAGACATCTGAAAATTTAAATTCTATTTCGAGCATCCACTCTGAGTCTGGGAGTTTGGTGGATCGAAGCGCGGACGAGTCATTCATTCCAAAGACTTTAAAATGGTACGTGCTGCTTCCTTGCTTGATGCTCAGTATTTAAAAAGTATATAGTATGGACAAACAACCATCGGTTGGCAACCATTATGTAGGTTTGACGGGCCTAATGGTCTCTCCTCCTGCATTGAAATTCCCTGTAAAGGAAATCAGATTTGTTTATTTATTTATTGTGTTATTTATATTCTTCTTGGAGAAATGAGGAAGATAGGAATGTGAAGGTGGCATTTATCGTGCAGTTACAATGGAAATGTGGGTTAGGGGTTGTGGGTTTGGGGTGGGCTAAGGGAGGGGGCAACTAATTTAAGCAACGAACTTAAGAGAACCGTTTCTAAAGACCCTCGCTGAAGGAGAGGGTATTGCGTGTGGGTCCGTTTGTTAGTTGGCGAATAAATAAAATTTTGATAAGTATGTTCATCGCCTCTGTTTGGTACTTAACAACAATTTCTTTTTTTGACAAGTGTGTTTTTCATCGCCGTTGGTTACTTGGCAAAAAAATATAAAAAATCTGTACAAGTATGTTGATCGCCTCCGTTTGTTTGTTTGTTTGTTTATTGGTTTGTTTGTTTGTTTATTGGTTTGTTTGTTTGTTTGTTTCTCTGTCCGCTCGCCTCCAGCCCAAAACGCTCAATCGATCATTCTGAAATTCTCAGAAATTATGGTCACGTATTAAAATTTTGTAAAATTCGGTCGACCAAAATGATCTACATTGGCCAGAAGGCCAATTTGGCCCACATTTTCGAAAATCCTCAATTTTAGCACCTATTAATTATGAGGTTACCATCGACCAAAAGATCAACTTTGACCAAAAGGTCAACGTAGGCCAAATTTTTTAAATTGTCAATTTCCATCCAATTGACTTGAAATTTGAACAGGATTTTCATACCAGATCACTGAATCCAATCACCAATTATTTTTGAGGTCAACATATGTCAAAAGGTCAACAACTTAGGTGCACTTTAAAAAATCCTCAACTTTAATCCAATTGACTTGAAATTTGAACAAGATTTGCATGTCAGGTCAATTAATTCACCCACCAATTATTTTTAAGGTAAAAAGGTCAACATCTGCCTAATTTCAAAAAAATTATAGATCAGGCCAAAAACGATATATATATATATATATATATCAGGTTTAGTTTTGGTTTAGTTTAGATTTTGGTTAAGATCCAGCCCATCAGTGGGATACAAAACATAAACTGTTCAGCCAGGCGG
This sequence comes from Eptatretus atami, assembly GCA_035128595.1. Classification (NCBI taxonomy): domain Eukaryota; kingdom Metazoa; phylum Chordata; class Myxini; order Myxiniformes; family Myxinidae; genus Eptatretus; species Eptatretus atami. The sequence goes on from CM068961.1 coordinate 88,577,968, forward strand.
AGGTATGCACTCCACCGAGTGCCATTGTACGCTCTTCCTTTTTTGCCAAGTGTCGCTCTATGTGTAATTTTTCATTTGTTTGTTTGTCTGTCTTTCTGTTTGTTTGTTTGCTTGTTTGTTTGTCCGCACAGAACTTTCGTGTTTTTCTCCGCAACTGCTTGTTGAATTGAGACAAAATTTAACACCATCAGTGCAACTCCTCATGTAGAATGTTTTAATGAAAATTATGACGTCATATGTCACGTTGTGTGGCAGCCATGTTCGAAAACAGAAAACTTTGGACCTCTGTATCTCTGAACCCGCACTAAGGAAAATATTGAAACTTAGCACACTGCAAGTATTCCTCATGATAAATACGCATGATTTTTTGATCACATCATAGGTGCTTTCGTTATGACGTCATAATTGCATGTGTAGAATGCTACATCTGATCAGTATGAAAAATTTTGAGTGTCATCTCGTGGTAAAATAGTCCACAGAAAAAAAAAATGATGATGTAATCGGTCACGTGACTCAGCAGCCGTATTATATATATTTTTCAAACCTTCAAAAATCTTCTTCTCTGAATTGGCTGAATAGATCAAGGTGAAACTTTACACATTTGACCCCCTATCCATGAGGAACAAAAGGTTCACACATATGATGTCATATGTCGCATGGTGTGGCAGCCATCTTGGAAACCGATAAAAATCTTCTCCAGAATGGCTGGACAATCGAGGGGAAACTTTACACAAATGTTCCCCAAGCCATGTATGTACAAGTTTTATGAGGAATAGTTGACAGGTCACATGGTTTGGCAGCCATATTGGATTTAAGAAAAATATTGAATAATGTTTTCTCTGGAACCGGCCAATCAATCGATTGGAAACTTCCAATTTATGATGCATTGGTGATGGGGAATATATATGTTTTAAATTTCAACTTGATCGGACGCATGGTCTGGCAGCCAGAATTATTTAATTTTTTGATTGTATGTGTATATATATATATATATATTGTTACGGCTGTGGGAAATTCGCAAACCACCATTCAGGTCCGTAGGTGAGATATCTCTAAGTAATGTGTAGTTAGCCCAAACCCGTTGTCTAAAGGGAATTTATGTGATTCATTCGGGCTGCGACACTTTGAGATAGCGTTTTTTCTGTTCTATCTTTATTTTGAACCAGCCACGTCCAACCGCCATCACAAACCCAACCCTAACCACACGCCAGCATCGTCACCAACTGCAACACGCTCCAACCTCAGACACAACAACAACAACAACAACGCCAACAGCCACGACCTTAACGTCACAACTCGCTCCCACATCATCGCATCATGCCATTCAAACGGCACCATGACTCAAAGCACACCTGTGAACACTGAGCGTCGGGCTGTCCTGGGCTCGTTCAGCGATACGCACCGAGCCGCGAGTGCAAATAGCGGCCTTTCCGAGGGAAAATTCGGATCAGGAATGCTACACGCCCACTCTGATCCGTCAATTAGGAAGCGCGGGCGCTTGGCCGCTCCAGGCCGTCTGTATGGAATCGAAATATGCAAATTCTAGGATCAGGGGAGGTTCACGCCCATTTACCTCCGTCCAATGGGCGAGCGTGGCTCCCCCCCGAGCTCATCCTGATCCGGAAATTTGCATTGGGTTCCCTGCCGGCCTATAAACGCGAGCGCACGCCAGAGAAAGCGAAGAGGGTTTTGGGCAGTCAAGTCGGGTTGGAGAGCGGAGTCGAGTCGGGTGGCGAAGGCATCGAGGTGGTTTCTGCAGTTGGCTGAGGAGAATTGTGGGAGGAGGCCAGGAGCTCGGTCCGAGGCAGGGAAGACGGCGTCGGCGACGAGTCGCGGTGGGATGCTCGTCGCGGGACCCAAGCAGCCAGCCATTCTCCCTCCCCAGGGCTTCAAACAATTTCCCCCTTTTCCCCACGCTGAAAAAGTGCAAAAAGGGGCCCCGTTCCCACCCCACTCCAAGCGGTGCCAACGAAACCCGCGAAGGAGCACGAAGTCGGGGCACGCTGCGCAGCCACATTTGCGGCTCGTCACGAGGACGCAGGTAGGACCCCCCGGTCTCGGCGGCCTGGCCGCTCCTTCAGGTCACGCGCACTATTGGCCCACGGGCCCGTCTGCCCCTTGTCTTTGAGGGTGGCCTTTTCTTTTGCTTTTGAGTAAATGTTGTCGGCGCCGTCTGTAAAGTAGAACTGTATAAGTGTTGCAGTGTGTTCGCGTATTCGGTAGTATCTCTCGCGTCATTGTTTCTTTTGTTGTACTTGATATATGTGCATTCTGATTTGTTTGGCTGTATATGTGTGCTTGTGTCTGTGTCTGTGTGTGAAATAAATGTGCATTATGTTGAATTGTTCCCCGTTTCGCTGCGTCTTTCCTTCGTTGAATCTCCATCTTGCTCCACGTAAAGGGTTAGTAGTGGGCTTAATACGCCCGATAATTAATCGGAACCGTCGAGGCGACGATAACACGCTCGGTTATCCGATAGTAGGAACGGGCCGCCCAAGCGGCTCGCGTCCGGAGTCGCCTGTGGCGAGGTCGATCGCCCAGTTTACCATCCGCGTGGGTACTTAGGTAGTCGAGTTTGGCGAACAACCCTATCCCACGCGGTGGCCGATTGGCACGATCGTGTTGAGGCCGAAAGGCCCCCCGTGACTAGCTCCCGCGCGTTAGTCGAGAGGGTCACGACAGAATTGTCCGTCCGGTGGGCGACGTGCCGCGATTCGAGTCACGTGGCCGTTCGCATGCCGGCGGGCGCGAATTCGCAACAATTATATTTTTTTTTTAAAAAGGCTAACTTGACTCTGCTGCATGGGTTTGAGGGTAGAGGAGTATCAGCTGAATGCCAATCCTATCCAGGTCTCTCCTGATGACTTCATCTTTGCTTTTTGCTTGTTTGGGTTCCTTCTGATTACTCCAATGCAAGACTGTACCTATTTGGTCTTCCATTTGATTTGAATTGAATTTATCTTAATCCATTCCAAATTAAAATGAATAATTAATAATAAAAATACGTCACAGCTCAGCGTCAGGTGACCGATCAAAGTGGGGTTGCATCAAAGCGGGACGTCTTGGTACCCGGTCATCAATGCCAGCAGTTATAAAGTGGCAGTTCTAATTATGTCTCATTAATAACATAACATACAGTACACAAGGAGGAGAGGAGATTGGGACCATACTCTGTGCAGAGGCGTTGGTGCTGCGAAGCAGTCTCCTTGGCTATTGGGCACAATCCTGGACGGTCGCCACTACGACACAGAGTACACAAAATACACCACACAAAAGAAGTCTTGGCGAGGGTCTGCAATCTCTGATTGCTCCTTTTCTTGTTGGTTTTGCATTCTTCGGTAATCTTCATTGTGAGACTATATTCAGCTGGTTTAAGTCACATTCACTGGATGTTTGAAAGCAGAACAAAGGTCATCCATGGGCTTACACAGTCTGTCTCCATTTTGGGTGACACTTTCAAGGCTCTGCTTTGTTTTTTTTCATAATTTTAAAGTTCATTGATGTAAGAGTTTGGTTCAAATGTTTTTGATCATGGCAGCTTTATTTTGTGTACCCTTTCGTCGATACAATAAAGGAGCTAAGTGTTTGTTATCTCCTTACAAAACGTCAATGGTCCACAAAACTCATCCATATTGTACTTAGTATACAGGACTCTGGATCGTTATAATTTTTAGCTCACTATCACGAGCGAATGAGCAAAAATTAGGGATGTTATGAAGTGAACCCGAGGCCACCGAGTATTAGCTATGCAGCCCGACGTACATCACCAAACATGATTGGTCCAGTGCTATCACCTGCCTACCACAGAACAGACTACCACAACAACCTCTGCCACCTGTCCATTGGACGGGTAATCTACTAGTCACGGTAAAGTGTACTGATGTTTACTCATATCTTTGACCTGCATATGATTCATGTATATACTCTTTGGTGACCCTAAGAACAATGTAAACAATAACGAAAATTGAAAGACCTACCACAGAACAGACCAGTGACGGCAGGTTCTTTTTTTTACTATAATGGAGCTAAGTGTTTGTTATCTCCTCCTACAAGAATATATATATACTAATTAAAGGCAGTGTGTGTGTGTGTGTGTGTGTGTGTGTTTCCCCTCCATAACTCCAAAACTATAAAACCAAGCAGCCTGAAACTTAGCATGCCGACTAAGAAAACTCCAAGGAAGTGCAAGAGTGAAATTGGGTGTTTGGGTGAATTAAAACACCCCTTTTGAAGATCATTAACGGCCTTATTTAACTATATCCTTCATCAGGCGATCCTCGGCCACCTCGCTCTCTGGTTCTTAAGGCGTTTCCTGGGTAACTTCACTGGGGTCTGAAACCGCAATGATTTTTGGCCTGCTCAACTATGCCATGACTTGAAACAGGCCACAACGATTTCTTAATGATCAAGTTGTTGGTTTCACTTTCCTCACTCATATTAGCGAATGCCTGTTCATCATAGCTACGAATCGCTGGGTATATTACAATGTTTATAAACGCCTGGAGACGTCAGCATTTGTGGCTTGTCATTTTGGCCGTCTCTGGCAGATGTATGTTAAATGTTGCTAATCACTTGGCAAACTCGCCGTTTCTAAACAGCCCTTTCATTGGAGTGCTTGCTTGAGTGCTTAAGCCACTTGGCGAGCGTTCTCCAAGCTGCTTGGTTGTTCATTTCGGTAACGTATCCATGCTCACGGTAACGTGAGCGGTACTTCAATGTTTTCAGTGATTGCTTTTGGTTCATTTTCCCACAAATTTTCTGGAACTGGAATATCAAAGTTTTTGCAGCTGTGCCAGCAGATTACTTTACAAACACTGTTGTGTCGTTGTGTGTACAGCTGTTCTGACATGCATTTTTGGTTTTTTTTCGGGTTCAGTCATTAAGCTCACACATCATTCTCTTTGCTAACCCCACCTCCACCCTCACCTGTCTTCTCTCCCCCACCTTTTTCTCTCCTTGCTCCCTCTCCCTTCTCACAAATACAGCACTCCCCTCCCATACCTCTGCCACTCTCTCGCTGTCTGCCTCTCTCTCTCTCTCTCTCTCTCTCTCTCTCTCTCTCTCTCTCTCTCTCTCTCTCTCTCCCATGCACCCCTCCCACCTGCAGTGAATAGCAACATTTGGTGAGGTGTTGCTCTCCCCACCTCCCCCTAACTACTCTTTCTTAATCCTCTCTAATCCTTTCTTAATTCTTGCCTGTATTGCAGCAGCAATATTATGGCAAGAACAATGCAACTAAGCAGAGAGGAAAAATGATAGTCCATCATTACTTCAAGATATGAAGGTCAGTCAATCCAGAAAATTTCAAGAACTTTGAATGTTTCTTCAAGTGCAGTTTCAAAAACCATCAAGCACTATGATGAAATTGGCTCTCATGAAGACCGCCACAGGAAAGGAAGACCCAGAGTTACCTCTACTGGGGAGGATAAGTTTATAGGAGTTACCAGCATCAGAAATCGCCAATTAACTGCACCTCAGATTGCAACCCAAGTAAATGCTTCACAGAGTTCAAGTATCAGACACATCTCAACATCAACTGTTCAGAGGAGATTGCATGAATCAGGCCTTCATGGTCGAATTGCTGCAAAGAAACCACGACTGAAGGAGCCCAATAATAATAAGAGACTTGCTTGGGTCAAGAAACATGAGCAATGGACATTAGACCAGTAGAAATCTGTCCTTTAGTCTGATGAGTCCAAATTTGAGATTTTTGGTTCCAACCGCCGTGTGTTTGTGAGACGCAGAGAAGGTGAACGGATGATCTCTGCATGTGTGGTTCCCACTGTGAAACATGGAGGAGGAGGTGTGATGGTGCTTTGCTGGTGACACTGTCGGCAATTTATTTGGAATCCAAGGCACACTTAACTAGCATGGCTACAACAGCATTCTGCAGCAATATGCCATCCCATCTGGTTTACGCTTAGTGGGACCATCATTTGCTTTTCAATAGGACAATGACCCAAAACTCACCTCCAGGCTGTGTAAGGGCGATTTGACCAAGAAGGAGAGTGATGGAGTGCTGTATCAGATGACCTGGCCTCCACAATCACCAGACCTAAACCCAATTCAGATTGTATGGGATGAGTTGGACCACAGACTGAAGCATAGGCAGCCAACAAGTACTCAGCATATGTGGGAACTCCTTCAAGACTGTTGGAAAAGCATTCCAGGTGACTACCTCATGAAGCTGGTTAGAGAATGCCAAAAGTGTGCAAAGCTGTCATCAAGGCAAAGGGTGGCTACTTTGAAGAATCCAAAATATAAAATGTACTTTGATTTGTTTAACACTTTTTTGTTACTACATAATTCCTTCCATATGTGTTATTTCATAGTTTTGATGTCTTCACTATTATTCCACAATGTAGAAAATAGTAAAAATAAAGAAAACCCTTGAATGAGTAGGTGTGTCCAAACTTTTGACTGGTACTGTATATATATATATATATATATATAATATATTATATATATATATATATATATATAATATATATATATATGTCTCAGATTGTAATTGTTTGTGAAGCAGACAAATTATAAGGTAAAATGAGTAATTTTCCCTCTGTTAGGTTTTATCACGTTGAAAAGTTGTGTACTGCTCTGTTGCACTAACAAATGTCTAACACCTGAAACGTGAGCTTCACTTTGCTTCTCATGACGATTTGCATTGCCTTTCAAGCTTTCAGTTAATAACACCTGTCAGTCGAACTGTCTCTGCCGATGTACACGGACATTAGCCTTGACTAAGTCTTATATTCCTCTGTTGTAATTTTACTGACTATGGAAGAAAAATAGTTAACATATGATACCAAGGCTTTTGTTTAGTTGTTGTTTTGCCATTTCTTCCTCACAGCCAAGCACAGAGCATCCCTTTTCATTAAGCACATTAACCTATACCATCTGCCCCTCTTACCACAATGCGCTATGTGTTTGCTGCACGGTAAAACGAGTATCGATGAGTGCTAGGTTACAGCTCCTCATTTAATTTACAAAAGCACTGTGCTGGGTTTCTGCTGTGCACACATGCTGTTTCAAACATCGAAACAACAAAGGGGCTGGAGTCTGTCTGTAAGGAATCTTTCTGAAGCTTATCAGAGTCCCACCAGCACATAGGCCTGAGGTTTGTTGGGCCCACCCTCACAGGATTCTCAAGTTCAATGTGGCGAAACGGAAGTTCAAAGAAACTCTGCGGCCATATGATGTGAAAGACGTCATCGAGCAGTACTCTGCAGGGCATCTGGACATGCTCTGCCGCATCAAAAGCCTGCAGACGAGGTGATCACGTGATCTGTTCACACTAATTTCAGCACAACCTAGCACACATTTCCTACTTTCCACTCTTTATCCTGCAAAGATGTCCAAAAATTCGTGAAACATCTTGTAATTCCGAGGGTTCTTGAGATTATTAAGAAATCTATTGATTGTAATGAGTAAGATTACAATCAAAATTTGCTGTTTCTGACCCTTTACTTTCTACATCACTATTGTTATTGCGTTTCTCTATTTAAGCTTTTGACTGTCAAGGAAATGGGAATGATTCAGTTTTTCTGGAACGAGGGTTGACACTGCTAAAAATTTGAATGAGGAAGTCCTCATACTGCAGCTGATTTGCTAGATTTGCTTTAAGTTTTGATGACATGACGTCATGCGTTGGGCTTGGCAGGGTAGAGCAGATCGTGGGCCAGGTGCACTCATCAAGCAGCACCGAAGGTATCCGTGGCCAAGACCGCCATGACGCTGAGGCAGGTCGGCATGACAACCACAGCATGATGGCCCGCGTGGTCAGGGTTGAGAAACAGGTGAGATGGCAACAGATCACTGTTGAAATGTAGGTTGGAAAGACAGGTGAAAGATGAAATATGGTAATTTTATTTGCAGTAACTGAACGTCACTGTCAACTGCACTAGCGAGTTGTGATGGACAAATAGTTTGATCAATGAGGATGAAGGATTTGAAACAACAATTATTACTTTAGAAATGGAATTTCAAATGTCGTACAAGTACTGCCCATGGTTATGTGTTAGCTGATGTGAATAGTTCTTCATAATGTATATGTGATCAGAAGATAACTTTCTTTATATTGTTTTTCATAAGTTAGAATTGCCAGGTCTGAGTTTTGTTCGTACAATGACTGACATGAATGATGCAAGCAAATGCATTGTGAATAAGCAGAGAAGTCCAGAAATTTTGAACTCAGTTTTAGTTTACATTTTATAGCCATTATTCATAGTACACGTGATCATAAAAAATGATTTATGAAAGACGTTTGGGTACGTTGTTTCTCTCATGGTAAGTACATTGGTAAGCATCCAAGAGGAAGGTGGTTAAAATCCTGCTGAAGGCAGTCGTATGACTTGTATAAGCATTTAGGATTATTGTTTGTAAAAACCCATCTGGTTCACAAATGACCTTTATGGACGTGATGAATTGCCTGTCTCTCCTTGTTTGGCCTACACCTAGTACCAGTCCACACACTGTGAATGACCTGGCCAAGCACGATAGCTTATAGGGTATGCATACTTACCTTTGAGCTGTCCAGCCTGAGTTTGAATGTTCATCCAACTACAAATGGCCATCTTGGTGTTTCACCTGGAAGGCGATGCATCAATGTGCGTGTGTGTGTGTGTGCCTTAACTATGCCAGCACTGTTTATTGGTGGATTTAAAATGATCTCACTGTGTCTGTCAGGAACAGTAGGCGAGCTATCGTCGGCACTCTGGAACAACTAACAAATTCCTGCCAAATTGCCAATAGTCAAACGTCAGACCTTGACAGCTGGTATGTGAAAGTCTTAGGCTGAAAACATTCTCCAAGCCACTCCACGAGAATGCCGGAATAATTGAGGAAATTACAGTAGTAGTAGTAGTAGTAGTGGTAGTAGTAGTAGTCATTGAGAATGACTTGACAGGGCAACCCACATCCTCCGAACCATAAACAAAATTTAGTATATTTGTAGCAGTGCCAGACATAATAAGATTTGAAGGCATTTTTCACACAAGATCACCCGCATGTCCCAGAAATGAAAAGAGTTCAATGAAGTCACAGGGTTCCCAGTGGAATATTGTGCAGCTCATTTTCCATGAAGCTGTGAATGCTTTCACGATGATGGTAATGATTACCAAAGGAAGCAGGAAAACCTCATGGAGTAATAGAGCACAAGAATCGGATGAATTTTGAGAACTTTAACTTCGTTCTTGCACAAACAAAAACCATGCTCTGACAGGCCTTCAAGTGAATGAACTTTCCTCATGCAAAGGACACCTGTCATTTGGTGACCCTATTTCTGAAAAAAGACACCTGACCTTCAACTTAACCATTTTCAGGACATTTTTGTCAATATTCTTATTATCTCTCTGACCTTGTGTGATTATTGAGTACTGTGCTCATTAATGAAGCCTCCCCCTATATGATAGGGGAGGTTTTTACCTGTTGTCAGGTTTGTTTCTACAATTAGTGCCTGCCAGTTTTTAATGATACCTCAGAGTTTATTTGACCCCCAAGGTGTAGTAAGCCACCACTTCGGATATTTTTCTCCTTTCTCTTTTTTCAGCCAATGTTTTAAAAAAATATATTGGAGCCAGCTGGGACTTTCGGAATTAAATTTTGCATCAATAATGGGAATAAAAAGTATGCGGGGTTGGCATTGGGTTTTTTGACCTTGACCGAATTTTTAAGGTCTTGACCGAATTATAGACAATTTAACATTTTTCACCATCACTCGGTTTGTCCGATCAGAATGCTGCATTTACGATTGATTTACATCATACCCCTCCGAGTTAAAGGTCAAGGTCAAATGGCGGTGTGAAAAAAATAACACGTTTTCTGTCATTGCTCAATGTTGCCAATGCGGAATCTCAAAGACTGCATGGCCTTCCAAGATGTTCTTGCATCTCAATTGTGTACCTGCATGGAGGTTGTGCACCTGATATTTGATTAGTGTCCTTGACCTACTTTTGTGGATGGTGACCTAATTAACAAAAAACACTTGTTTGATCATAACTTGAATAATTTCCCTCCGATTTTCATGATGTTGAGTTTTATGGGTAGATTATAGATGGGGACACATTTTCTTAAGATACAATTTATTGCTAAATTCTGAAGATCAAGGTAATGTGATGGTCCGAAAATAATATGGCTATCATTGGATCGTGAGCACCAGGGGAGGCTTAACCTTGGCAATCGCTTTGTGATAGCAGATATCCCATCCAACATGGCAATTTGAATCTCACTCCTGAAATAATTCATCAATTGTTTTTCTCAAGTGCTTAAAGCTCAAGGAAGAGCTTTTACTTGCGTTCATTGAAAAATATGGATCATGGAACACAATGAACAACTTGAAATTTGACAAGGAAGTACAACCTAGAGTCAGCACATTTGCAACACAAGCAAGTTATTAGAGGCAAACTCTCAGAATATTATTGAACAGCAACATTTTTTTTTGTATACCTTGTGGAGGCTCGAATGAGAGCTAACACACAACGCACAGCAAAGGGGGTATGATACAAGAGGGGCAGGAGTGGGAAGGACAAAACAGTATGGAGCAGGGACATTAGGAGATCTGTGGAAAGGAGAGGGATTGTACGGGGCTCACGAGGTAAACAAGATGCACAATACAAGGACTTTCAGGAAGGAAAGCAGAGAATTTGAAGGAGGTGGGTATGGAGTGGATCGAGTTCATTCTGAAACTTCATACTTTGTTCCTGAATTTCAGCACATGCATTGGGCTGGCAGGATGGCCGAGGCCCGAGAGGTATGCATAATCACCTCTAGGCTATCCAGCATGTGTTTGAATCCTGACACATCTATAAACTGTCATCCCGGTGTTTCCCAGGCAGGATGATTCATCAATGTGTGTGTGTGTGTCATCCCTCTGATGGACGTTAAACTAGGCGTTCCATCTGCCAGAATTAGTTGGTGCACGTTAAAGATCCCACGGTGTCCTTCGTGAAGAGTGGGCAAGCTATCGCCAGCGCCATCAACCTGAACAAATTCCAAAGTCCTGCTCTAAATACTGCTGGGAAGACAAAGGCAAACAATACAGTATAACCCTTCACAAGAATCTTCGTTGGCAGCAATGACTCTCTGGAACAGAGGATGGTACATCTTTTAAGCCATTTGTATAATCAACTCGAAAGATTACCTGTCTCAAGTGACAGGAAAAGCTAGCAAAAGTATCCGCCCCCAGTGACGGGAAAAGTTGAAGTTAATCTATCAATTTAAATAATATTTAATGGACATTATAAAGGTCAATTGTGTTGCACTCTTGGTTTCGTACAGAGCCAAAGCTCTGAGCTACTTATACCGCCCACTGCAAGATGGTGGTGGAACATAGGGTGGTGGTGGTTGGATTTGTCTCAAAAGAGTGCAAAATATCCTGGTTGCGAAATATAATTTGGCATCAACATTACTCATGCCTGTTCTCAGATTAATTCAACAGTGAATGTTGAGCTTTAAAATGCAGCATGAGAAGCAGCTGCCATAAACGAAAGACAGATAAATGCAACAACAGACACCATGGTTCACAATATATAATAGATGACTTCCCTTTCAAGGATCTTCAAAACAGAGACCATGAAACCTGTACAATGGTCGCCAACCTATGACTTTTTTGTACATGGAGTCAAGGCTCGTTGAAGAGCGAGAACACTAAATGGATCAGGCCGCAACAGGACAAACGGAACAGTTGCAAGGGTCGGGGTGGGGGGAGAACACCAACAGTGGATTTGAAGGGCAAAATAGAGGGAGAATTTGTCAACAATGGGGTATGGAGGAATGGGGTGGACAGGATGGATACAGAAGGAAACTTCTTCCTCAACCCCTCCACCAATCCTCCCTATCCCTTTCCTCTCTCTCCCTTCCCTCCTTCCCTCTCTCTCCCTTCCCTCCTTCCCTCTCTCTCCCTCCCTCTT
>CM068961.1:88591105-88596105 GCA_035128595.1 Eptatretus atami
GGTGGAGCTCCATCATGCTGGAAATAACAGTCCTGATCTTGTACCCTGGGGCAAAAGAAGGTTTGCAGCATTTCCAGGTAAATTTATGCAGTGACAGATCCCTCAAAGAAAAAGGGTCCAATTATCCCTAATTGGAGAATGATGGACCCGCCCCAACTGTTCACTCCAGGTAAATTTACCTCTTCTCAACTGTCACTCTTGGGTTATTCGCAGCCCAGTTGACACAATTGTGTCTGTTAATTGTGCCATTATGCTTAAAACATGCTCATCTGACCACAGATGTTGTCGAGCATGTGTGTCCTCTACGTGAAGTTTAGCTAAGAACTCTTGCAAAATTGAAGACGGAGGTCGTCATCTCCATCATGAAGGCATGCAGTAAGCGTGGAATGTAAGGTCTCTTTTTCTTGTGAAGGATACGATAAACACTTGATTGGCTCACTTCCAACTCTGCAGATAAACGTGTGAGTTGACTTTTGCGGACTTTGTTCGTCTTCTGATGCTTCTTCAGCCTTAGCTGCATTCGTTGCCGTTTTCGGAACGACCGGACTTCTTTGCAGTGGCTCGCGACCCTGTTGCTTAATTTCTCGACAATCAATCGTAATGTCCTCTTCCCTGAGGTGGGTTAATATCGAATTCCTGTGCCAAACGGCATGCCACCATCGTTGGTTGTTCATTACATTTGTAGCAATGTTTCCCGGCCACAATGCGTTGATTCATTGAAAGGTAATTCATGGTTCAATTTGGTGCAAATTCAGTAACTTTCCAAACTCGCAGCAATAACCTGCAAAACAAAAGCAAAAATAAATACATTACGAAAATTAATAATCTGCAAGACAATTATTAACAACATGACTTCCCAGAAAGAATCTGACAGCCGAAAAAACAGAAATCGGGTGCTACTTTTGACTCACCCTGTATATATGTACTCGTGTGTATATATATATATATATATATATATATATATATATATATATATATATATATATATATATATATATATATATATATATATATATATAATGGGGCGTCACACTACTGGGCCGGTGAAGATGGAGAGACACTGAAGTGGTTGACATCATTCACATCACGATATCAACAAGACAGAATATACTTCACAAGGTAGACCTCGTCGGGGTATCTGGAGTAAAATAGATTGGAGAAGCAGTGTGGACCCACTCACCAACTTATGGCCACACACAACAGCACAGTTACAATAACATTTTGTGTTTCTTCAGGAATGTGAGGCTCATAAAGCATCAAATACATTTCTTCATCCACAAATATAACAATAAATACATCGGAATGCATGAGGGGAGGGGAAAGGAAGGCAGCGTAAGGGGAGGGGAAGGGAAAGCAATGTGAGGGAAAGGGAAGGCAGCATACCGGGGTGAAAGTGCTTTCAATTGTCGATTGCGAAAGCGAACTTGTTGCTGATGCAGACTTTGGATTATTTGAATCCGCATTCTCAACTGTTACTAATATGTACTCTCTTCCCCTCTCTCTCTTCTTCCTCTCTTCCCCTCTCTCTCTCTCTTCCCCTATCATATTGTGGATGTATTCACTATTCAATACCATTGTTGGAATGAAGTACTTTGGAATTGATTTCTCCCACCACTATTAACTATTAAGCACTCGAGCCAGCACTCCAATGAAATGGTTGATAAGGAACGGCAGGCTTGACAAGTGATTAGTGATCAGTTATAACAAACAGCACCTGGAGTATCAAACAATGTGAGAATTGGACAAATGAACACTTTTTTTTAGCAGTTGGAACAGCTGCGAGGATCAATTCCACATTGTTGTCACTGATTTTATTCACCAATAAGCGATGAAACTGATTCAGAAGCTGAAGGGGTGTGAGGCATAGGGATTCTCATGTGTGTACTTTTTGTGAATGTCTTCACAGCTGTGGAAGAACTCTGGGAAGGGTTTGAAACAGCAGAGGGTTTACCTTTGGTTGCCTTTCATGGTTGCTTTATGCAGCTTCTTCAGCTGGAAGAGCATGCGAGGAGTCGACTTATTTATATAATCCTAGCCACCTGGGTTAATTGATTAAGTGAGAGCTAATTGGTTATTCCCTCCATTCAGCAGTGAAGATGTGAGAGGGTCTTTGTGCTTCATATATATATACATATATATATATACATATATATATATATACATATATATAATATTACATATATATACATATATATATACATATATATATATATATATAATATATATACATATATATACATATATATACTATATATATATATATATATATATATATATACATATATATATATGTCAAGCCGGTAGGCGACATGGGTGGTCGCTATATAATTGCATACGTCATACAGTTTTTGACGGATCGGGCTGAAATTTTTTGACAAAGAGGTTGATTACAGTGCACATAAAATAGCAAGAAGCCGATTTTTGATTTTCGAAAAAAATAAATAAATATTTTTCGGATTTTTTCAACGATTTCTAAGTCCGTTGATAGGCAACGGTGGCGTCATAGCAACGGTGCTCAAAAAGCATACAACTAGATCCGGATATGAACCTACCAGTCAAGTTTCATCAAAATCGGTTGAGTTATCTGGCCTCCAGAGCTGTCCATTACATACATACAGACAGACGGAAAACCTGAGAATAACGGTAGTCTAGCGACCACCCAATACACACACACACACACACACACACACACACACACACACACACACACACACACACCCACACATATATATATACATATATATTTTTTTAACTTTATGCTTTAAACTACAAATTGAGTATCACCATCTTTATTTTATTTTCTCCTTCTAGATGAGGGAGAGAACCTTTTTTTTCCTCTAGTGTAAGTGATTTCACAGGTACAATAGTAAGATTATCATGAAAATGGCTCAGCTGTTGAGGGTGTCCTTCACGATTGTTTATTTTTCTACATCTATGGATAAATCTGGGAGAAATGTCCAGCAAAATGTTAAACACGTGTTGCAATATTAGCATTGCTGACAAGGATCGGTGAAGGATTGAGCACAATGTGGGAAATAACAGCTCTCGTAAGTCTTAGAAATCATATTAATGATCCAAAGTGGGCATGATAAGAAGCAGCCCAAAAGATCAATAACATTTCAGAGATTATCACAGCCATTATTGGATTCATTCTGTGACACCTTTTTTTGTGAATGATTGCACATTGCACCTACACTAGCAAATATCTTCACTCTCCCCACTTGCTTTGCAGGTGCAGTCAATTGAGAGGAAACTCGACTTCCTTATTGAATTCTGCCGACAGTCACAGCAGCAAAAGGGCCAACCTGACACCCTGCTTCAAACAAACTTACTCCAGGTCGATGGGCTCGATCCGGATGAAAGTTCAAATTTCCACCTTACGTTGGATCCCAGAACCATGAATTTCCAAAGTCCACTGTGGCTGACCCCAACCACCAGCCAGTTTCCTTCACCTCAAGGCACATCACCCTGCATTACACCTGTCACACTCACTGCCAATGTGTCACCCTTCACATCACACTCTGACATCCCACCATCACCGCGCTGTGAGTTCAAGCAGAGTGATTTTATATGCACACTCAGGCAAGGCCAGGAGCCCACAGACTCAGGACCCATGTTCTTGACCATGCCTTCAGACACTCGTGAACAAAAGCCATGCGACTCCTCACCCACGGTCCAAGGATTGTCTGTGGATGGCAGCAAAGCATCCAAGGTTTCATCCTGTACCGTGGTCACCGAGTCGCAAATACTGCATACTGTGAACGAACTTGAGGAGGCAACTAATGTCAGCTGGTGTGTTGGGTACCAGGACACACAAAATCAGGTCTGCTTGTGTTTGAATGGTGACCGTCTGAACTGTGATGACTCAGAAAATGAACTACACTTCTTGCAAGGTTCACAGTCACAGTGGCTTGCAAGCCAGAAGCAAAAGGCAATGCTTTCCTCGAACGTTGACAGTACGTGTTGAACCAGCCAGGTGGCCTGTTGTTCACCAACCATGCCGTGTGCCTGAAGATCGTGTAAATATGTATAAATGTAAAGTGATATGCCTCATGGCTTTTGACAACCATGTAAATAAATAAATAAAAAACGAGGACATGGGAGGATGAAGAAGGTAACGCTGCAGCCCTTGTTCTGAAGTCTGGTTACAAAACAATTATTCAGAGAATGCTTATTTAATAATAAATATTCTTTATACTGCAACCTTTGCACGGACAAAATGGAATAATAAATGGATAACACAAACACCTGCTTTCCATTTCTGACAGCATGCACTCAATTTCGGATGATTAATCACAAATGCACAATTCTTTACCTTTCATTTCCATTTTGTTTGTACCCCTCCTAGGCTTTATCTATTATTTTGCATACACCTGTCACCTCAACAGCATGACCTTCATGACGTGCGCTTGCGAAACCGCTTACCAAATACCTTTGGGGCTGCTTGCATCCGTGAGCATGGATTATTATTTCATGGTACCTGAGTACAAGAAGAATAATCTCCACGAAGTCAGACATCACGAGATTCCCATGCATCATCAATTTGTGATGAAACTCTCCAAAGGTTTGCATAGGCCTCAGTTGTTTATTTCACAAGTGACGGCTTCTTGGGAAACTCACACTTTTGCTTTCTCAAGTTTGAACTAGGAGGAATGCAATTCCTAACTTCCTGTTGTGGAATCATACTTTATGAGTGGTACGATTGATGAATAAGTGGGCTTGCAGGTAAACAGAACACTTCAACATAACTGTACTCTGTTGTCTAGCGAATTTACAGGGGTTCCAGTGCAACTGCAAATTGCATCTGATTATATAATGTCGTTCTTATGTCGCATACACCTGAGCATGCCATCCCTTCAGGCAAGAAATTATATCCTTTCTGATTTGAAAATTATTGTTTGGACCTTAAAAAAATAATTCTGGACAAGTACAAACTTATGTATCGATATGATCACTGATTGCATGCCCTGTTGTGAGACTTCATGAGATGCCCCATTTTG
>CM068961.1:88601105-88613676 GCA_035128595.1 Eptatretus atami
ACCTCCAGCCAAGTCACTCAACTCTGGACATACTATCTGTTCCTCTCTCAGCAATAGTTGAAGGCCCGCCATTTCAAACAAAGGTGATGGCCGTCATCCTGGACATATGTCAGGCATTTGACACAGTCTGGCCTCGTGCTTGACTGGCCAAGCTCTCTGCCTATGGCATTGAGGGCCACCTTCATTCCTTAATTCCTGACCTCCTCCACTCATGAATTCAACATGTTTTCAAAAATGGAACCCTCTTATCCCCTGTCACAATGGAAGCTGGAGTTCCCCAAGGCTTTGTGTTTGATCCTTCCCATTCCTCATCTATACAAATGACCGTACTGACATTCTGAAAAACCCTCTCTTCCTTTTCGCAGACGACCTCTACATTGTGTCATACAGTAGCCCATCTTTCTGCTAGGCAGAAAGCAGCTGCATCTCTCTGCTGATTTGGAAAGGATTCGAGTCTGGTCTGAAAGATGGACATGTCTACAATCCTAGAAAATCTCAGTCTCACCCTATCACTCTGGAATGACTATCAAAAGAAGCTACCTCTCTATTTCCTTGTTCATTCACTGGATGATGTTCAGTCTCTTGAACTTCGAGGCCTCACCATCCACCATGATCTTTCCTGGGCTGAGCACGTAGCAAAGCTGGTCTCCAAAGCCAGCCGCAAACTCAGCATCCTCCATCGATCCAAGTCTTTCGTTCGAAAAATCAGAGCTGCTCGCAGTTTACAAAGCCTTTGACGATAGTCCAAATGGAGTACTGCTCCATGAGTACTGCTCCAAATGGAGCAATCTGCTATTGCCTCGTGCACAAGCATCACATTTATCTCTACTGGTTTTTGTGGAAGCCAAAGCTCTCAAAATAATTGGAATCTCCCCTGATGAGGCAGAAATACAAGGTCTGTTGCTCTCACATTGAAAGTAGGTCGGTGGTCTCTGTTTTTCACGGTCTATTCTCCAACTTTACTCCTTTCACTCTCTCAGTCCTCTGACAGTCAGTCTCCAGCAACTCCAGGATGCACACGTTCCTCCAGTAAACCCCCACCTCATTAAACTTCCAAAATCCAGGCCGATTGCACACCTCAACTCTTTTATTCCTCGAGTGTCCTGTAAATGCAACCACCTTCCAGAGGCTGTTCCATCTCACTCTTCCCCAAGGACTTCAAGCAAGCAATGCACCGCCATCTCTTGCACCCCCAATTCTGACCCATGATCTTTATTACCCCCATTAACTTTTCCTCACTCAACCATTATATTTGCTAGTTTCAGTTTCCTCTCCTCCTCTCTCTCCTCTTTCCTGTTCGTTCATTCCTTTGATGTTTATCCCATTGTCAGTTCTACTTTGCTCTATATGCTTTACAATTTACGTATGTATGTATGTATGTATGTATGTATGTAAGTATGTATGTATGTAAGTATGTATGTATGTTCCTGATACGTTTCCAAACCCCTGGGATAATTTTCCGAAGAAATGCTGCACTGCACCACTTTAACATGTGCTAGCTGAGTGTCACAATAAAAACTTTCAATTCTTAAGCAAATTGATGTGAAAAGCACTTTGGCCGATCAGCATCACCCGTCGTGTGCCTCCCTTGGCGGGGTGAGGGGCGGAGCTTTTTGTACTGAGTTGCAAGCCAAGTTTGATGCTCTGGGGAATTGAAACGATTTAATTTAAATATTTATTTTTCATATGAAGAATGGAAAATAATATTGTAAACAAAGGTTCCACACTCTGTATGGAACTCCACCGAGTCGAGTAACGAGTACTGAGGGAAATGGTCAAGGAAACGAGGAGGCTATTCGGCCCATCATTGCTATGTTGCACTCCTGAGTTAATTTTTGCTGTCGGTGTAAAACGTCCATTTCTGAGCTTATATGTTTTTAGCAGCTCCAAGAATGCTCAGCGTTGTTCTGTCTTCTTCTGTCTTCTTCTGTCTTCTTCTTCTGACAAAACCTTTATATTAGGACTCAGCTCTTTAATAACACGATCCGGATCTCCTTAAATACTAAGCACCTGTACACATCGTCGCATTGAGGGTGCCTTTTGAGAGCGTCTATCATGAACTTTTAAATATATTCGGACATTTGCTTTAAAGTTTCGAAAACTTCACGTTACTATTTAAAGATTATTCCATTTAATGTATTGTAAATTCGTAAATACATTATTTATTTCGTAAATACACTATATTTCGTAAATACGTAAATACACTATGACGGGTCTCGCTATTGGCTTAATCAAGGCACGTGACGAAATATCGGAAGTTGTTGTTTTTTTTTTGGTTTTTTTTTTAGCCGACAAAACCTTTAGGACGCTGCTCTTGGACATATTTGTCCTTGTTTTTTCTTGGTGCTTCTAATCCTCATTCATTGTTCCTCCAAGCGTTACTCTGTTTCCTGATATTTTGCTGTTGATGCGTTTCCCTCCTCTCCACTGTGTTTATTTACTGTATTTAAGGCCTTGCTTATTTATGACTTAATCTTAGTGAACAACAATCTTATTGATGCTTTACTAAAGGCTAAATAAACTGATGTTAAGCCTGTTATTGGCTTAACGGTTAAGGTGGCTGGCTTATAGATCTTAAGGTCTTAAGTTTGAGCCCCTGTTCCCGTTGAATTAACTCCAGGAGGGGTTGACTCAGCCTGTCATCCTTTTGAGGTCAGCGAAATGAGTACCAGTGTACTGGTAATCGAGGGCACTGCATCAGTGACACAACTGTGCCCCCAAGAAATGATGCAAGCAGTAGCTACCAGATCTTGATCGGGTAACCCAACTTGTAGGGTTTCGCTTGTTGTGCAGAGCTGGAAGGTAAACAGCTGGTATACACATAGTTGGTTATGAAGCAGGTAGAATCACCTGGCTACCTCAAAAGATGTCCCGTCCTTTAGGTTGAGGAAAGATTCTTCTTCTTTTTGTGCAACAGTCCTGCTGCAGGCTGCCTACATTCAAGCATGGATGTTCAAATCCCAGAGAGAAGAAGCCTTTGGGGTGGTTCGGTATATAAATAATGAATAGTTGTAAATCCTGCGTAATTATAACTTCCAATCGTGTCATATGTGTTCGAAATAAACACTAAACGTGCATTTATTCAGAGGACAAAGTAGTTTTGGAAGGATTTTTCTCCTCGAGGAGAATACACACACATGCACAAACCTTTGCTGCTCTTTCGGGTTAATTTTAATTAATACTCCCAAAAGTCATATTTTTGGTTCACGAAAAAATATTTTCACGAAAAAAATAATTGGTTCACGAAAAAATATTTTCACGAAAAAATAAGTGACCACTATATTCGTTATTGTTTGTGTGCTGTCTGTCTGTCTGTCTTTCTGTCTGTATGTCTGTCTGTCTGTCCCGAGCATAGCTCCATGGGTTTTGATCCGATCCTGAATAAATTTTGGTGGGAGGTTTATATCATGATCTAGTTGTGTTTTCCTGAAAATGGGCGTGGTGCGTCCATTATGGGCGGAGCCACGCCCAAAAAACATGTGTTTTTAGGGGGTAGCCGATTTCAATTTGCATCTTCTCCTAGGGGGTTTGTCGAATCTGACAGGCGTTTCGGTATTTGGTTAGCCCAATGGCACCTGCATAGCCCACAGAGCTCGATTTTTCATTTTCTTCCCAAGGTCAAGGCCACAAGGTCACGAACTTAGAAAATTGTGAATTGTGTTTTTAGGGGTTAGTCGATTTCAATTTGCATCTTCTCCTAGGGGGTTTGTCAATCTGGCAGGGGTTTCGGTATTTGAATAGCCCAATGGCACCTGCATAGTCCCACGGAGCTCGATTTTTCATTTTCGTCCCAAGGTCAAGGTCACAAATTGCGAATTTTTGACATAAAATCCATCTTCTCCGAGGGTTTGTCGAATCTGGCAGGGGTTTGGTATTTGGTTAGCCCAATGGCACCTGCATAGCCCCACAGAGCTCAATTTTTCATTTTCGTCCCAAGGTCAAGATCACAAGGTCACGAACTTAGAAAATCGCGATTTTGACATAAAAACCCATCTTCTCCGAGGGGTTTGTCAAATCTGGCAGGAGTTTCAGTATTTGGTTAGCCCAATGGCACCTGCATAGCCCCACGGAGCTCGATTTTTCAAGAGAGAGATATGGACAAAAAATAATTGTGGTACACCTCAACTTGTGAACACATGAGTGGAGCTACTCTTCCCAAAGGACCTGGCGGGTCTTTTATTGTCCACCAAACTAATGCTGACGGGATATATATATATTATATATAGTTATATTATAATATATTTTATTTAGATATATTTTTATATATACTAGTGCGGGCGCGTAGGTGCGTGCCCAGTATCGTGCAGCTTCGTTCCTTCGCTCTCCCGTAAACGACGACTGGATTGGCGCATTATTTCAATTAGATCAGACCAACCGTATCCATAATGGCCCTAACTTGGGAAACACCTGGGAAACATACTCAGGTCCCCAGTGTGAATTGTGACGTCCATATCAAACGAAGAAGAAGAATTGTGACGCCCCTCTCTCTCCCCACTGCCTCTCCTCCCCCCATCCTCACCCTTCTCACCCCATATCTTGTTTTTCGCTTTTTACTATGTTTTAATTTCTTATTTTATTTTTTATTTCTCTTGCCTCCCTCCTTTCTCTCCCCTCTCCCCTCTCTCTCCCCCTCTCTCGCTCCCCCCTCTCTCCCCCCTTCTCTCACCCCTATCTCGCCCTCTCTCCCCCTCCCTTCCGGCTCCACTCTCTCGCTCCTCTTCTCTGCCCCCACTCTCCCCACCCCTCATCACACCCCCTCTCCGTCCCCTCTCTCGCACCCTCCTTTCTCCCCCTCCTTGAATTGTGACGCCCTCTCTTCACCCCTTCTCTTCGCCCTCCCCTCTCTCGCCCCCTCTCTCGCACCCCTCTCTTGCCCCCCTCTCTCCCGCACCTCTCTTCCCCTCTCTCCCCCTCTTCTCCCCCTCCTCATCTCGCCCCCTCTCCCCTCGCGCTTCTGCCCCTCTCTCCCCTCCTCGCCCCCCTCTCTCCCCCTCCCCCTCTCTCCTCCCCTCTCTCCGCCCTCTCTCTCGCCCCTCCTCTGTAAATGTATTCACAAATGTCTCCCAAGCACAACATTTAATTCAAACCTTGGGAAAAAACAGCTTTCAAACCCTTGGGAAACAGCTGTTTCCCTTGGGAAAATTCAAACCTTGGGAAAAAACAGCTTTCAAACCTTGGGAACAGCTGTTTCCCTTGGAAAATTCAAACCTTAGGTTAATTAATAACTTGAAACAATTAATTCAAACCTTGGAAAAAAACAGCTTTCAAACCTTGGGAAAGACTGGAAACAGCTGAAACGGATGAAGAACGATATCAAACCTTGAAAAGGCACATGCTCAGGTCCCCAGCGCGATTGTGACGTCATACCAAACGAAGAAGAAGAAGAATTTGTGACGTCAATCGTGCAAAAACAACAAACAAAAAAAACAATTAATTGTGACGTCATTCGTGACATCATAGCACCGTGTCCTGTCATTGGTTGACAGACGTTATTGTCATTATTGGTGACAGACATTGGTCATTGTATCATGTTATTCTTTTATTACGCCAATTATTGTCTATTATTAATTATTAAATATGCTGTTATCATTATTCTGAGATATCTGGGAAAAAAATGGCATGATAAGTGGAACGACACTTCAGCTGCGATATATACACCTTTCCAACACTGAAAAAGCAATAAATGCCGTAACTTGAGAACCGCTCGTCCGATTAATATCAAAACCTTGAAAAGGCACATCGGCGGGTCCCCGGCAATATTCCTGGAAAGTTTCAATAGATCGGACCGGTGGTTGTCGAGAAACGGTGGTCGCAGACAGACAGACTCACAGACACAGACACAACACACACACACACACACACACACACACACACACACACACACACACACACTACACATACACACCACACAACACACACACACACACACACACACAGATTGCGGATTTATAGATAGAATGAACACTTTTCTAGGAGTGGAACTGCTTGTAAGTTTCGATTCTGGGCTTACATTTTGTAATTCTCCTTCATTTAAGAGATACTCATGGTGATCGCATGTGCGGAAATGACCTAAAGCAACGAACGCTGATGTCTCCTGCATTTATAAGCATTGCAATGTACCCAGCTATCCGTAGCTATGTGAACAGGCATTCAATAGTATGAGTGGAAAAGTGAAAAAAAAAAACATTCGTTAAGAAATCGTTGCGTCTGTTCCATGTCAAAGCATGGTTGTGCAGGCCAAAAAAACATGGCGGCTTCAGACCCAGCGAGGTTAACCAGGAACACCCGAGACCCCAGAGAGCGAGGTGGCCGAGGATTTGCCTGATGAAGATATAATTAAATAAGTTTTAATTATCTTCAAAAAGGGTGTTTTCTTAGTTTGCATGCAAAGATTCAGACTGCTAGGTTTTATGGTTTTGGAGTTATGGGACACACTGACACACTGACACACACAACACGCACACACACCACACACACACACACAAACAAACACACACACACACCAAACACACACACACACACACACACACACAAACACACACACAACACACACACACACCACACACACACACTGACATTTATTAGTATAGAATATTACAAACCCTTTTGTACACTCTTGTTGAAAGCTCCAACAGATAATGACTTGCGGTGATGATAAAACAATCCTTAAACGTTGATTGAGTGAGATTGATGCTTTTTTTTCATTGTTCAACCACGATAATATACGCAAACCCATATGATGCATTTCATCATCCGAGCAAGTTGCCCGTGCCCACACAGGATTCTAAACGGGGTTGGATGGAGGTGGCAAAAATGTAAATGGAGTCTTCTGTCATCGAGCGCAAAGCTGGCAGCAAAATTCCCAATTATTGCCACATCTGATTTAATCTCTCATGGTGGCGAGGTTGCTCCATTTGAAACTGTTTGTTCGAATATACGAGTATGTAGCTTTTTGATGCTTTTAGGATTGGTCATAAATATTGTATTCGTGTCAAAGCCAATGACAATTGCTAATTAATAGGAGATAGTCACAAATAATGATGCTTCCATATGATGCATTGATAGTTATTAGTATGAAATAATTTTGCATTTTCGATCGTGTAGAGCAGGAATATTTGTCATCGCCCTGCAGGATTCTATGCAGAATCATTTTGCACGCTAAACCGTTGGGACTTGGTATTATGATCGATGCAACTCTCGATGGAGAGAAGCTTACATATGAGGAGGAAACGAAACCATGCCTCACGAAGACAGCCGTTAATTATAACTCCTGATGGACTGTCTTCATCCACGCCTCTTGTTGCATAACGATAGTGGAAATCTCTCTTCTGATTCGTTTGTTCTGAAGATTTGTTGTGAATGGCCACATGCAGTAGGAAGCAGCTGCCTTGTGAGGTTCCCACTTGTCAATGACTTTGAGCTTTTCAAATCAAAAGAGGAGCACATGCTGTCAAATGTGGTTAAACGGTCACCACGTTGACGTGTGACTTACCTCAAAACTCAAAAAGGGGTTATCTATTAATTACGAAGCAAAATTGAACAAATTTTGAAACCATCCACACACTGCGCCACACTCTTCACCGGTGTATTTCTTGCTACCTCCTCTGAACTTTTCTCCCTTCTCTCCTTCATACACTCACTTTCTTCCTACTTATTCCCTTCGATTGAACCTCGTTTTGTACCCTCCCCCCTTTCTCCACTCCCCTTAGTTTGGAGGCAATTAAATAAATGGCCTTCTATGGACATGTTTTCTGTCTGGGGTTGACCCCTACTTCGGCGACGGCCTAGATGGCACCAGGGCCCTTTTCCCAAATTCTGCTCTTTCTTTCTTGCTCCCCTTCCATCTGCCCTATTCAGTCTTTCCTTCTCCTTTGGCTGCTTCCCTTCTCCATGAAATGCAGTGAACATCACTCCGTCCACAAAAAGGGTGCAAAAACAACCCCTTACCAATTATAGACCAAAGAGTTGCTTCCATTTCCAAGTAGAGTCATGGAGTCCACTATCATTTTCCGATGTCAAATTTTTCTGTTTGCAAAGAGTCTGATCTATGACCTCCAGCCAAGTCTCAACTCTGGACATACTATCTGTTCCCTCTCAGCAATAGTTGAAGGCCCGCTTTCAAACAAAGGTGATGGCCGTCATCCTGGACATATGTCAGGCATTTGACACAGTCTGGCTCGTGCTTGACTGGCCAAGCTCTCTGCCTATGGCATTGAGGGCCACCTTCATTCCTTAATTCCTGACCTCCTCCACCATGAATTCAACATGTTTTCAAAAATGGAACCTCTTATCCCTGTCACAATGGAAGCTGGAGTTCCCCAAGGCTTTGTGTTTGATCCTTCCCATTCCTCATCTATACAAATGACCGTACTGACATCTTGAAAAACCCTCTCTTCCTTTTCGCAGACGACTCTACATTGTTGTCATACAGTAGCCCATCTTTCTGCTAGGCAGAAAGCAGCTGCATCTCTCTGCTGATTTGGAAAGGATTCGAGTCTGGTCTGAAAATGGACATGTCTAACAATCCTAGAAAATCTCAGTCTCACCCTATCACTCTGGAATGACATCAAAAGAAGCTACCTCTCTATTTCCTTGTTCATTCACTGGATGATGTTCAGTCTCTTGAACTTCGAGGCCTCACCATCCACCATGATCTTTCCTGGGCTGAGCACGTAGCAAAGCGGTCTCCAAAGCCAGCCGCAAACTCAGCATCCTCCATCGATCCAAGTCTTTCGTTCGAAAAATCAGAGCTGCTCGCAGTTTACAAACCTTTGACGATAGTCAAATGGAGTACTGCTCCATGAGTACTGCTCCAAATGGAGCAATCTGCTATTGCCTCGTGCACAAGCATCACATTTATCTCTACTGGTTTTTGTGGAAGCAAAGCTCTCAAAATAATTGGAATCTCCCCTGATGAGGCAGAAATACAAGGTCTGTTGCTCTCACATTGAAAGTAGGTCGGTGGTCTCTGTTTTTCACGGTCTATTCTCCAACTTTACTCCTTTCACTCTCTCAGTCTCTGACAGTCAGTCTCCAGCAACTCCAGGATGCACACGTTCTCCAGTAAACCCCCACCTCATTAAACTTCCAAAATCCAGGCCGATTGCACACCTCAATCTTTATTCCTCTCGATGTCCTGTAAATGCAACCACCTTCCAAGGCTGTTCCATCTCACTCTTCCCAAGGACTTCAAGCAAGCAATGCACCCCATCTCTTGCACCCCCAATTCTGACCATGATCTTTATTACCCCATTAACTTTCCTCACTCAACCATTATATTTGCTAGTTTCATTTCTCTCCTCCTCTCTCTCTCTTTCCTGTTCGTTCATTCCTTTGATGTTTATCCCATTGTCAGTTCTACTTTGCTCTATATGCTTACAATTTACTGTATGTATGTATGTATGTATGTATGTATGTATGTAAGTATGTATGTATGTAAGTATGTATGTGTTCCTGATACGTTTCCAAACCCCTGGATAATTTTCCGAAGAAATGCTGCACTGCACCACTTTAACATGTGCTAGCTGAGTGTCACAATAAAAACTTTCAATTCTTAAGCAAATTGATGTGAAAAGCACTTTGGCGATCAGCATCACCCGTCGTGTGCCTCCCTTGGGGGGTGAGGGGCGGAGCTTTTTGTACTGAGTTGCAAGCCAAGTTGATGCTCTGGGGAATTGAAACGATTTAATTTAAATATTTATTTTCATATGAAGAATGGAAAATAATATTGTAAACAAGGTTCCACACTCTGTATGGAACTCCACCGAGTCGAGTAACGAGTACTGAGGGAAATGGTCAAGGAAACGAGGAGGCTATTCGGCCCTCATTGCTATGTTGCACTCCTGAGTTAATTTTTGCTGTCGGTGTAAAACGTCCATTTCTGAGCTTATATGTTTTTAGCAGCTCCAAGAATGCTCAGCGTTGTTCTGTCTTCTTCTGTCTTCTTCTGTCTTCTTCGTTTCTTCTGTCTTCTTCTGTCTTCTTCTGTCTTCTTCTGTCTTCTTTCTGACAAAACTTTATATTAGGACTCAGCTCTTTAATAACACGATCCGGATCTCCTTAAATACTAAGCACCTGTACACATCGTCGCATTGAGGGTGCCTTTTGAGAGCGTCTATCATGAACTTTTAAATATATTCGGACATTTGCTTTAAAGTTTCGAAAACTTCACGTTACTATTTAAAGATTATTCCATTTAATGTATTGTAAATTCGTAAATACATTATTTATTCGTAATACACTATATTTCGTAAATACGTAAATACACTATGACGGGTCTCGCTATTGGCTTAATCAAGGCACGTGACGAAATATCGGAAGTTGTTGTTTTTTTTTTTGGTTTTTTTTTAGCCGACAAAACCTTTAGGACGCTGCTCTTGGACATATTTGTCCTTGTTTTTTCTGTGCTTCTAATCCTCATTCATTGTTCCTCCAAGCGTTACTCTGTTTCCTGATATTTTGCTGTTGAGCGTTTCCCTCCTCTCCACTGTGTTTATTTACTGTATTTAAGGCCTTGCTTATTTATGACTTAATCTAGTGAACAACAATCTTATTGATGCTTTACTAAAGGCTAAATAAACTGATGTTAAGCCTGTTATTGGCTTAACGGTTAAGGTGGCTGGCTTATAGATCTTAAGGTCTTAAGTTTGAGCCCTGTTTCCGTTGAATTAACTCCAGGAGGGGTTGACTCAGCCTGTCATCCTTTTGAGGTCAGCGAAATGAGTACCAGTGTACTGGTAATCGAGGGCACTGCATCAGTGAACAACTGTGCCCCAAGAAATGATGCAAGCAGTAGCTACCAGATCTTGATCGGGTAACCAACTTGTAGGGTTTCGCTGTTGTGGCAGAGCTGGAAGGTAAACAGCTGGTATACACATAGTTGGTTATGAAGCAGGTAGAATCACCTGGCTACCTCAAAAGATGTCCGTCCTTTAGGTTGAGGAAAGATCTTCTTCTTTTTTGTGCAACAGTCCTGCTGCAGGCTGCCTACATTCAAGCATGGATGTTCAAATCCAGAGAGAAGAAGCCTTTGGGGTGGTTCGGTATATAAATAATGAATAGTTGTAAATCCTGCGTAATTATAACTTCCAATCGTGTCATATGTGTTCGAAATAAACACTAAACGTGCATTTATTCAGAGGACAAAGTATTTGGAAGGATTTTTCTCCTCGAGGAGAATAACACAACATGCACAAACCTTTGCTGCTCTTTCGGGTTAATTTTAATTAATACTCAAAAAAAGTCATATTTTTGGTTCACGAAAATATTTTCACGAAAAAAATAATTGGTTCACGAAAAAATATTTTCACGAAAAAAATAAGTACCACTATATTCGTTTATTGTTGTGTGTCTGTCTGTCTGTCTGTCTTTCTGTCTGTATGTCTGTCTGTCTGTCCCGAGCATAGCTCCATGGGTTTTGATCCGATCCTGATAAAATTTTGGTGGGAGGTTTATATCATGATTAGTTGTGTTTTCCTGAAAATGGGCGTGGTGCGTCTCATTATGGGCGGAGCCACGCCCAAAAACATGTGTTTTTTAGGGGGTAGCCGATTTCAATTTGCATCTTCTCCTAGGGGGTTTGTCGAATCTGACAGGCGTTCGGTATTTGGTTAGCCCAATGGACCTGCATAGCCCCACAGAGCTCGATTTTTCTTTTCTTCCCAAGGTCAAGGCCACAGGTCACAACTTAGAAAATTGTGAATTGTGTTTTTAGGGGTTAGTCGATTTCAATTTGCATCTTCTCCTAGGGGTTTGTCATCTGGCAGGGGTTTCGGTATTTGAATAGCCCAATGGCACCTGCATAGTCCACGGAGCTCGATTTTTCATTTTCGTCCAAGGTCAAGGTCACAAGGTCACGGACTTTATAAATTGCGAATTTTGACATAAAAATCCATCTTCTCCGAGGGGTTGTCGAATCTGGCAGGGGTTTCGGTATTTGGTTAGCCCAATGGCACCTGCATAGCCCCACAGAGCTCAATTTTTCATTTTCGTCCAAGGTCAAGATCACAAGGTCACGAACTTAGAAAATCGCGATTTTGACATAAAAACCCATCTTCTCCGAGGGGTTTGTCAAATCTGGCAGGAGTTCTCAGTATTTGGTTAGCCCAATGGACCTGCATAGCCACCACGGAGCTCGATTTTTCATTTTCGTCCCAAGGTCAAGTCACAAGGTCAAGGTCACAAGGTCACGAACTTAGAAAATTTCGAATTTTGACATAAAAATCATACGACCACCCTAACTTTGAGAGCTGGGATGACAATATTTTTTATGCATAATCTTGAGGTCATTCCCCACCTAAAGTCTTGAAACCATTTTGCTCTATCTCGAACACCTTGCCCGTGGCGCCCTTCAAGTTTGTTTTTACGCTGATTTCATCAAAGTATGGATAATCCGAGGAGTGCGAAATGCACATAGCTATATGACGTTATATTGTTCCTGGAATGTCCAGAGGAATTTTTTGCACCAAGGTCATAATCCTTGACCTTTGACCTTTAAAGTTCACAAAGGTCAAATTTCAAAGTTGTGGAATCGAACCGGGTTTTCGACATTCTTCGACGAACTAACTCATTC
>CM068961.1:88613872-88628763 GCA_035128595.1 Eptatretus atami
CATCCTAGACTTCTGAAACAATCTACATCGTCAAATACCGCTCGTGAACCATCGTCGTCTTCAGACTTGTATGAAATTTAATTTTGTTATAGTAGTCGTTCATAACAGAGAAGTGCAGTCAAAAAGTTATACTAAAGAGATGCAATCATACAAGGTACACCAAAATTGGCCATAACGAAGGATGTGTATATCTGTATATGTATATATAGTTGCGGTGCGGGGTCAGGGCGGGAAGACCACGAGGGGGGAAAGTTATCTCAAGTTCCCACCAGACTCTCCGGAATCAGAGGCCGTCGCACATGGTTAACTCCGTGATGCGCCAGGTCGCTAATCGACCGTGAATGCCAATAACTCAACCATGTGACTTAGGTTCCTCCGTCTCAGGTTTAATCGGTTACCTAAAATAATAATATGACCGAATTACTGGGGAACACACCCTCGATGCCCTCGGTACACCTTGTCCGAACCGGGTCACCTTACCGGGTCAGATGCAGCCGAGCGAAACTGCTAAGGAACGTACCGGCTAGTAGAACGGATCGTTGGGAAATAAAGTCCCAGCTTGGCTAGGACACGGACCATGCTGGACCAATGAAAGAAAAGATGAAAACGAACTGGGAACATTTCTGCACAAGCATTTATTAACAAACAGGCGAGGAAAAATATGTGGCAGAGAGAATCGATTTATTGTTGCATGCAAGCAGGGATAGTAAGGAATGTGTGGGGTGTGACAACAAGGCAAGCAACTTACTAAAGTGGACACAGAGCAGACTTATCCCGATATATCTTCTAAACTCTTAACTTAGGCTAGGACAGGCGCCATCATACGCACGCACGCATGCACGCACGCACGCACGCACGCACACACACACACACACACACACACACACACACACACACACACACACACACACAAAACCTGATGAAGATGAGATAATCAGAAGAAAGGAGAGAAGATGAGGGCTAACGGCCTCTCATTACCTTGCACGGTCAGCTACACAGTGCGTTTTGAGGGATGCTCCGCTGAGCTATCCCAACTTGAGAGTCAGCACGTTGTCTCCTGATTGGTTACTGTCCGGGCTCAGTGTGTGCTCCGCACAGGTCCAGAGCATAGGTGGAGCTGACAGGCAAGAAGTGCAGTAGGCGGACCCAGCAGCACACGAGGAAGGCGGTGGGTGGAGCCAGCAGGCGAGAAGGGCGGGAGGTGGAGCCAGCAGCATGCGAGGAAGGCGGAGTCAGCGGATGAACATGGAGATCCAGACCGAAGCGAGGTGAGAGTGGGCGGGTGTAGAGTGTAGAGGTTGAGAGAGAAGCAAGGCGAGACAGTGAATGGCTTCCCGATCTGCCTTTTATAAGCCCTGTGTTGTAGGGTGGGGGTGACAACACAAAGCGACGTGTCGTCACCTGAATTGTGTGCTCCTATTGACCCCCAGATCCGCACTGACAGGCTCCTTCAGCCGGAAGTGGTCCCATTCGTACATCTGGCACTACATGGCCGAGCCGCGGAATTGACTCGCACCGAATACCACGACATGAATCATCTTGCACGGAACTCCGGGGCCATGTTCCAGCGACTGGCCGAGGGTTGCATCAGTCCCACATGCCCGTTCAGACACCCTCAGCACTCTGCGGTTGGCGTTGGTCAATGCGCTTGTTCCTTCCACATGCCATGGGGCCTGAGCGGTCTGGGCCATGCAGCACGCCTCTGCTTGGTGGCGACTGCATCGAGGTGGAGGTGCGAGGAGGTGCGGGATGACCTCTGCCGTTTGCGGGATATATTGGTGGCCGAGGTGGTGAGTGAAGGTCGACAGTGAGACCCCGTTGTAAATCAACGCGCAGACCTGAATAAAGATGTGCACCATGTGCATCCCGTACAGTGCGGTGATGATTATCACAGAGCTGTACACGTGTGTGTCTGTTATCGTGCATTTGTGCCTGCTCCGCTTTTTATCATTGATTGAAGGGAAGGGTTGGATGTAAATCAGGGTTGAAAAGAAGACATATATAATTATTAGATGCAGAATCGAATAAAAGGGCGCACCACGCACTTCCCATGCAGTGTAGGTGGAGGTTATCGCTGGGCTGTATGTGTCCCGTGCAATCTGGTGGTGGAGTTTTTCACTGTGATTTTCACAGGTGGCCGTCTGGGTGCAGTGCCTGCTTTGACTGATTCCATGGATCAGAGGAAAGAGTTGGAATGAAGAGAGAGAGATAATTAGACCTAGCTAAAAGACCCACACAACGCACTTCATCCCGTTAACCAATTAGACATGAGGGGAAGGTCTAACTGCACGTATACTAACGAAATATCTGTCTGGAGATCACTGTATGTTGGGTGCCATTGCCTTATAGGCATGCGGTTTTCAGAACCACAAATATATATATATATATATATATATATATATATATATATATATATTATATTCAATACTATCTAGTTGTAGAATTCCCGCCGTCGGCGTGCGAACGACCGCGTCTAACCAATAGCGGTCGCTTCGCCCACCGAACGGACAATCCAGTCGTGACTTTCTGGAACAACACCAGAAACAGTCACGGGTGGGTTTTTAATCCCACCACGGCCCAGTCCGTATTCTACCACGTGAAATAGGGTCAATCGCCGAATATCGATATACCTAAGTACCCGCGCGGGTAACCTACCGAGGGACCGTACCTCGGCAAAGGCCTGCTTGGACACGAACCGCTTAAGCAGTCTGTTCCGTTCTGGATAACCGAGCGGATATTATCGCCAGACCTCGCGGACCCGATTCTATTTATCGGCATTTTAAAAACCAACTATATTCCGAGGGCAAGATGGGGCAGTTCAATAAGGGAATGGACGCAACAAACAGGTTTACATTCACACAAGGACATTTATTATAATAAAGCACGTATGCAATTAAACAAGGCAAAACACGTATGCAATTATAACAGCAACAAAAGCACGACAAAAGAACTACAACCATCTACTTATTATGTACAGTCACTTGCACTTAAAAGCAGTTCCTACTTTATTAGATGGGCCCACGGACACACGTACGCACACACACACACCAAGAAATGGTGGCAGAGGCCTTTAATAACTAGCTCCAGCTCAGAGGACAGGTGAGCTGAAACCATCTCGAACCTCTCCACCTCGTGTGGTCTTCAAGTTGTTCGGACCCGGGCTCCAGCGAGAGCGAGCTGGATCCAATCGCCGTGAGCTGCGATCCTTCCCGAGCTCCCGCGAATCCTCCCGCGCTTCTCAACACGTGCTGGTGAGACGAGGCGCCGATCCTTCCCGTTGATGCGTCGCTTCCCGAGGAACCACCTCCCGCACTTCTCAACACGTGCTGGTGAGACGAGGAGCCGATCCTTCCCGTCGATGCGTCGCTTCCCCGAGGAACCACCTCCAAGAAGAGGTCGATGAGTCGCACCAAGCCGGGAACCGAAATGGAGAACAAAGAGCTCCACAAACCAAGAAGAAGAAGAAGAAGCCACCATTCGCAGCTCGAGCCAAGCACACGGCTCATCTTCCTTCAAAAACAAGGCAGCTTGAAGCAAAAGCTCTCCGAGCCAAGCAGAAGCTGAAGCTCACGGAACCATCAAAGCAAAAAGCCTCCTCCCAAGCCAGGCCTCAGCCGAAGCTCACTGAGCCAGCCGAAGCAAAAATCTTCCGAAGGCCTCAACCCTAACGCAACCAAGCAGGACCCGACGGTTGGCTGAACGGCTCCCCTCAACTCTCTTCTCCAACTCTGCCCTCTCCAACTCTGCCCTTCCCACTCTGCCCCTGAACAAAAGAAAAACATCCCTCTTTCCTTCGCCGCCCCCCTCCTCCACGCCCGGCGTGATCATGCCCTCGTGATCCATCCCCACGCTCACCACGGGTGGGAGGGAGTTGTTGACATCATGAGTCACGGTCCGGCAGGGTTCTTCCTCTTCGCAGAAGAGGGGAGGGATGTCTCCATTGTTCATTCCCTAACTATTAAATCGATCCGCTGCGCATCTAATCGATTTCTGAACATTTAAACAATGAAAGGTGAGCTATCTAGGGACCAAGCACTTATCGACATAGCTGACTAAAGGAACCTGTATGTTGTGTGCAATCGAATTCCCAAATTCGTAACAATATATATATATATATATATATATATAATATATATATATATATGTTGTTGTTCGTCTTTTGGCTGCTCCCGTTAGGGGTCGCCACAGCGGATCATCCGTTATGATCAGCATACTGATTTAGCACAGGTTTTACACGGATGCCCTTCTGACGCAACCCTGGTCGCCTCTTATGACACAGGGATATATATATATAATCTACATATATCTATATATCTATATATATATGTAGATATATACATATATATATATATATATATATATATATATATATATAATACATATTTGGTCGGCCTCCATTTGAACCCACATATGGAGATAACAACCAACGAACACACACACACACACACACCCAACCCTCACACACACACACACACACACACACCTAACTGGCATGTTAAAGTCGTCATTCAAATCAAGTAGAAGGCACCAGTAGTTAACTTTTGCATATTAAACTTCAGTGAATGAAGCTGATTGCAGGAGAATTTCAATGTCATCATTAAATTGTTGTTAAAAGTCCAGGTGACTCATAATGACTTTCAGGAAGGCAGAATTATGTCTGCCACTTCCTCTTCTGGGCGTGTGTTCCGTAGGCAAGCGGCCTGCTTATCGCTTGCCAAGCAGCTTGATTGATTAAAGTGCTCAAGCAAGCATTCCAACGGAACAAAGTGCTCGGCAATGCTTAACAACATGGCTGTCTCCATGTAAACAATGCCATCGTGGTACTTGAGCAAATACTGTCCAGGTTGTCGTTTTCAGTTTCACTGGATCCTCTTGTGACAACTTCCCCAAACGAAGTTATTACCTCGCACACGTGAAGTGAAAAGCAGGGTTAAGCAATTGGCTCATGTCCGTCCGTTTGTCTGTTTTATCAGTTTATGATCAAGGAAGAGCATATTTAATAATTGAATGTTATATTCTGAACACAAATGGAAACATGAATATAAAGACAATTCTTTCATTTTACTGTATTCGTCTCTGAATTCATGCCCATCGCAAATGTGCAGAGAGGAGTGAGATAATATTTTTATTTGATGAAAATTTTTTTTCCCCAAGTTTGTTGGTCTGGAGCGTTGGTCTGTCTGTCTGTTTGTCACACGATTTTTGGCCATAGTTTTCAAGCAATCATTCTGAATTTTTTTGGGGTATATAGTTGACCAGCCATAGACAGCAATGCTTAATTTTGGTGAAGATCCGAATCCGGGTCAGGATCTGAGAATGATTTAAATGATTCTTCACCATTGAGAAATCAGGCCAAAAACTATATATAGAACAATATTAAAAAAAGGTTATGGATCGATTCACACGAAACTTGGTGGACAGGTTGGGAGTGTCGCTAGGAAGAATTGGTTCAATTTTGGTGAAGATCCTAATTCAGATCTTTCTAAGATAATTATTTAATTTTTTTTACTGATTCTTCACCATTGAGAGATGGGGCTAAAAACGACATTGCATGATAGAGTATCTCAAAAAGTTTTGGACGGGTTCGGATTAAACTTGGTGAAAATGTTGGGTGTGTGACAATGGCGAATTGATTCGATTTTTGTGAAGATCCGAATCCGGATCCGGATCCGAGAGTCTTTCAAGTGATTCTTCACTACTGAGAGATGGGGCCAAAAACTATGTATCGCATGAGATCTCAAAAAGTTATGGATCAGTTATGACAAAACTAGGTGAATACGTTGGTTAGGTGACAAGAACAAGCCGATTCGATTTGGGTTGAGGTCTGAATTCAGATCTGACCTCTCAGTGGCATACAAAATGTAAACTATTCAGCCTGGCGGAGGCATGTTCTCAATGGAGTGCCGTTCCGTTTCGCCAAGTGTCACTCTATGAGTGATTTTTCATTACTCTGTCTGCCTGCCTGGCAGACAAACAAAATTGACAATCATTCCAAACAGGACACTTACTGTTTTAAAAGATGTCATAAAGGACACACATCAGGCACTAAGAACTAATGTAATGTGTTAGATAGGGTGATGTAATGGGAAAACTGGAGAAAACAGCAGTAAAACACAGCATTAATTTATTTATACACCTTTAAAAGTCTTTAAACCTTTATTTATATTGAATTATACACTGTACTTGAACACTGTATAACACAAATCGCCTTCATAATACTTCCAGGAACCATCAGTTTTGCAATACTTGGACATACTGGTGTAGTGAGGGGGGAGGGGGGAGATGTACCGCTGTGACGAGGTGAGGGTGGGGGTGGGAAAGTGCCCCGAGTGGCACCTTTTGGGGGTGGCAAAATTGTTGCGTCTGTAGTGACTCTTTTTTTTCTTTACTCATTAATACATTAATTCATTATTTATTTATTTTTATTATGCGAATATTTTGAAATTGAGCAAACATGTGAACTCCAGAAGCCAATCAGTTGTGTCCTTCCAGAAAGTGCCAATTGATGCAGGGGATGCTGGAAGGCCAGTACAAACGAGAGCTCCTCACACAACATGGGAAGGAACCAAAAAGACTTCTGGTTTGGTCCGACGAATGTGCTGCTGCTGCAGTGATGTCTTCGCAAGCAGAGGCCCACGATGCTTGTCGATCCGAAGTCAGATGCACCACTATGTATCATGGTGGATGTGTCAGATGTGGCAGTTGGTGGATTATTCCAACAGCATGTAGAAGGGAAGTGGGAACCCTTTTCCTTTTTTTTCAAAAGGTTGCAGCCAGCAGAGAAAAGGTACAGCACCTTTCGTCAAGATACATCCAGCAAGGTGTTGGTTTCGTGGTTAGCATGGGTGGCTTGGGATCCTAGAGTCCTAAGTTTGAGCCCTGTTGGCTGTGGTCCTTCTCCATGCATGCACGTTTTGCATCCTGTTTATTTCTGTTACATCATGATCCCTTCAATGTGCTCGCTCTTCCATGAGCAACATATTGTATACAAAGAAAGAAAAAAAAACAACAAGAAACATCTCTTTAGATGATGGAATGGACATACAAACATAGATTACATTTTGAGTTAACTAGTTATTATCTCACCACCTGGATGGAAATTAAAAAATGGTTTTTTAAAATTAGTTTTTCATGAATCATCCATTGAGTCATGAATCATGCAAAGTTTCAAAACGATGAGGCCCACCTGGTCTGTCCAGCAGATTGTCGAGGCAGGGATTACTTTTCGGCACTCCAGACCAGGGCAAAAGCAAAAAAAGCAAAATTCCTACATCGGTCAAAACTGACAAATCTTCTTTTCGTTCATCATCATCCATCATCATCATCCTCATCATCATCATCATCATCATCATCATCATCATCCCTGCCAAGGGCCAGCAAAAAAAGCTTTTCAAAGCATTATTTTGTGAATGGCCAGCATCCATGCTTAAAATGTCCCTTGGGGTGTGACAATCATCACCTGGAGGGGTGCCACGCTGGATTTTTGCATTAAAGGTCACTCAGAGGTTAAAGGTCATCCAAGGGGCTTATTTTAGAAGTAGTACCATAAGCGTGCAGATTTAACCACATAAATAGGCTTAAACTGTCCGAATTCCTAGATAAATGTCAATGAAAGGTATTTTGTTTATTTTAAAAGAAACAAAAAACAAATTTGGGTCAAAGGTCAAGTGTCACAGCCCAATGGTCCATGCATCTATTAGGACCACACTCTGTACAGCACATCAGTGCTGCTAAAACAGTCTCCTGGGATATTGGGCACAATCCTGGACGTCGCCACTCCAATACAGGATACTTAAATTGCTCAATCACCCAACAAACTGGTATTCATTTTGCCAACCTCCGAAGGATAACAGGCAGTCAACCTCACCTTATATTAATTCAACAGCCAAGCAGGATTTGAACTCAGGATGCATCAGAACTCAAGCCTTCCACCCTAACCATAAGGCCAACACCACGCATGTTGCTCCCAATAGTCAAAGGTCAAATATAAGATATTTCACTAAAAACTCTTGATTACTTGAATTTTTGTTTTTCAAACGACTCAATTTCACTCATTTTACTCAATATCAAGAATAACAAAATACACAAAATAATTTTGGATGCTTTTGAGAAATTTTTTATTTCAACTATTCAAAAACATGATTTTGTATTTTCAAAATAGTATAGCACTTGTGTATTTTCACAGTACTTGCGCAATACTCAGTGACATGAAGATATTCCACAGTTCATCATTGAATATACTGTCAAACTACAGCAGCCTCTAAGGTGTTTGCTTATGGCATCAAACCTGTTGACAACAGTTGTCATCGCATTGTGGTCATCAGCTTGTGCTTGGAGGATGGGAAACATTCCTGCAGTTGCTCCAGGCTGGTTTTCTTACAGCGGGCTTTGTGGAAGCCCCCCCCCTCTCCACCCACAGAGGAATCCTTTGGTCTTCTGGGCAGAACTGTCTCACTATAAGCCAGGATAGGTTTGATGGGTAGCTTGGCTCATATGTACATCTTCCTTCAGCAAGTTTTCAGTCTCAAATTGCATTCCATTAGCTAAGACAGGCACAGGCCTTGTATTACCTGGCGTTTTGGCCTTTTCAATATTGTGGAACCGTTTCGGAACACCCTGATCTATTTTCTTCATTCAGTTCATCCGTAAAGCTTCCTCATCATCACGAATATGCACATATACATTCCTTCCTTACTATGAAATCATTTGGGTGCAGTGGAACATATTTTTCCCCTCCAGTGTAGCTTCAAGTACATCTTTATTGTCACATGAAAATTGGATCAGTGGGACTGCAACGAAGTTTCCTGGGATGTACACATTTCCATTTTCGACATTCTTGTCAAAGACATTGATGGCAATGGCATTGTCCAGTCTTCTTGTCATCTCAATTCCAACTACATGGTTGGTTGCGTGAAACAATTTCACCAGATTTTCTGATCTGGTTGCCTGGTGCAAAGAAAGTCCAAGTTCAATGTGCTTTTGAGTTAATTTCTTGCTATTTAAAACGCCATAGACAATGTCCTGTGCTATATTGCATACTTTCATCTTGATTTCAGAGTTCTCAGGGCTGTCAGCTTCTTCATCTAGCACAGATAAGCCACCAAAGAGAAGTCAAAGGACCACATACAGTCAGGAATAACTTATAATGTGTTCCATGCCTAAGCCTTTCCAATATTTGTCATGCCCGGGAGTATCTTGGAGATCAGCGCTCAACTTCAGAGATACATGGACCATGTTTTGGAGCATAATTGTTTCTCCAGATTGAGACATTTCCATCAACTCTCCAAACGATTCCTCAGAAGAGTCGGTCCCTGATCTAGCAAACATGAAGGCTCATGTCACGTTTTTGAAATGACAAAATCCGACATATCTCCTGGATACATCAATAAAGCTGCTTTGGGGTCTGGAGGACGAACAAAATTTGCCTTGTGGCCCAGACACTTCAGAATGTCATCATGGAAAGATTATCTCCTGGAAATATACTTGAGGTGTACCTCTGTACTATTCTTTTCTTCAATAATCTCGCTGCATCATGCCCCTCCGCTGTTCATGTCGTATACATGGCCACATGCTATCCCAGCTTCAAGGCTTGTGCACAACTCTGCCAAGGCTTCATCGTTGCTGGATACTTCGGATTTGGACTGCTTTTCTGACCTCCGTTCAAATTTGATAAGGCACTTTAGATGATACTTTCCTTCCCCAGCTATGAGATCATTGATGCCAGAGAGTCTCAGTCTCATAACATGATCTGACTTTGCATTTGTCAATATTGTTTCTGATTTATCCAATGTCTCAACACGATGCACCTTTTGCTGTTCATCTGATTGGAAAAATAAGCATTTTTTTCCCAGTCAACAGGTGTGGAACACAGTTAACGCAAAGTAATTGGCTGGCTGTCATCTTCCACTGTGTTTGTCGAAGACTTATTAAGTTTTTTCATGAGTCTCTGAATATGCCTTGAAGATGTGAAAGAACTGTCGCATGTTTTGTGCCATTGTATTCTGTCGCTGTTCCATTCAGAATCAGGTACAACATCCAATCTGTCTAAAAGTAAGAAATTTGCAAGATTTCTTAATATTCTCATTTCCAGTGCACACCTTCTAACGAACAAGGCCAATGTTTCAACACAACTGCGTGTTCACCATGGTTTCTTTTCTAAGACAAAAAAACCTATGTCTCTTCCATTGGAATTGTCAATGGTGACTTACAACCGGGCATCTTGGGCAGTGCACAGAAGCGTTTTTTGAAACAACAATAAATACAAGGCACAGGGAGGTGAAATTCGCTGCACATGATGTGTAACACACGCAGAGGAAAACAAGTGTTCATTTACATCTGCAGGATGTCTAATAAATTAAGAAGATAAAAGCACACCTGACACTAGGCCGAGGCTTCAGTCTTTGGCATGCTCACGAGGCTGAACCGTTAAAATGAAACATCCCAGAAGATAAAGAAAATATGATCGCATTTGTACATGTCGTGTTTTAAAATAATGCTTTTTCTTGCTTCGAATTGAAACATCATATCTTGCAGTGTCCTTGAATATTTCAAATAAAATAATTCCAACCCATCATTTTTGACGGGCTTTTAAACTGGAATGATATATTTCTTGATTTTATTTGAAACTCTGAGAAATTTTTATAACATACAGAACTTTCAGTACTTTGATTTTCGTCTTTGGAAAAACGATTATTACCCAAAATTAAGCAATTATAAAAAATTCAAATTTACAAAATGTGCCTGGCAATATTTATGATCATGAAATGATCAGGCATTCATCCTACCATTGTCTTTGAGAAATTATAACTCATCCAATTTATGAAAGTGTTTTCTAATGAAAATATATCTGAAAATAAGACTTCATGAGGATAAAACATGACATGTTTCTTGGGGTTCAGAAAGTGAATGAATTGCAAATGATATGTAGAAATGTACCCAATGACATTTGACCCCGAAATGACCTGAAACGCAAAAATACAGCGTGGCATTCCCCCAGGTGATGATTGTCACACCCCAAGGAACATTTTAAGCATGGATGTCGGCCATTACCAAAAAAAATTATATATATATTAGCCGTCTTTTTGGCCCTTGGCAGACTATATTTTGGAGTTGACTATCTCAATGGCAATGACTCTCGTGCCATCCAAGAGAGTTTTACTTTGTGCAGCATCCATTGCTATCATAATTTTAATAGCTTGAAAGGATTCCATGAAAAGTATGCAAAACTGCATTATTTTCTAAAGGATTAGGAAAGAATCAGAGGGGTGGGCGGGACTACGACTGTCAATCAGCCTGATGAGGGTGGAGCCGCCAGACACACCCATATCGGGCCAATCAGACCTATGTGGGTGTGGTTAACGGTGTAATATTATTTGGAAGTTGGTGAAAGTAACATCCCACACATATATCTATAAAGTACATACTATTTAGAATGTTAGATCGTCTATAAAGTATGTACAGTGCCAATACAATGTGAGCACGTCGATAAAGTTTGTACTATGACATTTGTAAATCAGTAGTAGAACATCTCCATATATTTCTAAAAAACAAAGAAAGAAACAAAAGTAATAAAAAATTTAAAATGAAAAAGGATGTGGGATTTACTCCAAAAAATTATGTAAATGAGGTAGAGATGATCAAAAGAAATGTCATGTGAAACCATCCCTACATCCTCTGAAGAAAAATGGTTGACCCCACACAAGACATCAAGTGTGTGTGTGTGTGTGTGTGTGTGTGTGTGTGTGTGTGTGTGTGTGTGTGTGTGTGTGTGTGTGTGTTCAATATAGCTTGTCTTTCCAGAGACAATAATATTCAAAGAAAGATTAGGGATTGTTTCACATGATAATTTCTCTGACCATCCATACCTTGTTTGCATAATTTTTGGAGGAACATCCCGTTATCCTTCTCATTTTAAAACTGTATTTATTACTTCATATTATAGGCTAACGTTTTGTGACAGACAGACAGACAGATTGTGAACCAATTGCTCATAAACCTCGCACTTTGTGCTTCGCACAGGGGTAATAAAATGAAAGATTTGGATGTATTATTCAGGTTAAAAATCGTGTGTTATTCACACTAGTAGATACCCGCCCACGAGCGATCGTTTGCACACTCGCAACACGTTCTTCTGATGCGTACCTTTAATTGGGCGGTGTATAGGTAACTGACAGCTCTGTATAGGCAAAAAAAAAAACAACCCGGGTTACGTGATGAGGAAAAAAACATACCTCCTGCTGATAATTAAAACACCTCACTATACTGGAAAATGGGGCAGGAATACAGGACTGGAAATTGTGGTGACTTGAAATACTCTCCACCATCTGGAGGCGGCGATACACGATTTATAAACATTTACATCGAGAATTTACGTTGACTCCTCCACAATCCCCCCACTGCCCAAGAACACCAGCAAGAACAGAAACAGCCCTAAATATTAATTGGGGTCATGCTGATCCTGGCTGTAATCGGCCTGGAACTGTAATAGTTGTGAGACACAAATAAACAAACAAACAAACAAACATGAAAATCTGTCTTAGCACGACACTTGGCGAATTAGTTGAC
Source organism: Eptatretus atami (assembly GCA_035128595.1). Taxonomy (NCBI): domain Eukaryota; kingdom Metazoa; phylum Chordata; class Myxini; order Myxiniformes; family Myxinidae; genus Eptatretus; species Eptatretus atami. Next base: position 88,626,437 of record CM068961.1, read on the forward strand.
CTTTCGCTGTGGTGGTCCAAGCTGTAATGTCATGGAATGTGTGGTGTTTATTCGTTCGTACATGAATAAATGACGCGACATCACAAATAACAAATCAGGCGCGCGTTGTCATGGTAACGCGCAGCAGATTGAAAATTTTCACAACTCATTAAAGCCACCATGTGACATTCAACAACTTATCATCGGTGCTTGTTGCCTTCATTCTGATCGTAGAAAATATTTGAAAATACCTAGGAACATTGCTTTTCAACCAGCTTTACGATCCGTTATCAGGTTTGAAATATGTTGTAAAACAAAAATATGTATTTTATATGTGTGTTTTTCATGTTTTGGGTGACCCTGACCTTGACCTTGGGTCAATTTCGATCAAACTTTGTACACATGTTAACATTACATGCATAAATAGACAGTATAAGTTTCATATAATAAGTGCAAAACTGTTTGAGAAATAGCCATGTGTAATTCACAAAATTCCCCATTGGTTTATAATGGGCGATAATATAAAGTGATGCAGAATCCAGATCCTGATGTTGAACATCACCAAAAGTCACATATCTATTTGCACTGTGGATTTCTATCAGCTGTTAAAATTTCATCCAAATCGGTTAAGAATTGTGACCTGGAGAACGAATAAATTTTTTTTAAATCACGCCAATAGCTAAAAACTTTGACGTCATGCTGCGAAAACTGTGCATAATTTGTACTAACATGCATTTTAAAACATTTAGATATTCTATTGAAGTTTGTTTTGGCGTCACAGGAAGTCGCGCCGACTTCCGGTCATTGAGTTATGTCCAAAAATGTGTTTTCACGTTGTGTGACGTCACGTGCGACGTTTAGTCCGATTAAGACGGGGTTTGGACGGACCGTCTCAGGTGGATTGCCTATCAGGTGGAAAAATTTTAGAACGACTGGTCCAGCCGTTTGGGCTGTAAGGACGAGCGACAACAAACAAACAAACGGAACAGACCAACATACTTGACAAAATCGAAGATTTCGCCAAGTAACAAACACCGGTCTGTGAATTATAGGAAAGGATTTATCTGATGAGACATTTATTTTCCAGAACCGTGTCGACAGCTCCCTGTTTTATCAACAGTTGTTTATTTCAATAGAAAGGTGTTGTGGGTTCCATTCCCATTCATACCAACTCGCACGCGGTAATTGTACTGATGTAGGTTTACTGTCGAACAAACTGTCGAACAAATGCTCAACAGAAGCTGAGGAAGGTCTTTATTATTCATTCAACTGAAACTGGCTGGTTATCACATGCAAATCACATGTGGTTGAACCACGTGATGAAACAACCATCAGAATGACGGGTGGTGACAAGAATACAACTTTTGGATTCAGTTAGAGCCTTTAATGTATATCGGTCCTATGGTGTAATGGTTAGCACTCTGGACTTTGAATCCAGTGATCCGAGTTCAAATCTCGGTAGGACCTTGCATTAATTATTATTATTTTTTTAACCAGATCTTATTAGAATTGGAGTCCGAGTGGCTGCCTTGAGTCTGCAAAGTCAACGATTCGATTCCAAGTCAGGTCAAATCATACCGAGCCCGTTAAAATGGTCTGTGCTGCGCTGCACGCCTCTTTTGATGCTTAACATTTGAGAATGTTTAAACTCATGAGTTGGCAACCCATGGGGTGGGTGATATTTCTTTCTAATTTTCACGTGAACTGTGGAGAGAAAAGAAACGTGACAAGATATGCCATCACCATCACCCAGAGTGCAGCAGAAACAACTTGCCCACGTGAAATGGGTCTCGTTAAAAAAAAAGACATGTCCTGTGTTGTCTGGTGTCCTTGTTTGCATGAGAGTTCCTCCCTGTTCTGGGCCTTGATGAAGAAACAACACACACACACACACCAACACACACACACACACACACACACACATATTGTGTATAATATATATATATATTGACCCCTCCCACACTCCTCTCGATGAAGAAGCTGTATAAAGCAACCCAAGAAGACCTACACAAGGTAAGCGCTACACTGTTTTGAACTATTCCCAGAGGTCCTCAACAACTATCAAGACGTTCACACATAGGACACACATGAGAATCCCAATGCTACACACCGCCTCAGCTACCGGACCGGTTTCATCACTTGCTGGCGAATCGGGCTTTCGTTGTGTAGATCTTCTTGGGTTGCTTTTCACAGCTTCTTCGGCTGGAGGAGTGTGGGAGGGGTCAATTATTTATATAATCCTAGCCACCTGGGGTTAGTTGATAAGGTGAGAGCAGATTGGCTATTTCGACAGGGCAAACCCAAGGAAAAACGAACATTTTTTCCAGTCAAGGTTTTCTCAGTGGATT
>CM068961.1:88645013-88657981 GCA_035128595.1 Eptatretus atami
CTAAACCACTCAACCGATTCCAATGAAATTTGGTAGGTAGGACCAATATTTCTGAGAATCGTGTGCTTTCGAATATGGGACCCCGGGCCCTAGCAACGGCATAGCAACGGCCCTTTAAAGTGGTCAAAAATCGAAAAAATCAAAAAATATATAAATCGAAAAATCGAAGCTTAGAGTTCTGTGCGCAATCTATCTAGCTCCCTTCATGCCAATTTGTAGCCCTAACAAAAAATATTTGGACGAGGAGATAGTTTGGGCGAGTACATGTCGAACATTTCAGAAATGAATAATTGCGAATATCTCTAAGAGAAAGAGTCTGATTTTGATGAAACTTGGGTGAAATGTGTACAATGTGGCCAGCATGTACACAAAAATGAATGGTTGCTGTGCACACCTCCGTTGCTTAGCAACAGCTAAAATACTTTATCGTACATTGTACACTTATTGTGGACTGTACAAAAAAAATCAATACCTCCGAAACTGACCTCCGAGGGACTGTTTTTTTGTGCCCAAGGAGAATGTCTTACAGCATCTATAAAAAAATAAAATCTTTAGCGAATAGATAAATGGAATTACCAGGCTGCCATTTGTTGGAGTCTCTTGGAAACATGCCTGAAATTTCACAAGGCGGTTTCTGGGCGCAAACTAAGAGGGCTGTGATAATCATATTATTGTGCTAAATTGATTGATAGCATGTACATGAATATCGGCTAGTCGCGTCGGCCAGCTTTCCATCTAGAGAGAGCAGCATGTCGCCTACGGCTTGTTTTTTTGTTTTTTGTTTGTTTGTCTCGCAACTATTACAGTTCCAGGCCGATTACATTCAGGATCAGCATGACCCCAATAATATTTAGGGCTGTTTCTGTCTTTGCTGGTGTTCTTGGGGGAGGGGAGGATTGTGGAGGGGTCGACGTAAATTCTCTATGTAAATGTTTATCGTGTATCGCCGCCTCCAGGTGGTGGAGAGTATTTCAAGTCACCACAATTTCCAGTCCTGTATTCCTGCCCCACGTTTTCCAGTATAGTGAGGTGTTTTAATTATCAGCAGGAGGTATGTTTTTGCCTCATGCACGTAACCCGGGTTGTTTTTTTTTGCCGATACAGAGCTGTCAGTTACCTATACACCGCCCAATTAAAGGTATGCATCAGAAGAACGTGTTGCAAGTGTGGAACACGATCGCTCGTGGGGCGGTACTGTACTAGTGTGAATAACACACGATTTTTAACCTGAATAATACATCCAAATCTTTCATTTTATTACCCCCTGTGCGATGCACAAAGTGTGAGGTTTATGAGCAAATGGTTCACAATCTGTCTGTCTGTCTGTTCCACAAAGTTAGCCTATATAATATAGAAGTAATAAATACAGTTTAAAAATGAGAAAGGATATCGGGATGTTCCTCCAAAAATTATGCGAATAAGGTGTGGATGGTCAGATAAAATTATCATGTGAAACAATCCCTACATCTTTCTTTGAATATTGATTGTCTTGGAAAAGACGAAGCTATATTGAAAAACACAACACACACACACACACACACACACACACACAAATCAAAATGCGGCAAAAATTAAATTAATTAGGTTTATTCTGCCTTATCGTTTTTCCTGTCAAATTTTTCTCAGCAGTTCTGGCCAAAAACTGCTGACAACACGGTTCTTGAAAAGAAATGTCTCATCAGATGAATCCTTTTCCTGTCTGTCCACAGGCCAAATTGTCCACAGGACACAGGACTGTCCTGTCTGCTTTGTCAAATTGATTTCGATAATATAAGGCTGTGAATTGTATTACTAAATGACAAACAACAAGTCTGAAACAGCAAATGGAAACCTTGCGTAGCTTTACATAAATAAAATGTATATTTACCTGTGTTAACCTTCTTCTGCTGCTCGTCACCAAAAGGCTTGGTGGGAATTGGGGGCAGGTGAACCATATTGGCCGAATACCATCTTCCGTTTCTTCCCAACCTCTGTGTTTGATGGAAGGATACTCAATATCTTGTTTCAGATATTGATACAAGATGAAAGCTTGTAAATCGCTTTTCTTGAGGTGTTCATTGGTGCTACTCTCATCTGGCAAGATACTTGACTGGATTTCACTTTCTGCTTGTCGTACATTCTGATCCTTGTTCTCACATACTCTTCATGGTCACGTCCAGCATACTGCAGGTTCTAAAGAAGTTCTTAGCATCGGCGATGTTTTCAACTGAAGTGCGCGATGTGCCAAGTTGCGAGAAGGTTTGGAACTTTCCCAGTTTCTTCATCTTCTTCAGTGGTTTTACTTTACCAACACCAAATGGAAAAGAGGTTGTATCGCACCCTGTAATGCTGTGATAGGCAGGAATGCTTGACCATTTCGTCACCAAATCGGTCAGTTCGAGCTTGACGCTAACATACTCGCGTGGTCAATCTTCATCATCCAGTCTTGTAATGGTTTAATGACAGAATAAGCATAGGTCAGGAGAACAAAGACATCTGTATCTGTCGCCCTGACAATTACAGGATCTGTTGACTTGGATGCATGGAGGATGAGTCTGGTGTCAGCTTCGTGGTGGTTGCAGGAGTCAAGCATCGCGATTTTGAGTTGCGTTATTAACCAGGTATTATCTTCCTCTGTCACAGTTAGTGGAACTTTCAGCTTGGATCTCACAGCATCGGTCTTGTAGTAATCGACTAGAAATCTAATCAGTTCTGTCTTATTTTCGGAGTTTCGCAGAAACGAGTCGCAATCTTTCCCTTTAGGCATGTCCTGTTCAGAGCTTGTGATGTGAGTTCTTCTTCCAGGTGTGCCACGGCGACGTTGAGTGAGCTCCTTCGTTGTGGCGTGTACTGATGAATCAAATATGATTCCCAGTTGCTGTGGTTTGGAGTCACTTGCTGGCAAGCAAAATTTCAACAGGCTGCTGCATATTTTCCCAAGTTTGCTGAGCAGGAACAGATTTCACAGCAGCCATTCCATCTATAAGCCAATTTCCTTCATGTGGCGGGTTCTTACGGACTGATTCAGACTCTTCTATGAGGTAGTTCCTCAATGCTGCTTTTGAACCTTGTCTCAAATCTCTCTCTGGTGTGGCTAGAGCTAGTGGGACAGAAGTCAAGGGATATGAATGTGCCTCTTCTGGAGATATTGCTTTGCCTACAAGTATACCCAAGGTCTGTCTGTCTTCTTTCAGGATATTAACAACTTTTGGGTCTTTCTTCACCTTCTCCATCCCGGTTTTGATCTTGAGCTTCGTAATCTTGTCGAAGAAATTCACTCATTCTTCCCACTGGCTTTGAGTCTCAAGTCAACAAATTCTTTATATTCTGTTCTCCGGCTTCTGCAGATGACATCAATCCTCTTACAACATCACAATCGATTTCCACACCAGTCTTCATATGACGAGCGGGACCATTCAGGAATGGGTCGAAGTATTTGTCAAGCTGAAGTACTCGATTATGAACCATATTTTCATGGTGTATTCGCGGCCGCTATTGTGGTGTCCTTGTGGGCTGAGAGGTGACGATATTTAGCCTTTCCATCAGTGTAGCTCTGATCTTAGCCATGATATGACTGGTCTTGACGAATGTGTCTGTTGTGCTCTCATTGGTACTGTATCCGCCTTGCATTGGACCACCTCTGACCTTCACTTCTCGGTTGATTGTGGTCTTGGTTATCAAATCCCCATGCATTGCAGAGAAGGGCTCACAAGACAATGGCACACCATCCGAAATTTCTCCGCCTCCAGGTCCATAATTATTGCACAGCCCCTAAACCCTCTTTCCGAGAACGGAACATTGTGGGGACAAATAAGAAGAAATATCAATTTCGAGGTAATTTGGTGGCCATTTTGGTTTTTCGTGGCCATCTTGCATTTGAGGCCAAATCCGGGTGCCCTCCAAGCTAATAACAAAGACATAAGTTTGAATGGCGGAACCACTGAGAAAACTTTGACAGGGAAACCTAAGAGGTAGTTTGAATATAATTAAGATGATTTTGACGGCCATTTTGGCAGCTATCTTGGATTTGAGGTCAAATCCGGGTGGCCCTCAAGCTAATTTTATAGGCTATAGGTCCAGTATGCCAGAACTGCTGAGAAAAAATTGACAGGAAAAACGATAAGGCAGTATAAACCTAATTAATTTAATTTTGCAGCCAATTGATTTTTGGCGGGCCATCTTGGATTTTACGCCAAATCCTGGGTGGCTCCCAAGCTAATCTCAAAGGATATATGTTCAGGATGACAGAACACTGAAAACTCTTGACAGGAAACACTATGAGCAGTATAAACCTCCAAAAGGTAATTTTGGCGGCAATTTTGTGATTTTGGCGCCATCTTGAACTTGAGGCAAAATTCTGGGTGGCCCCAAGCTAATATCAAATGGTATGGGTTCAGGATGATGAATCCACTGAGAAAACCTTGACTGGAAAAAATGTTCGTTTTTCTTGGGTTTGCCTGTCGAAATAGCCAATCTGCTCTCACCTTATCAACTAACCCCAGGTGGCTAGGATTATATAAATAATTGACCCCTCCCACACTCCTCCAGCCGAAGAAGCTGTGAAAGCAACCAAGAAGATCTACACAACGAAAGCCCGATTCGCCAGCAAGTGATGAAACCGGTCCGGTAGCTGAGCGGTGTGTAGCATTGGGATTCTCATGTGTGTCTAGTGTGAACGTCTTGATAGTTGTTGAGGACCTCTGGGAATAGTTCAAAACAGTGTAGCGCTTACCTTGTGTAGGTCTTCTTGGGTTGCTTTATACAGCTTCTTCATCGAGAGGAGTGTGGGAGGGGTCATTAATAAAATATATATATATATATATATATATATATATATATATATATACACATATTGTTGTGTGTGTGTGTGTGTGTGTGTGTGTGTTGTGTGTGTGTTCTTCATCAAGGCCCAGGAAACAGGGAGGAACTCTCATGCAAACAAGGACACCAGACAACACAGGACATGTCTTTTTTTTTAACGAGACACAGCTTTCACGTTGGGGCAAGTTAGTTTCTGCTGCACTCTGGGTGATGGTGATGGCATATCTTGTCACGTTTCTTTTCTCTCCACAGTTCACGTGAAAATTAGAAAGAAATATCACCACCCCATGGGTTGCCAACTCATGAGTTTAAACATTCTCAAATGTTAAGCATCAAAAGAGGCGTGCAGCGCAGCACAGACCATTTTAACGGGCTCGGTATGATTTGACCTGACTTGGAATCGAATCGTTGACTTTGCAGACTCAAGGCAGCCACTCGGACTCCATTCTAATAAGATCTGGTTAAAAAATAATAATAATTATGCAAGGTCCTACCGAGATTTGAACTCGGATCATGGATTCAAAGTCAGAGTGCTAACCATTACACCATAGGACCGATATACTGATAATAGGCATATAAGCTCTAACTGAATCAAAGTTGTATTCTTGTCACACCCGTCATTCTGATGGTGTTTCATCACGTGGTTCAACCACATGTGATTTGCATGTGATAACCAGCCAGTTTCAGTTGAATGAATAATAAAGACCTTCCTCAGCTTCTGTTGAGCATTGTTCGACAGTTTGTTCGACAGTAAACCTACATCCTACATTACCGCGTGCGAGTTGGTATGAATGGAATGGAACCCACAACACCTTTCTATTGAAATAAACAACTGGTATAAAACAGGGAGCTGTCGACACGGTTCTGGAAAATAAATGTCTCATCAGATAAATCCTTTCCTATAATTCACAGACCGGTGTTTGTTACTTGGCGAAATCTTCGATTTTGTCAAGTATGTTGGTCTGTTCGTTGTTTGTTTGTTTGTTTGTCCGGTCGTCTACAGCCCAAACGTGCGACCAGTCGTTCTTAAATTTTTCCACCTGATAGGCAATCACCTGAGACGGTCCGCGTCCAAACCCCGTCTAATCGGATAAACGTCGCACGTGACGTCACACAACGTGAAAACACATTTTTGACATAACTCAATGACCGGAAGTCGTCGCGACTTCCTGTTGACGCCAAAACAAACTTCAATAGAATATCTAAATGTTTTAAAATGCATGTTAGTACAAATTATGCACAGTTTCGCAAGCGTATGACGTCAAAGTTTTAGCTATTGGCGTGAATTTAAAAAAAATTCTATTCGTTCTCCAGGTCACAATTCTTAACCGATTTGGATGAAATTTTAACAGCTGATAGAAATCCACAGTGCAATAGATATGTGACTTTTGGTGATGTTCAACATCAGGATCTGGATTCTGCATCACTTTATATTATCGCCCATATAAACCAATGGGGAATTTTGTGATTACACATGGCTTTTCTCAAACAGTTTGCACTTATTATATGAAACTTATACTGTCTATTTATGCATGTAATGTTAACATGTGTACAAAGTTTGGATCGAAATTGACCAAGGTCAAGGTCAGGGTCACCCAAAAACATGAAAAACACACATATAAAATACATATTTTTGTTTTTACAACATATTTCAAACCTGATAACGGATCGTAAAGCTGGTTGAAAAGCAATGTTCTAGTATTTTCAAATATTTCTACGATCAGAATGAAGGCAACAAGCACCGATGATAAGTTGTTGAATGTCACATGGTGGCTTTAAATGAGTTGTGAAATTTTCAATCTGCTGCCGTTACCATGACAACGCGCGCCTGAATTGTTATTTGTGATGTCGCGTCATTTTATTCATGTACGAACGAATAAACACCACACATTCCATGACATTCAGCTTGGACCACCACACGGAAAGGTCAACTAATTCGCCAAGTGTCGTGCTAAGCACGATTTTTCAGTTTGTTTGTTTGTTGTTTATTGTGTCTCACAACTATTACAGTTCCAGGCCGATTACAGCCAGGATCAGCATGACCCCAATTAATATTTAGGGCTGTTTCTGTCTTTGCTGGTGTTCTTGGGCAGAGGGGGGGATTGTGGAGGAGTCAACGTAAATTCTCGATGTAAATGTTTATAAATCGTGTATCGCGCCTCCAGATGGTGGAGAGTATTTCAAGTCACCACAATTTCCAGTCCTGTATTCCTGCCCCACATTTTCCAGTATAGTGAGGTGTTTTTAATTATCAGCAGGAGGTATGTTTTTTCCTCATGCACGTAACCCGGTTGTTTTTTTTTTTTGCCTATACAGAGCTGTCAGTTACCTATACACCGCCAATTAAAGGTACGCATCAGAAGAACGTGTTGCGAGTGGGAAACGATCGCTCGGGGCGGTACTTACTAGTGTGAATAACACACGATTTTAACCTGAAAATACATCCAAATCTTTCATTTTATTACCCCTGTGCGAAGCACAAAGTGCGAGTTTATGAGCAATTGGTTCACAATCTGTCTGTCTGTCCACAAACGTTAGCCTATATAATATAGAATAATAAATACAGTTTTAAAATGAAAAGGATAACGGATGTTCCTCCAAAAATTATGCAAACAAGGTATGGATGGTCAGAAGAAATTATCATGTGAAACATCCTAATCTTTCTTTGAATATAATTGTCTCTGGAAAAGACAAAGCTATATTGAACAACACACCACACACACACACACACACACACACACACACACACACACACACAACACACACACACACTTGATGTCTTGTGTGGGGTCAACCATTTTTCTTCAGAGGATGTAGGGATGGTTTCACATGATCATTTCTTTTGATCATCTCTACCTCATTTACATAATTTTGGAGTAACATCCCACATCCTTTTTCATTTTAAATTTTTATTACTTTGTTTCTTTCTTTGTTTTTTAGAAATATATGGAGATGTTCTACTACTGATTTACAAATTCATAGTACAAACTTTATCGACGTGCTCACATTGTATTGCACTGTACATACTTTATAGAGATCTAACATTCTAAATAGTATGTACTTTATAGATATATGTGTGGGATGTTACTTTCACCAACTTCCAAATAATATTACACCGTTAACCACACCACATAAGGTCTGATTGGCCCGATATGGGTGTGTCTGGCGGCTCACCTCATCAGGCTGATTGACAGTCGTAGTCCCGCCACCCCTCTGATTCTTTCCTAATCCTTTAGAAATAATGCAGTTTTGCATACTTTCATGGAATCCTTTCAAGCTATTAAAATTATGATAGCAATGGATGCTGCACAAAGTAAAACTCTCTTGGATGGCACGAGAGTCATTGCCATTGAGATAGTCAACTCCAAAATATAGTCTGCCAAGGGCCAAAAAGACGGCTAATATATATATAATTTTTTTTGGTATGGCCGACATCCATGCTTAAAATGTTCCTTGGGTGTGACAATCATCACCTGGGGAATGCCACGCTGTATTTTTGCGTTTCAGGTCATTTCGGGGTCAAATGTCATTGGTACATTTCTACATATCATTTGCAAATTCATTCACTTTCTGAACCCAAGAAACATGTCATGTTTTACCTCATGAAGTCTTATTTTCAGATATATTTCATTAGAAAACACTTTCATAAATTGGATGAGTTATAATTTCTCAAAGACAATGGTAGGATGAATGCCTGATCATTTCATGATCATAAATATTGCCAGGCACAATTTGTAAATTTGAATTTTTTAAATTTGCTTAATTTTGGGTAATAATCGTTTTTCCAAAGACGAAAATCAAAGTACTGAAAGTCTGTATGTTATAAAAATTTCTCAGAGTTTCAAATAAAATCAAGAAATATATCATTCCAGTTTAAAAGCCGTTCAAAAATGATGGGTTGGAATTATTTTATTTGAAATATTCAAGGACACTGCAAGATATGATGTTTCAATTCGAAGCAAGAAAAAGCATTATTTTAAAACACGACATGTACAAATGCGATCATATTTCTTTATCTTCTGGGATGTTTCATTTTAACGGTTCAGCCTCGTGAGCATGCCAAAGACTGAAGCCTCGGCCTAGTGTCAGGTGTGCTTTTATCTTCTTAATTTATTAGACATCTCTGCAGATGTAAATGAACACTTGTTCCTCTGCGTGTGTTACACATCATGTGCAGCGATTTCACCTCCCTGTGCCTTGTATTTATTGTTGTTTCAAAAAACGCTTCTGTGCACTGCCCAAGATGCCCGGTGTAAGTCACCATTGACAATTCCAATGGAAGAGACATAGGTTTTTTTGTCTTAGAAAAGAAACATGGTGAACAACGCAGTTGTGTTGAAACATTGGCCTTGTCGTTAGAAGGTGTGCACTGGAAATGAGAATATTTAGAAATCTTGCAAAATTTCTTACTTTTAGACAGATTGGATGTGCTACCTGATTCTGAATGGAACAGCGACAGAATACAATGGCACAAAACATGCGACAGTTCTTTCACATCTTCAAGGCCATATTCAGAGACTCATGAAAAAAACTTAATAAGTCTTCGACAAACACAGTGGAAGATGACAGCCAGCCAATTACTTTGGTTAACTGTGTTCCACACCTGTTGACTGGGAAAAATGCTTATTTTTCCAAATCAGATGAACAGCAAAAGGTGCATCGTGTTGAGACATGGATAAATCAGAAACAATATTGACAAATGCAAAGTCAGATCATGTATGAGACTGAGACTCTCTGCAATCAATGATCTCATAGCTGGGGAAGGAAAGTATCATCTAAAGTGCCTTATCAAATTGAACGGAGGTCAGAAAAGCAGTCCAAATCGAAGTACCAGCAACGATGAAGCCTTGGCAGAGTTGTGCACAAGCCTTGAAGCTGGATAGCTCTGGCCATGTATACGACATGAACAGCGGAGGGGATGATATGCACGAGATTATTGAAGAAAAGAATAGTACAGAGTACACCTCAAGTTATTTTCCAGGAGACTAATCTTTCCATGATGACATTTGAAGTGTCTGGGCCACAGGCAAATTTTGTTCGTCCTCCAGACCCAAAGCAGCTTTATTGAGTATCCGGAGATATGTCGGATTTTGTCATTTCAAAAACGTGACATGAGCCTCCATGTTTGCTAGATCAGGGACCGACTCTTCTGAGGAATCGTTTGGAGAGTTGATGAGAAATGTCTCAATCTGGAGAAACAATTATGCTCCAAAACATGGTCCATGATCTCTGAAGTGAGCGCTGATCTCCAAGATACTCCGGGCATGACAAATATTGAAGGCTTAGCATGGAACACATTATAAGTTATTCCTGACTGTATGGCGTCTTTGACTTCTCTTTGGTGGCTTATCTGATGCAGATGAAGACTGACAGCCCTGAGAACTCTGAAATCAAGATGAAAGTATGCAAATAGCACAGGACATTGTCTTATGGCGTTTTAAATAGCAAGAAATAACTCAAAAGCACATTGAACTTGGACTTTCTTTGCACCAGGCAACCAGATCAGAATCTGGTGAAATTGTTTCACGCAACCAACCATGTAGTTGGATATGAGATGACTAGAAAGATGGACAATGACATTAGCCATACAAGTTCTTTGACAAGAATGTCGAAAATGGAAATGGTCACATCCAGAAAAACTTCGTTGCAGTCCCATGATCCAATTTTCATGTGACAATAAAGATGTACTTGAAGCTACCCTGGAGGGAAAAATATGTTCCACTGCACCCATAACAGTATATGTGCACTATTCGTGATGATGAGGAATGCATTTACGGATGAACTGAATATGAAGAAAAATAGATCAGGGTGTTCCCGAAAACGCGGTCCAGGTTCAAATATTGAAAGGGCAAAACGCCAAGGTAATACAAAGGCCTGTGCCTGTCTGAGCTAATGGAATGCAAATTTGAGACTAAATGAAAACTTGCTGAATGAAGGAGGATGTTACATATGAGCCAACTACCCATCAAACCATCCTGCTTATAGTGAGACAGTTCTGGCCCAGAAGACCAAAGGATTCCTCTGCTGGTGGGAAGAGGGGGGGCTTCCACAAAGCCCGTGTCAAAGAAAACCGGCCTGGAGCAACTGCAGGATGTTTCCCATCCTCCAAGCACAAGCTGATACCAACAATGCGATGACAACTGTTGTCAACAGGTTTGATGCCATAAGAAACACCTTTAGAGGCTGCTGTAGTTGACAGTATATTCAATGATGAACTGTTGGAATATCTTCATGTCACTGAGTATTGCGCAAGTACTGTGAAAATACACAAGTCTATACTATTTTGAAAATACAAAATCATGTTTTTGAATAGTTGAAATAAAAAATTCTCAAAAGCATCCAAAATTCTTTTGTGTATTTTGTTATTCTTGATATTAATTAAAATGAGTGAAATGAGTCGTTTGAAAAAACAAAAATTCAGGTAATCAAGAGTTTTTAGTGAAATATCTTATATTTGACCTTTGACTATGGAGCAACATTGCCGTGGTGTTGGCCTTATGGTTAGGTGGAAAGGCTTGAGTCTGCATGCATCCTGAGTTCAAATCCTGCTGGCTGTTGAATTAATAATTTCTGGTTGAATTAATATAAGGTGGCGTTGACTGCCTGTTATCCTTCTGAGGTTGGATCTCTCTCTTTAGCCCCTAGGCTTGACCAAAATTTCGCGGACAGACAGACAGATGGAAATGTCCAGAATAAGGGTGCTCCAAGAGCAGCCAACAAACAAACAAACACCGGTCTGTGAATTATAGGAAAAGGATTCATCTGATGAGACATTTATTTTCCAGAACCGTGTCGTCAGCTCCCTGTTTAATCAGCAGTTATTTCTTTCAATAGAAAGGTGTTGTGGGTTCGATTCCCATTCTTACAAACTCACACGTGGCAATTGTACTGATGGAGGTTTACTGTCGAACAAACACTCAACAGAAGCTGAGGAAGGTCTTTATTATTCATTCAACTGAAACTGGCTGGTTATCACGTGGAAATCACATGTGGTTGAACCACGTGATGAAACAACCATCAGAATGACGGGTGGTGACAAGATCGGTATATCGGTCCTATGGTGTAATGGTTAGCACTCTGGACTTTGAATCCAGTAATCCGAGTTCAAATCTCGGTAGGACCTTGCATTAATTTAATTTTTTTTTAAAAACCAGATCTCATTAGAATTGGAGTCCGAGTGGCTGCCTTGAGTCTGTGAAGTCAACGATTCGATTCCAAGTCAGGTCAAATAATACCGAGCCCGTTAAAATGGTCTGTGCTGCGCTGCACGCCTCTTTTGATGCTTATCATTTGAGAATGTTTAAACTCATGAGTTGGCAACCCACGGGGTGGGTGATATTTCTTTCTAATTTTCCTGCGAACTGTGGAGAGAAAAGAAACGTGACAAGATATGCCATCACCATCACCCAGAGTGCAGCAGAAACTAACTTGCGCAACGTGAAAGCTGTCTCGTTAAAAAAAGACATGTCCTGTGTTGTCTGGTGTCCTTGTTTGCATGAGAGTTCCTCCCTGTTTACTGGGCCTTGTTGAAGAAAAACACACACACACATACATATATATATATATATATATATATATATATATATATATATATATATACATATATATATATATATTTGACCCTCTCGGCTCCCACACTCCTCAAGCTGACGAAGCTGTGTGAAGCAACCCAAGAAGACCTACACAAGGTAAGTGCTGCACTGTTTCGAACCCTTCCCAGAGTTAAACAACTATAAAGACGTTCACACATAGGACACACATGAGAATCCCAATGCCACACACCCCTCAGCTACCGGACCGGTTTCATCACTTGTTGGCGAATCGGGCTTTCCTTGCTTTCCTTGTCTTCTTGGGTTGCTTTACGCAGCTTCTTCGGCTCGAGGAGTGTGGGAGGGGTCAATTATTTATATAATCCGAGCCACCAGGGGTTAATTGATGAGGTGAGAGCTAATTGGCTATTCCCTCCATTCACAGGTGAGAGATGTGGGTGGGTCTTTCTTTATTTATGTACATATATATTTATGTATGTATGTATATACAGTATATATGTATACACTGATGAGCCAAAACATTATGACCACCTGCCTAATACGTTATTATTCCTCCATGTGCCGCCAAAACAGTGCCGACCTGCCGAGGCATGGACTCTACAAGACCCCTGAAGGTGT
>CM068961.1:88664143-88691684 GCA_035128595.1 Eptatretus atami
CGCTGTTATGGAAAATGCTGTCGAAAGAGCCCGTCTCTGCGAAGCCGAAAATGGCGGACATCTAACCTGAATCATTTTTCATAAATAAAGCAAATTTATCTCAATTTTATAAATTTTCTTTTGGTTTAAAAATAATCACAAATTATTAAAAAAACAGAAATGTTATTTAATTTCTAAATCCCGAGGTGACTTTTGGTTGACACTATATATATATATATATATATATATATATATATATATATATATATATATATTATATATAATAATAATAAATAATAAATATATATATATAATATATATATATATATATACGCATATATTGTTGCGGACCTGGGTCAGGGCAAGAAGACCACGTGGGAGGGGGTGGGGTGGAGGGGTGAGGGAACTACCTCGGGTTCCCACCAGACTCCGGAATCGCTGGCCATTGCACACGAATAACTCGTGACTCGGCGGGTCGCTAATTGACCGTAAACGCCAATAACTCGACAAGGTGACTTGGGGTCCTCCTTCTAATGGATACCAGTTACCTAATGTTCACGTGATCTAATTACCGGGGACATGCCCTCGGTACGCCTTGTCTTGTTCAAACGGATCACCTGACCACATCAGATGCAGTCGAGCGTAACTGCCCAAGTACGTACCGACTAGAAAAAAAGATTGTTGGGGATAACGTCCTGGCTAAGCTAGATACGGACCATGCTGGACCAATGAAGGAAAAGACGAAAACAAGCTGGGAACATTTCTACACAAGCATTTTATTTACAATTAAGTGAGGAAAGGTATGTAACACAGTAAATGGCGTTTATTCGATGTACAGCAGAGACAGCAAGGAATTTGTGGGGTGCGACAAAAGAGCAAGCGGTTTACAAAACAGACAACAGAGCAGACTTATCCATTAGAACTTCTACAATCATAACTTATGCTACGACAGGTGCCATAACATACACACACACACACACACACAAGCGCCACACAACACACACACACACACACACCACACACACACACACACACACACACAACACACACACACACACACACACACACACCACACACATCCAAGAACTATTTAATAGCCAGAAAGAAAGAGAGCAGATAAGGACTAATGGCCTCGCAATACCTGGTGTGGTCAGCCGACTGCGCAATCCAGTACGCTTTGGGGGAGGTAGGAGGAGAAATATTGGTGCTAAGTTGTGGGAGTGGGAGGTGTGGTGTGGTGCAATGTGAGGGGTGCGGTGTCATGCCAGAGAAACTATTATTGCGATTCTGTAATGGATGCTCTTTTGTGCATCCAGAGGGGACGAGATAGAGGGGTGGAAAGAAAGAGAGGAGAGAAGATGTGCAAGGTAAAAGATTCCTAGCCTAGTCATGCATAGGTCTGTGAGTGTAGCATGTATCTCCGTGGGATGCTCTGCTTGAGCGATCCCACCTCAAGAGTCGGCACGTTGTCTCCTGCTTTATCACTTTGCTGGGGCTCGTGGAAACGTGTGCTCCGCACTGGTCCCAGAAAAATGTCTGTCGCACAACAACCCCGAGTGTAGATGCAGCGGCAGGCAGACAACGAGGAGCTGTGAAGAGAGGGTGGAGCAGAGAGATGAAGGAGGGGGCGAGGCGAGGAAAACAGGCGAAGACAAAGGCGAGGCAGGCAGGCGAAAAAAGAGTGCGGACAGCTTTGCGATTTGCGTTTCATAAGGTCCGGATGAAGGGTGTGGTGACGAACCAAAGCGATGCACCATGACCCAAATCACACTTCCCTATTGGACCACGGCAGTCATAGCCCCACCCTACCAGGATCCTGGGTCTTGAAACGGTCTCATTCGCACATCCAGCGCAACACTGCCAGAGCCCTGCACCGAACTCCCCCCCCCTCCCCACGACCCTGTCCTCCCGCCCGTCCTGTCATGTTCTGGCGACTGGTAGAGGGTCATGTCGGTCCCGCGTGCCCATTCGGAGCCTCCCTGGTGAGATGCGGTTGGTGCTGTTAACGTGCTTGCCTTGTCCCTGCATCACGCAGTCTGAGTGCCCTGGGTCGTGCAGCATGCCTCTGTTTGGTGGCGATTTGTATCGATGTGGAGGTGCGAGGAGGCGCGAGATGATTTTTCCCATGTGTGGGAGATATTGGTTGTCGAAGTGGTGAGTTTTTGGTGAGCGAAGGTTGAGCAAGGTGAGCCGCTGTTGTAAAGTGGCACACAGATTTTGAATTAAAGGGTGCGCCATGCATGCGCCAGGCAGCGAGTTTGTTCTTTTGGTGATTCTCTTACAGGAGGCTGTTTGGGTGCTGTTGTTCATATCATGTGTGTGTTTGCTTGCTTGCTTGATTTGATTTGATTTGTACCATGGATACTAGGAAAGGGTTGAATTGGAAATCTGGCTGGAAGATAGAGATATAGTTATTAGACCTAGCTATTAGACGCACGCAATGCACTTCGTCCCATTAACCCACGAGACATGAGGGGAAGATCTGACTGCACGAAGACTAACTAATTAACTGCCTGGGGATCACTGTATGTTGGGTGCCATTGCCTTAGAGGCATGCGGTTTTGCAGAACCGCAACTTATATATATATATATATATAATATATTATATACATACATACATATGTGGGAACTTTAAAGAACACACCCCAGTGTAGAAAGGGGGGAACCTTCGTCAGAACAATCTAATAGCCATTGTACGTCAACACCAGCAAAAGTACGACAGTAAGGCTTAACCCCCTAAGACCCTGACCCCGACAAAGCAGTGCCGAGCGATTCATTCTAACGATCCTTTGACTAATCTGGGAGCTTTGTTAAGATTGTTGCACTCACAACATTTCCACGATATTATCAGACATTGAAAGCCTTTTTTGGTGGGAACATCATATTAAAAAATAGACAGCATTACGGTGAAGTGATGCTCCTATGGGAAAAGGAAGTGCAATTGCGAGTTATCGTGAGAGAGTCCACTTCATGTCATCTGGCTCATTTTCCCCAGGTCCCAGCAAGAAAAATATGAAGCACAAAGGCCTTTGAGGTCGACCACGTATCCTGCTTAATGTGGACAGTATCAAAAGAACAACATATTTGTAATTTCATCTGTAAACATTGTATTCATGATTTTTAAAGTTACACAGCTCATCACCCCTTTTGCAAACCATCCTGCTTCAATGCTTCCATCCAGCTCCAACAACAATCACTGAAGTTGTCAGGCCTTCGGGGGTCGTGCCCACTCACAAATGCCACTGGGCAGATTTGAATTTGCGACAGCCTCTGAGTATATGTGTGGTCGACCGATGATAATTGCTTATCCAAGTGTTATTTGAATGAGATGATGTTTTTTTGTGTTGTTGAGATTCTGAGGATATCACTGGGCTTTGAAGAGACTATTTGTGACTCCCTGTTTGCTATAATGTTGTGCTTGAAGGTCACTTTTTTGTGCCTTTGTGGTTAAACAGTACTTTTAGATCAAAAACGTATCCCTACACCTTAAGACAGTGCAAAAGTGACCTTTAGCCTCTCCCCCTTTGCCTTCAAATTAATGCAGTAAAACTCATGCAGTAAAGTATCATGCAGTAAAACTGAGTTTCTTGGAGACGAGCAATGTCATAGATGAGGCTGATTGATTTTAAATTCTACAGTAGGCTCCGATATCATGATAATCATTTTGTGAATGTACCATATTCTCAAGACACCCTTGATCAGGCTTTGTTCAACTCAAAACTGATGAAGCTGGTTCTTCGTGTGTTTTTTTGTTTTTGACTGGGAAAAAGAGTACAGTACTTGGAACAGGTGAAAAAATACATAAATCACCAAAATTTCTCCCATGCGAGTTGTTCTGTGGTGTATCAACATGAAAGTTGAATCGTAAAAAAAGATATCCTGGCTTCACTAGTTGATTTAAATTTGATTTTGAAGACAGAGAAACACCCTCTTCCTCAGGTAACAGCCCTGTTAGGCAGGGGTGGGTGTAGTCCATGAGCCAAGACCCGAATTTTGGGATATCGGTACCACCCGGGGTGACTAATTCTCTAAGGTGTTTTTAGCTTGCTACATGTCTCTAGTTTATGTTTTGATATGATAGCCCTTGCACACTGGTAGCTTAATGGTCGTTATCACTTCTTGAATAGACACACTCTACCGAAAATTCAGAAAAATTTTAAAATGTCAAATTTGGGGACAGGAATGCCTAAATCACTAAAATGAATATAGTAATTGTCACATTTAATACAAGTCCTGTAAATACACACTAAGCATGCCATGGGCTTGTACTTACTATTATGGCAAATTACTCCTCCTCAATATCATCTATGTCAGACTCGGAATCTGACTGTTGTGCTACCGGCTCTTCTTCAATAGCCTTGTTCTGGCATGTCTGTAACTTGTTTCCAGAGAACCTCGGCAGCTTTGGCATAGAGTGCTTGATCAAACACGCACACAATCTTGTTAAGCTGTAAGGACTGCATGATGGCATGCGTTTGCTCCAAGACTTCATTAACGGTGGACATTTCTGTTGTGGGAGCATTGATAGTGGGCAGGTAGCTTACAGTGTCCTGGACCACGCAATGTCTCTGCGGATTTTGATGTTGAACCCAGTCCAACTGCTGATGGACTGGTTCTCATGGTCGACATTCGAGTAAGAAGCCAGATATGGTTCTTGGTCTTTGAATCCTGGACCTCTTTGGTAGTGTCGACATACGCAGTCTCAATCCTGGGTGGCCTGCCCGCGCCCAACATTGTATATTGGCAGAATATGCGGTCGGAGTGATGCTTCTTATCTTGGACTTGGTAATCTCTGGCAGGACCTTCTCTGGCACAGAGCCTGCAACCTGGGACTGGACAGCAATGCCATTGACTCTGTGAGAAGTACCTGCTCCACTTAGTGTCTCTTCAAGTCGGTCGATGTTATCCCAGGCCAGGGTTTGAACACACCAGGGTAGATGTTTGCTGGCAGTGGAATGTCATCCTTTGAACATTCAGCTTCTGGATACAAAGGGTGTATCGATCTCCTCAAACATTGAGTAGGACACACAGTGGCCAAGACGATTCAGAGTTCGGATCAGTTCTGTGTTTCTGTCAAACACAAAACAGCATTGGACAGCAGTACGTGCTTGGTGGCTTTGTCTTGCCAGCTGTAACAGCAAAGACCAAGTCACTGCGAAGGATGTGGCAAGACGTTGAGCTCTTTCAGAGGGAGTTTGACACTCACACTCTCCTGTCAGCAGGGTGTGCAGGAATTTAGTGACTGCTGCAGGAATGACATTCTGATCTGTATCGGGAGGCCATGGCTGACTCACATCTTGCTTATTGATCTCATTCCTCAGCTGCATTCCTGCTTTGGTTAAGATATCTTCAGAGTTAGCTGCTCTTGCTTCTGCAGATCTTTTTTCATTTTGTGTGCTTGTCGGGCAAGGTCGTCCATTGAGAGGCTGCGTGGATAGATTAGAAGCTTTCCTTTCTCATCTGGGACAAAGCGTAGTGATTCCCAAACTCGGTTTCAATCTTTCGGCGAACATGTTTCTTTGTCGCTGGTTTCAGTTGGATAATACCACGGGACATCATGGATCTCTCAAGCCTAGATGTGAGGTTTATCATAGGCAGTACCTCTGGGTTGGGAAATAATTCAGTCTTTATATACAAGAAGAGTTCCTCGAGGGCTTCTATCTCAGCCTCTTCGTAGCGTGCTCCCTCGCTTTCTTCCTGATTTTCACCTGCACCAGACCTGGCGGCCGCTGGGAATCATCTTTTGTGAAGAGTTTGTAGCACGACTTGTGGTAGTGACCCTCTGCAGACAAGTCTCTGCTAAGTAAACCAAGGATTCTCTGGTTGAGTTTCCTTGTTGCTGCTCTGCGGATCTTCTCATCTGCTCGTAGCTCAACACACTGGATGAGTGGCTCCCTTGTCTTTGCTGCTTTCATGTACTTGCTTGACTTCTCGCAGAAGAGACATACTTTGGCATACACCCTGCTAGTACTAGGGGCATCCCTTGATGCCCTCCTCCTGGGGTCGACGCTTGCTGATTCTATCTTGACACCTTGGCAAGGATAGAATCCAGTGACTTCTTCATTGTAAAGAGACTACGACATTTACGGTGATAATGTATGTGTGGTATTCCTCCTTCTTCAAGGCCCTTGGCTGCTTCCAGAGCTGGATCATGCTGCCTGATCTCTGCAGCCCTGAGCAATGTGTTCCAGGAGTCCAAATCCTGTGGTGACACCAGAGCATCGCTGTCATCATCAGAGCAGTGGATGATACAGTCGATCCGTGCTCTCTTCCTCGCTGATGGTTGCATCATGCCGTCAGACAGTCAGCACACACCTGCAAAAAAATATCACAATAAACATTACATGAACAAACAAACACACATTTACATGGAAACCATTCTACATATGTTTGCTCCTTCCAATAATAAATTATCCCCAAAATATCACAAAAAAATCACCAAATATGAAATAAACCCCTAAATATGGGGAAACTTGAAATATACATCAGAATAACTCTTGTAGAGAATCAAATTAGCTACAAGATCTGTTAGAATATATTTTTCAATTTCTCCATATTTAGGGATTTATTCCAGATTTATGGGAAAATACCCAAAATTAAATTTTTTAGGGTAAATCCCAAAATATGAGGAAATTTGAAAAATACCTAGGAAAAAACTCTGGTAGAGAATCAAATTCTACACAGGTGTCCAAAGTTTCGCGTTGATCGTGTGATTGATTTTAAAGAAAATGAGGAAAACCCCGAGCGTCACGCTGAAAATCTGTTTTTATGGGTAGCACCCCATTGCATCACAAAATCAGACTAAGCTACCAGTGCGGGAAGGCTATCATATCTTAATGTATTTACAGTCACTCTATAAACATTTTAGTACCATTCGTGTTTAGTCACCCCAGGTGGTACCGATATCTGGCCTGGCTCATGGACATGTGGATGGGGGTCATGTGTATGTGCATGTGTGCACAATTCTGCATAGTTGAGTCACATTCGCATGACTGCACGGCCTGGTTATACACTCTGGGGACATGCCCCCCCCCCTATTTTTGACTGGGAGGGGGGAACATGTCTATTGTCACACCCCCCACAATATTTTCACCAATATAAAATAAAATGTGTTGCTCTGTATAATCCACACAGGCCCAGAGGTGGGATGCTCTCCAAATGCATCACAGAATTGTGTGTAAATCAATATTAACATTCCCCAAAGAAGTTATCTCTCAAATCAGTACTGCACTGGTGGGCAGTGTTTAATAAAGGAGACTGGTATCGGCTTGTGCATGTGCTGGATTTCATTAGTTGGAGTAAGCACAAACTGCATTGTGTGAACTGCATGCGCTGAAAATGTATCACTTGTGTTTGAGTACTGATACGGATCGACATTTCTACTGCAGTGCTGTGTTACTTCAACTTCACAAGGAATCACAAGGAATCTCGATACAGGAGGAGGCCATTTGGCCCATCGTACCTGCACCACATCAACACCAGACCAATTTACAGTGCCTTCAGAAAGTATTCACACACCTCGATTTTTGTCACATTTTGTTGTGTTACAGCCTGCAATGAAAATGGATTAACTAAAAAAAAAAAACATTTTTTGTCGTTGATCTACACAAAATACCCCACAGCGACAAAGTGAAAACATGTTTTTAGAAATTTTTACAAATCAATGAAAAATGAAAAGCCTGAAATGTCTTGCGTCAATAAGTATTCAACTCCCTGAGTCATTACTTTGTACAAACGCCTTTGGCAGCGATTACGGCTTCGATTCTTCTTGTGTATGTCTGTATCAGCTTTGTACATTTGGATTTGGGGATTTTCTCCCATTCTTCCTTGCAGATTTGGTCAAGATCTGTCGAGTTGGATGGGGAGTGTTGGTGAACAGCAATCTTCAAGTCTTTCCACAGATTCTCAATGGGATTCAAGACTGGTCTTTGGCTGGGCCACTCAAGGACTTCCACGTTCTTGTTCTGAAGCCATTACAGTGTTGGTTTGGCTGCATGCTTGGGGTCATTGTCCTGTTGGAATGTAAGGTGTGTATGTATATCGTTGCCGCAGTCTCAGGGCTTTTGCACTCTGAAGTAGGATCTCTTCAATGATTTGCCTGTATTTGGATCCATTCATTGTTCCCTTGTGTTACGGATAAATAATATATACCACATGATTAGAAATGTTGCTCAGGTATATGGTGTGAAAAAGACCTGCTGAAATAAATAATTGTGGTTACCCTGTGAAAGGACACGTATGCAGACGGCTGTATGCATATGTGGTGCTTGGCAGAGTGCTGGAATGTCAGTATTACTTTAAGGAAAGCTTTGTATCAGCTAAAATGTCCACGTGGCTGCACAAATCACATTCTACAATGCAGTGTTTGGATCAGTGTGTTCAAACTATACTCCGACATGAAAGAGGAACGGACTGGAATAAAGAATTATTATGGGACATGCTGATCCGGGCCATGGACAAGCCTCTGCACAGACAAGGAATCCAGGCACCTTGTTGCCGGTTCTCGGAATGACCGTGTCTACAACACAATAAAAAGGTGACAGAGCCATGCAAGAGAAGAGGGAAACATGATGTGAACCAGACAGAGAGGAGGGAGAATGTGATGCGGATTGTGAGAGCTGGAACAGTTGCGGCGTGTGGCTGAATTCATTTTTTGAAACTGGGCTCAAACCAGTGATGTGTGTGCTGCGAGTATTGCATGCTCCCCATGACTGAGTGTTTTGCATGTTGACCACAGCCCTGACTCGAACCAGTTGCATCTTTGCAGATGCTGGTCGATCCTACCTGCTGGCCAGTTGGGTTCTCGACAAACCTATGTTATCCTGCTGGGCTCACAGGGCTGACGTCCAAGCAGACAAACCCTCTCTGGGCATATCGACAAAACCAATGCCAAGTTCTTTCTCATCCCCCAGCACTGCTGGATGCAGTATGGTCCTTAACAGCGAGTATTGTACATGGATTCATCTGCTTGCTTCGGTGGTACGAAGATCACCCTCTGGGGACTCGCAATGCGGCTGGCCAGTCGGACGTCACTCCGTGTGCACTTACCGGGGCAACAGAGCCTGCTTCAAACATGAACACAGCAAATTTTGATGCCAAGTCATATCCTAATGGGTTTAAAAAAAAAAATTAAGCTACATGAGATAAGTTGCTAACATGGAAGTTGTGAGTTTAATCAAAACTGCATTGAAACTGTGTGTTTAACTGTAGGAAGTTTTAATATTATTGATTGTTTCTTTTAAAATCATTGTGATGGAACGTTATGAAATGGTATTAGCTTTTGAAAGGTAAATAGAGTAGGGATTCATTAATTTCGGCTTCAATATCCTTCTGTTTCATGTCACATGCTGGTTTCACCTGTTAAACAATAGATGGAACACATAATTGTGGCTCCCCTTTGGGTAACTAGGGCATTCACTCTGGTGCACTGGAGGCAGCACGTAACACAAATTGGGTGCTCGTCTGGATTTCAACCCCATAAGAGAAATTGGGAACTTGATTGGAATCAACGCATAACAGGAATTGACGAGTTTGATCATAAATAAAATTGCTAATGATAATTTGAAAGTTATTAAAAGATAACCAGGTGAAACCACAAACGATCACTACAATTGAGGAGAAACCTTTGCCGAAAATAGCGTTTCAATTGTTAAGGGATGATCAGAGTGAGAATGTGGAATTGCGAAGGTTGGAGATGAAGGCATTGGAACTTCGGAACGAAATGCGAGAAAGGGAATTCAGGAGAAAACAACTGGAGGCTTGGAATGCAGAATTGGCGAATCCCAGACAAGAGAAAGAAAGGGAACATCAGAGAAAATAATTGGAGCTTTGGGAGAGAGAAAACATGAAAGATATAGAGGTTAGGGAACTGGAAATTCAGGGACAGATTAAGTTAAGATATTGGAAATGGAGACGGGAAATAAAACCACATCTCATCCAATATCTCTTTATCAACTCGTCAAAAGTCTTGGTGCAATACCAGACATGTGAGACTTGTTCTACCCTTTTACGAAAGTGTTGTGGGGGGGGGGAGCGGAGTGGATTACACACACCTTAGAGTTTTCCTTCCCTTTAGTGTACGTGTTATTCATGGTGCCGAACCCAGCACGTTCTCTAATGACTGCAATCCAAGGTTCTGAATGAACGTACAAGTCACCTGCCAATCAAGTGGATCTTTGTCAGTAGGGGTCGGTGACTTCAGGGTGACGTTACAGTGACCACATCAACAATGCAGCTTTTTTGAAACTTGCATTTCAAATAAACAGATACAAAGTCAAATGAGGCATTTTACCATGACATACAATGTCCAACTCCAATTCCTGCGTTGAGTTGTTTCCTCTGGAATCTCTTAACCTGAGACAAATTTCAAAATTTAAACTTCCTAATTGACCCCAGCAGCAGATATGACTGCCAAAAAAAGTGTTCATTTCTCCAATTCGGACATCGTCTCCGGGAGGTGTTTAATATGACTGATCGGTGATCGCTAATCGCTTGCCAAACCAGACATTCCTTATCAACCGTTTCATTGGAATGCTTGCTTGAGTGCTTAAGCCACTTGACAAGCGCTCTCCAAGCTGCTTAGTTCTTAGTTTGCAGCTATGGCCATACACAGCAAAAAGTATTCGCACTGTCACTGAATATATCGATCGACTTGAACAAAGTTCAGGCCTAACTCCCTGATGCTGCCTTCCCTTTTTCCTCCCCTGATGGTAATCTCCTCCCAAACCCCCTCCACCACCATATAACTCTCTGGAGGTCGAGGAGAGCAGGGGATCTCAAAGAATGTGCAAATTGGACAAATGAACACGTTTCAGCAGTCAGAGCTGCTGTTTGGATGAATTCCACAGTTTAAACTATGAAATGAGCTCAGGTTTGAGATTCTAGAATCTAGAGCTTATCAAATATCTTCCTAAAATTAAATAAAGCTATGGACACAGGTGCGGCTTCTTTGATGATTGAAGGAAAACGCCCTTCCTTCCCTTCCCCTCCCCTCACGCTTACCTCCTCCCAAAGCCCCACTTCCTCCACCCCCCATTGACATCTCCAGGTGGTGTTCAGTATGTCCTGTCCGTTTCGTTTAAACCTCTGCTAATGCTGGCAGATGGGACCATGCCCCCCTCACTGCTTTCCCTCAAGTCCCCCAGCCAAATGCGAGGGCAACCTCCCCCCCCCACTTTCCACTTAAGTCCCCCTACCAAACGTAAGTCCAGAACACCCCCTTTCCTCCCCACTTCTCCCTCCCCTTTCTCTCCCTATCCTCCTCGCTCCCACCCCTCCCAGAGTGTATAAAGATGTGTGGTGAGGCAGTGTTCTCCACCCCCCCCTTCCTCGCTCTCCCCCCTTCCTAGCTTCCCCTTCCACCCCTTCTCAATCCTCTCCCCCACCCCCTCTCTTTCCCTCTCCCTCCCGAGTAATATTCCTGTTAGTGAGCGACGTATTGGTATTTGCTCGTTCTCACTTATCGGAATCAATTCTGCATTTCTTGTCTTTACCAGGAGAGGGAAGTGAAGGACTATGAACTGCATTTCTTGGTCCTTGAAGGAGAGACTCAACTGAGGCTCTATTATTAATAAAACAAGATAATGTATTCTTCAGTACCAACTTTAACTAAATGGAGTATGGAGTAAGAGTGCAATTGGATCGTGGTATTTGGAATGGAAGAATAACAATTTACTCAAAGTATCAATGGCGATGTTCACTAATGTAAATGTACCAAACATAACGCTGCCAATTGGTGCATATCCAACAAGAGTCACTAGTCCACAAAGTTACGAACTGAACAGGATATTTTCATCAACCAGACACCATGGTCCAAACCTTCAGCATAACTTTAACACCATTGTTGTATCGGAAAACAAATAGTTTCATTTCACAATCTGCCAATACAACAACTACTACTACTACTACTACTACTACTACTACTGTACCCTTTAATGGTCTCAATTAGTCCCACCTTCTTGTGAGGTGAGCCGTGGAATGCTTTTGGCCTTAGACTTTCACGATGTGGCTGTGCAGGCGTGACGTGCGACTGTAAACAGCAGGAATGTGGAATTTATTCAGGGTGCTGGTGATGACTCGTCTCTTCGACACAAAATGAAGTGGTCCATCTTTCATGTCTACCAACTAATTATGGAAGATGAGTCCGCAGATTAACATCCATCTGATGGATGGTAGCACTTGGGTGATGCAGCACCCCTGCCTGAGAAGCACCAATCCAACAGTTTATAGTTAATTGACAATCAAACCCAGACTCAACAGCTCGATGGTGAATGCATGATTACCTCGGCTGTGTGTGTGTGAGTGTGTGTGTGTGTGTGTGTGTGTGTGTGTGTGTGTGTGTGTGTGTGTGTGTGTGTGTGAGTGTGTGTGTGTGTGTTCATGTGTTCATGCGTTATTTATGCTTTTGTGTTCTGAGGCTCCTCAGCCATTAGCAAACAGCCTGGGCCCTTAATCTCTGGCATCAGAGCACCAGGTACCATTTGGCAGGATTTGTAAAACCCACTCTTCGAGCAGAACTGGAAAGCATGGAAAAGCTCAAACAGGTGGAAAATGGCAAAGCTTTTATGAAATGAAAACACAATTGAACAAACATCTGGTTAAGTCGTGTGTGTGTGTGTGGTGTGTGTGTGTGTGTGTGTGTGTGTGTGTGTGTTTGTGTGTGTGTGTGTTAAAGTTGGCGCTCACTTTCATTGTCCCAGACTCAATATTCCTTCCAAGTTCTGTCTTCTTACTAACCCAAACACAATATGAATCACCCCACTCTCCCACGCCACTTTTGCATTGCCTTTGTTTCTCACGACCAAGTATCTCTACCCCCTTGGTCTGGCCTGCCTGGAAGTACCATCTCCCCCCCTCCCCCTTTCCAAATCTTTGATCTTCAAGTCAAGTGTGTTCCACCTATAGAGTGTTCTCTTGCACCCCCCACCGCCCGAGTACCCCTAATTACCTTTTTACTTTATGCTGATTGGAGTAATACATAGCTACAGCTCAACACAAGAACGTTAAAAGCTCCAAAATCTCAACTGTCAACATCACATGACCTTTTAATTCTCGGTTATATGAAATCCTGTTCTTGCAGATGTGATCCTGTTCTTGGAGGTGTAGTTATTGTTAAGGTTAAGTTTCAGGTAATGTTTCTTTTTCCGCAGTGAAATGATTCGATTTTGGTGAAGATTCGAATCCGGATCCGGATCAGAGAATTTTTAAGTGATCCTTCACCATTGGGTGATGGGGCTAAAACCGATCTGCCTACATTTGCTGACATTTCTTTGTCTGCCCACATTTCGATAAATCACGATCACTATCAGATCATGCAATATTACATGTACGTTTCTGATTGTTGTTATGAAGTATAACTTATCAACCAGTGGAGCAAATTTGATACAAAAATTGGGTATTTGACGAGTCTAGTTCGAAATTGTTTCTCTCATCTAGTCTGCATTCACTTGTTCAAGGGATTTTTACTTTCTGGGTTGGTGGAATCCGATACCAGGAACATATTATCGAACAAGACTTCTAATTTCGTTATTTATTGATCCATTACTCGAAAAAAAATCGAATGTAGCTTGGAAGTTGCAACAGTAATACAATATCTTCTTGACAGGCTAATTGCACACTTTGCCAATCTTCATTTATCTGGAATCCATTGGTGGTATTAAATCCCCCATAAAAACACTCCTGAAATGATTGTTTTATCCAATAATTTAACTCGTGGAGCCTGCGATGTTCTTTAGGGAACTATACAGATAGAAACTTGAATAGGGGAGCCACAGAATAAGATGTGAGAGTTGCCATCAGTGAAAAAGGTTGAAAACCACTGCTTTACTTCATCGTTCATGGCAGAAAGGGCCTCCACCACCCATGTGTCCCCTGGGCCTCCACCACCATAAATCCAGCACTGCACATCCCTCCAATCCAGTGCCATAGACAGCAACGCATGTGATGAGAGGTGCAGTATCACAAATGGAGGGTGAACTGTTGGCACCATGTTCTTCTTGCAGACTCATATAAATTCTGCTAAAAGTGCACTGATGGACATACTCAAGTCTGGAGATGGGGGTATTTGTGGGGGTCCGAATTGCTAATCGTCATCTTTATGGATGACAATCCCCCTCTACAGTTTATGGGTTGTCTGCACTGTACTTCTAGACCACAATGTCACTCATTTGGACTGGCCTGCATGGTTCCAGACTTGGATCGAATTGGGACATCATAGGGAGGTGTGTTGTTGCACCAAGCGGTTCATCAAAATAGGAGTGCACCACCATCTCACGTCAACCCCATCCCTACCCATGATCTTTTGAAACCCCATTAACCCTACCCAACCTAACTATCCCTTCTCTCCTCCTTTTCTCATTCGTTTAGTTTCCTTGCTTAGGTATCCAACACTGATCCCACCTTCCCACTGTCAGTACGTTGCCATTTTACCATCTATCTTCTTGCTCTTCCACAGATTTTTTATACAAAAAGAGTGTCCATAGTTGTAGAATGGTGTAGCATCCCACAACAAAAGCTGGATCATTGGATTTGTTCGATGACAAGACCTGTGCAACCTGGTATTGTGGTCAATAAGAGTCGATTTGTAGTCAAGCTGGTAATAGGTCACACACCTTATTGAAGTGGTTTCTGCCAATAAATACAGTCTGCGATTATTTGTAGACTGGCGTCATTTCCCATTAGTATAATAGTGTCCCCATGTCAGACAGCCAAGTTGGCTTCACATAACAACTTAACCTTGGGTTCCACTGATATATTTGGATATTGAATGTGCAGATCGATTTACTTTCCCTGAACTTGTTTGAACATCCCACAATAAAGCAAGACAACCCCCGAAGCATTTATTGGTTCATTATTTTATGAGAATAGAATTGTTGATTGCATGGGGTTCTTGACCCACTTGGGGTTCCTTAAAAGGGTCGTCCTCACCACTTTTCCCAAACCTCCGATCGGTTGAGAGGAGTAATGCAATACGGAACAATTTCTCGCTTATTTTTGGATTGTTCAAAAAATAACACGATGGCAGGGAAAACGATACTTACACAAAGTCTCATTTCAAGATAAATATTTTCATAAAAAAGATGATAAGGACACCCTGTATGCAATAAATAACAAGTATTGTAATCATCCCATTTGAAAGAAATAACAGGTAATCCCAATCCATCTTTTCAGCAAACTCTGATGGAGCGCTTACACCGACCATGTATCGACCAGAAAACCTGAACATGAAACAAAGAGTCTTATCTTCATTCTATTACGACTTATTGGATGGGCTTGTCTGGCAATGTGATGTAAATCAAAATACTTTTCAAAAAAAGTAATTTGTGGGAAATTATCCTTAAAAAACAAGAGATCCTTACAAGGAACTTCAACACAGGAGACAGCCATTGAGCCCATTGAAAGCCTGAATAATGTTTCCAACTTTTTAAAATGTTGAGCATCAAGAAATGAAGCAGCAGATGTCATTTTAAAGTCTTTGGTATGAATCAAGGTTTAAACCACCCACCTGCCAGACTCAGAGCAGACACCCTAACCATTACCCCAACAAATCTAGTTAAATTGTCCCTCTTTATATTGTTTCTGTGTGTGAGGGTTATACTCAATAACTAATGGTGGCAATAACATATGATTTTTTGCTAAACATTTTACTTTTCTTCTTACATGATAGGTCTGTTGGATCCTTGTATGTAAAATTTAGACAATCTTTCATATTAACTTCTTGGGATTTAATTTTTCCCTCTGTGTTGTAAAATGAGATCAACTGTCTGGGTTTTTGTGTTATCATGTGATTGCAGATTCAAAGCCTGTCCCTGCTGAGAAGGCAATAGAAAATCATCTCTTGTATTTAATTGCATATGAATCTGCTTTTGTAGCAATATCCTTCTTCAGAGATGGTATTTCAGCCTGCTGCTGAGTAGTAGTTGATTTGTGATGATGATGGTGATGATTGTGAAATGAGTGTGGTGAATACACACATGTTTTGCAGCTGTCTAGCCTGGGTTTGAATCTTGACTCGGCTCCAAACTGTCATCCTGATGTTGCACAGGCGGGGTGATTCATTAATGTGTGTGCCATCCATCAGATGGATATTAAACTGGGCATCCTGTCTGCCAGCATTAGTTGGTGGATGTCAAAGATCCCAGGGTGTCCTTCACGAAGAGTAGACGAGCTATCCCTGGCACCATGAACAAATTACAAATTACTGCCCTATCTACTGCTGGAAAGGAAATGGCAAAACCACCCTGTATAACCCTTGCCAAGAAACTGCTTTGGCAGCACCGACGCTCTGTAACAGAGCACAGTATGGTACATCAGAATCAAAATACACTCGTAGATGAATGATAAAGAATAAATAACTGCATGAACTGTTCATACGTAGTTGGCATCATGAGAGTTTCAAACCAATGTAAATGTGCAGGTCCATGACCATGATAAGTGTACACGGCCCAACCGATACGAGAATGGAGCTAAGATTTTCAATAGAAGTTCAACCTTGATGATGGCGGTTTGTGAAACATAACAGGAGGTAATGGGGATGTGGAGAATGTGTAAAGGTACCCAGCCAGTGAATGAGCAAGGAACGGTCCGTGAAGCTTTGGTTAGCCTCAGAAGGGAGGGCTGATTTGGGAGGAGGCAAGGTTTGGTCGATGATGCTGGTGGGAAGAGCTCCGTGCGTGAACGTGCCAAGGACCGCACTGCTATAAAAGAGTGATGAAAACGAATCAACTGTGGGCTGATTCTTAGCCAGTGCCCAAAGTGGAGACGGGAGTTTAGATGGAAAACGAGCCAAGTGCATGAGCTCAGGAAATCCTTTTTCAAAAGCATATATTGATCAATGGAGAAGCCGATGTAATAGTGAAGAATGGTGCACTTCGTCTTTGCCGTGAGAGTGTGAAAGAGTCCATTTTTTTTCCAACACTACGGACACTGGAATGGACCACAGTGAATGTTGCATTTATAAATCGCTTGAAATCTTCAGACTCAGTGTTAGCATCTGGAGCCAACAAGCAAGATGTTGGTGTTGAACTCGACTAATAACAGCATGATGCCACCGAGCCCCAACAGCACGGGATTCCCACCGCGTGACCTCGATCTCGCCATGGCCGAGGTGATCACGCTCGCAGCAATATTTATCTGCGCTTTGTTTGGTAACGCAATCATGGTATTTGTGTTGTGCTGCAAAAGGAAGCCACCATCTCGAATGCACATCTTCATGATGCACCTCTGTATCGCTGACCTCCTGGTTGCCATCTTCCAAGTTTTTCCTCAATTAATATGGGACATCACTGACCTTTTCATGGCTTCTGATTTCGTTTGTCGCCTGATCACGTATCTGCAAGTCGTGGGAATGTTTTCTTCCACTTACATGACTGTCGGGATGACCATTGACCGATACCAGGCCGTGTGCTTTCCTTTGGTAACCTTTCAAGGAAGGAGAGCTCGCTGGAACATCGTGGTTGGTGCCACATGGCTACTTTCACTTCTCCTGAGTATCCCACAAATTTTTGTGTTCTCCCTCACTGAGATTTCCCCTGGTGTGCACACTTGCTATGCGAATTTTGTGGGCAACTGGGGTCGGAAAGCATACGTGATGTGGATATGCATCGCTGTCTTTGTGGTGCCAACAATTATATTAGTGGTATGCCAGACTACAATCTGTCATGTTCTCTGGAGTAACATGTATACCAAAACACACCGTAATGTGGCAGGTAACAGCAATCAGCTCATGCTTTCACGGGTCAACAATGTGAACAGCATCTCCAGAGCCATGGTAAAGACAGTAAAGATGACAATAGTCATCGTTATCGTTTACATCATCTGCTGGACACCATTCATGGTGATGCAACTTTGGAACATCTGGGATCCCCACCCACCCAAAATAGGTAGGTTCAGGCCTGGTGAAAGCTTTTCCTTCTTTTGTTGTTAATTTCCTGGCATTTTCTCCTTGATGTCATTACCCATGAGTTCTGCTGCTTTTGATTGTTTTGTTGTGTGGAAGAAAGGAATCAAGTTCGACTTGTATAGATAGATGTGATACTGTGATCATTTGGTCACACTGAACTGTTTGGAGACTAATCGTATTCGCCCTATGCTCTCTCCGTATGGCGCGCCAGGACCCAGCCATGGTTGTTGTGAGCCTTTGGATTTTTTTCATTAATTCCGCTCCTGTGTCTGAATGTATTTTATGAATTATAATGAATAGAGGGGATTAAATATAAAAAAATATATATATAAGCTGGCATATTTCATGATGTCTACTTAAGCAGGACAGCCTCGTTTACTTTCAACAATCACTTGCAAGTTTTTTAATGCGTTATCATTTATTGTATAATTGTTTATAGTGTGAACACATTTATAGTGTGACCACAAAAAGCAGTACTCATACAATTATAATAAACCTTCTTTATTATTTTTTTTTAATTTAAAATGACACCTTATTTGGTACACATTTGTTCCACATGATGCATGATCGCGATGGAAAGTTTCAGATCAATCTCTTTAATGTCATTGATTTAATTGAGATAATGGCACATGCTCCAGAAGTCGGACTCCATGCCATGTGCACACTTGGATTCGATGAGAAAAGTTGTTTATTACTTTTACACATTTGGCTGCAGTGATTGAAGGGATTTTGTCAATTGTTGCTATTTTGAGATTGTCTGGATAGTGGCCTTTCTCGGTAGACAATGTCCTTAAGATAACTACGAAGATAGAAATCTGGTGGTGATAAATCAGTGAGTGCGGTGCCCATTCGACATCAGGTCTTCGACTGATGACTGTCATCATAGTGCCTGTGAACCCAGTTCAGCGATACATTTCTTCTTCTTTTTGCATATGGCAGCTTGGCTGTTGGGTGTCATTTTTTTGGGGTGCGGCTGTGCCGCTGATGCTGTGCCCCCATACCAGTACACTGGTACTCATTTTGCCGACCTCGGAAGGATGACAGGTTGAGTCAACCCCACCTGGTGTTAATTCAGCAGTCAACGGGGCTCAAATTCAGGACCCTAAGATCTTAAGCCAGCCACCCCAGCTGCGAAGCCAACAACAAGTTTCAATCTTGTCTGTGCACCACTGGAACATTGTCACTCTTGTCTGCATATCAAGCTCAGTCAGTTTCTGCTTCACTTGAAGTTTCTATGGATACATCTTCAGGTCATCTGGGTACATCTTCAGGATAATTTTTCTCATTGATTCATGTTTAAATCCAAGTTCCTGACTCCAGTGCCTGAATGACTGATTCGAGCTTCTGCCCATTGCATCGTGGATGAGGTCAATGTTCCCAGGAGACAGCACATCCTTCGGGTTACACCTTAGGAGACAGCACCTGAATGTCGTGCCTATCATTTCTTATTATTGTTAAAATCGTTAACAGTGCCTTCTTCTCTCAATTTTTTTAGCCAGAGAAACATCCATGTCTTGTTAGGAGCGACACGAGTGTGGAACTCCTTCCTGAACGCAGTTTGAGTCTTCTTGAAGGATTTCGTTCTCAGGTCGATTTTGACTGAAAACGATTTTTCTTTAAGTGTAATTTAATTTTTCTTTAATTTGCATGTTGAAAGAAATGGAAATGAAATCTTCGTTAAGTCCAAGTCTGCTGATTAGAGTTGAACTCCACTTTGCACACCTGCAAAAAAAAATAAGAGGACGTGATGAGAGAGAGAGAGAGAGAGAGAGAGAGAGAGAGAGAGAGAGAGAGAGAGAGAGAGAGAGAGAGAGAGAGAGAGAGAGAGAGAGAGGCTCTTCCTGATTGTCACAGATGTTCTAACTCGGATAGATGTTGGCAGGAGATCAGCAACGGTCATAACAGTCACAAGCAAATTTCTAACGTCGGCCCAACATTGGCAATATAGTGTAAAAGTGATGTCAATTTTCCAACATTGGGCCAATTTCTGTGTTTTAGCTGGGAAGTGAGTAAGTGAGACAGGAAGTGCCATAGTCAATGGTGTTTGCAAATGACATTGAGCTCGCTATGTGGTGCGGATGATAAGACTATGACTGAGCATCTCAATAAATGGAGGAAAGCACTGGAAGATAGGGGTATGGAGATAAGTAGACCAAAGACTAAAAATATGGATTGTCAGTTTGAGCATAGTGAAGAGGATTGGGGTGAAAGTTTAAAGATTATGGGTGCAAATCAGGAGTAAGTGAGTAGCTTCAAGTATCTGTGGTCAGTGGTGGAAGAAGATGTAAATTTGGGAATGGAAATTGAGCAATTGATTAGTTCTGCATGGAATAATTGGAGGAAGTGCAGTGGAATGTTGAATTATATAAAAGTACCGCTCAAACTGAAAGGAAGGATTTACAAGACGGTTGTAAGGGCCCTGTCACACCTTGACGTTTTAACCAGCAATGGCAACGTATAAAAATGTATGTAAAACGTTGGCGTACGCTGAAATTTTGATGTTTTTTTTTTAAGTTTTTGGCGTATTCATAACGTGTTGGTCGTATGCATAACATATTAGTAACGGGCACAGAACGTTTCGTTGTGTTATTGATAACTTTTACCAACGAATGCTTAGCCTGTTGTCGGCGTTCACAACCTATGCCCAACGATAGTTTAACTTACACATAGCGCGCTAAACGTATCGCCGGCGAACTCGTGGCGTAGCCTGTTAAGAACCTGCCGCACGCCGATTTAAATCATAACCGCCTGAGAATTTGAAGTGTCAACATCGCAGTCACACCTTGACGATTTTGCCAGCGTATGCCGGCCTATGAAAAATGTGTCTAAAACGCTAGGCGCACGTCAAATACGGTATAGGTAAGTTGTGTATACGTTAAGAGTAGGCTGGAAAACAATGAAGTACGCTGTCATATTTACGTGGTACGTGTAATACGTCGTGAAATTTCAAGCATGCTGAAAATTTTACGACGTACTCGCGCGTATGGCTAACACATTCCGCATGCGTTGTCATATGTTCCTGGCACGCTCCGCGATTGTTTACACACGACGGACACACGTTACTTGTAGGTTACTCATAAGTCGAAACACGTCAAGGTAATATTTAACATACCCGCAACCTAATTTTCAACCAATGGGTAACGTCCTTTTTAACCTATGAGTAGCGTGCTCTGAACTATGTTTAACGTGCTTGAAACCTATGAGTAACGTGCATTGAACCTATTTGTAACTTGCCTTGAACCAATGACTAGCGTGCTATTAACCTATGAGTAACGTGCGTTTAACCTATGTGTAGCATGCTTTGAACCAAGTATAACGTGCTTCTAACATTTGAGTAACATGCTATGAACCTATGTGTTAACGTATCTCAAACGCACATTGTCTTATGTAGACGAATTAGATTGACGTCTTCCGGACGACCACAGAACTTACTGAACGTGTTTCTAACTTACATCTACCGTATAATGGCGTATTGGCAGCATTAAGGGAATTGGTATATAAAAATGGGCTTCACAGGAGGAACCCGTCAGTGTTCCAGACTCCATGTTGAGTAGATGTCAATGCCAGTAGTATCAGTAGTAGTAATACTATTAGCAGTAGTTGGTGTGCATGACAGTAGTAATAGTAGTAGTAGTTGTAGTAGCATTGGTAGTAGTAGTATGTCTATGTCAGTAGTAGTAGTAGTAGCAGTAGTAGTATGTCTATAGTAGTTAGTAGAGTAGTAGTAGTAATAGTATGTCTATGTCAGTAAGTAGTAGTAGTAGTATGTCTATGTCAGTAGTAGTAGTAGTAGTAGTATGTCTATGTCAGTATAGTTAGTAGTAGTAGTATGTGTAGTAGTAGTATTGGTAGTAGTAGTAGGTCCATGTCAGTAGTAGTAGTGAGGGTGTGGGTGATGATGGATCCTCTTATCGTCCACGAACAGGAGACTACTTTGCACCATTGTTCGATGTTCTTTTCGGCTAATTTTTTTTTCCTCATTCCACGATGAAATATTTCTTTGTTTTACTTTTTAAAGTATTAAAAACGACTTTGACAAATGCATAATGTACTAGTAATGAACACAGAACGCTTCGATAACCTATACATAAGTTTTACCAACGATTGTTTATCGTGTTTTAGGCGTCCACAACCTATGCCCAACGATAGTCTAGCGTATGCATAGCGTAATAATTCCCAAGCACGTTATTCATAGGTTATAAATAAGTCACGGTACCCTAAACATTACTTTGATGTGTTTCGACGTATGATGAACTTTCAAGTAGCGTGTTGCGAAGTGTGAACAACGTTCGTGTAGCGTGCTTACAAAACGTTACTCATAGGTTAGAAATAAGTTTCGGGTACGCGAATGTTACCTCTACGTGTTTCGACTTATGAGTAACATACAATTAACGTGTGTCAACGATCGCATAACGTGCCTACAACTTATGGCCAGCGTAGCGGAACGTGTGAGCCAAACGCCGAGTACGTCGTAAAATTTCAAGCATGCAAAATTTTGGACAACCAAAAAGTACAACGTTTTAAACCAGCGTAATACGACCTATGGTCGTGTTTTCAGCGTGCCACTAAAGTACACAAAACGTACCATAACATATTCGACGTGTACCAGCGTTTTAGACAAATTTTTCATAAATCGGCATACGCTGGCTAAATCGTCAAGGTGTGACAGCCCCTTAAGACTGGCTTTATTATGTCTGCCACCGAAGGTGGATGGAGGTTTATATGGTTTCACCCTTGTTTATCTGTTTGTTACTCGCAAAATCGAAGATTCGCAAGTACGTATGTATATTGGTTGTTCTGGTCTGTTATTCTGTCTGTCTGTCTGTATGTCAATCGCTTACAGGTCACAATGTCAAACCGATCTTCACAAAACTTCACCAAACGGTAGAGTTGGTCATAAGCAAGAAGCGTATTGATTTTAAGGTCAAAAGGTCAACACAGGCTAAAGGCCAACAATTTCGTCAACTTTCTAAAATCATCAATTTTCATCTGATTTACTTGAAATTTGAAGATTATTTGTGTATCATGTCAGTGAAATTAACCACCATTTATTTTTGAGGTCAACATCAGCCAAAAGGTAAACATGGAACTAATTTCTAAAATTGTCAATTTTCCAATTGACTTGGAATTTGAAGAGGATTTGCATATTTAGTCATTGAATTCAGCCACCAATTATTTTTCAGGTAAAATTTGTTTTATGAGTTTTACAAGTGTCGTGCTCTGCATGACGTCTTTCTTGTTTGTTTGTTTGTCTGTGAGCAAGATATATCAAAAATCTGTGGACGGATTTGGACAAAACTTGCTGTACAGGTTGGGTTTGTGACAAGGCCAAATTTTTTGATTTTGGTGAACATCGGGATCCGGATACTAGAATTTTATTAAATGATTCTTCACCATTGAGCCAAAGAGCCAAAAGCGATTTTAATACAATTTATCAAAACGTTATGGACAAATTCGGGCGAAACTTGGTGGATAGGTTGGTTGTGTGACCAGGACGAATCTATTCGATTATGGTGCAGATCCGGATCCGGATATGAGAATTAAAAAAAATCTTTTGAATTGAATCTTCACAATTGAGAGATAGGGCGAAAAACAATATATAGCATGATATCTCAAAAATTTGTGGATGGATTATGACAAAACTTGGTCGATGAGTTAGGTCGGTTACAAGAACAAGCCGATTGCATTTTGGTTAAGGTCTGGATGCATATCAGTGGGCTACAAAATGTAAACTGTTCAGCCTGATGGAGGTATGCACTCTCCCGAGTGCTGTTCTAGTTCCTTCTGCATTTTCCCGTGAAGCTTCTTTTATATCAAATGAGATTGATTAAAGATAATGGTCGGGTTGAGCATCTCTCTAGAAGGGCACTCAATATATTTAGGTGACCTCAAGTTGCCAAACAGCAAACTGGCCTCTCTCACTTCTGCTTTTTTATTTTGCTATCTTTTATTCTGTCGATGCTTGTTTACTAACTTCTTTCTATTTCTTCTTTCTTTATTTGGCC
The DNA here is from genome assembly GCA_035128595.1 of Eptatretus atami. Lineage (NCBI taxonomy): Eukaryota > Metazoa > Chordata > Myxini > Myxiniformes > Myxinidae > Eptatretus > Eptatretus atami. The sequence continues at coordinate 88,688,027 of CM068961.1, forward strand.
AGTACGAGTTTTGGTGTTTTTGCACCCCTTGCATTCTTAATATCCAAGGGCTTTCTGTCAGAGTATTGCTTTTCAAGTTTCGTATTGATTTTTTGGTCCTGCTGATGAGCGATTAACACAGAAATATTAGTCTAATTCTGGTGTTGATGTTAACATCACTGTCCAGTGTGAGCATTGCACGCTGGTCCATTAATGTAGTGGTCCATGGTAACCCCATAAGTGAGATCTCTCAAAAATTTCCATCATATCCTCATGCAATGTATTGACTGGTGTTCAGGGATCAAGTTTTCTTTCACCATGAGGGAGGAATTTAGAATTTAGTTTGAATACCAACACAATGGCTCATTCCTTTTTAAAAACATCATGAGGTTTTTTTTGCATATAAAGTCGAGGCTTGTAGAAGAGCTAAATAACTTTTTGGAAGAGTTTTTTTATACATACAAAGTCAAGGCTCGTGGAAGACCTCACCCTACGACTCCCAAGTAATTCAAGATTCAAAGTTGTTTACATTTGCAAGCAAATGACTGCAGAGATGCATGGTACAGCCAAGTTAATGACTCCTTCTGAAGGATAGTTTGGTGTATGATGTAACACACGACCAGAAGTGTACCAAGACAACAGTTTGTAATCAGATCAACTTTCTCAAAAATCAAACTCAGACGAAACAAATCAAAACTAATTGCAATACCTCTGAGCTATCTTGTCAGTCATAGATTCGATTCGATAATATCAGGTAATATTGAGTTAATATCGCTTAAAATGGATATTGATTTTATTTAATTACATAATCAGGATCAGGGGCCACAACATGAGAGTAAAGAAAATGAGAGTTGGGACAATAGTAAGGCAGGGAGGGGTCTCACTCAAAGTAGTTAATCTATGGAAAGGTCTCCCTGGAAAGGTAGTGACAGCAGAAACACTAGCTGGGTTTGAACTTGAGTTCGGTACCCATAATCATATGGGAGAGAGGGGAACATATATATTTACAGGATTGGTTGGTGGCTTAGATAAGGATGGGTGATTGTATACCTATATACCTCATGATGGGTGATTGTATACCTATGCACCTAGTGCTTGTGATGTCTGTGAAAGGGTCTCATCAAAAGAAGGGGAAAGTGCTGTCGGTGTTTGTTCATTCCTTACCCTATGACTCCCTGGTAGTTCAAAAGCAAGTTTTCACTGCTCTGCACTGTGTAGAATACCTCATGCACTTTGAATATATCAATTGCAAGGAAAGAGATAACACTACAGATCTGTTTTACTGACTAACTGCAAGCTGGTGCACTCTGCAGAATTATTAGGTTAACTTGTTTTCCAGAGTTTGAGATGTACATCACCACTAATTTAATAGATACTTCGGGACCTTTGGAGACAATTTTCAAAAATGGAGGTTGCTGAACATGACAGTGTAGACAACTACTCAGTGGAAAGATTTCCTTGTATTCATCATGGTGGATGCAAAATTGATGCAATATCTTTCATGTAATGTGCATTTATCAAAATGTTTCACAGACATTTAAAAAAAACATTGTGTTGCCTGTTATTCACCGGTAATTGTGTTGCCAGTAAGATGCGGTGTAATCACTGTTATTCACTTATTGTCATGGGACATCAAAGTTCATTTGAGCCAGGTCACTGATAATTATTTGATCGGATTTGGAAAGTTGTCTTGTGCTACACAAAAGCAAAATTTATGCATTTTCCATCCAGTTTGACTTTAATCAGCAATGGAGGGTACAGACAACACCGCAAGGATTTAAGGTTTATTACCTCCGCCATCGAAGGTGGACAGAACTTGGTTTCACCATTGTTTGTCTGTCTGTCTGTCTGTGTGTTTGTCTGTGAGCAGGATATCTCAAAAAAGTTGTAGACGGATTTGAACAAAACTCGGTGGACAGGTTGGGTTTGTGACAAGGAAGAATTGATTCCATTTTGGTGAAGATCCGAATCCGGATCCGATAATTTTCTAAGTGATTCTTGACCATTGAGAGATTGGGCCAAAAACGATAATATAGCACAATACTTCAAAAGTTTATAGACGTATTCTTGGTGGACATGTTGGGTGTGTGAGGAGAACAAGCTGATTAGAGTTAGGGGGAAAGTCAGGATGCAGATCCGGCCTATCAGTGGGATACAAGATGTAAACTATTGTTTTTGATTTAAAGAGTAAATTGCAACAGATGCTCGAAACTGTTCACAATTACCATTGCTGTGCTTATTAATTATTATAACACAGGATCATTAAACATTCACTAAAGCATGAACAGTGATCTTTATGTACTCAGATTGTATCGAGACACATTTTCTTCTTCAGTTGCTCCATGTTTTTGGAATGGGTTAGGTGATGTACAAGACCAATGTCAGATGCCCCCACAGAAAGAGGTCAAGTGATGCCTGTCCTTTGCTATGTCTTCTATATTAAGAGATTTGCTTCATCATAAAACACTAGAACCCCCCAGAGATGGTACTTATATCATGTTGATCACAATGGATGGCTTAAACTGGCTTTTGGTAAAACATGTACCAAAAAGTAAAAGTCAAAGAGTCACAAAGAGTAAATAGAATGAATATTAAAGAGTTCTATGATGCTGTTTCTGATTTGGTGGATGAGAGGAGTGCAGTCGATGGATGTACAGGGTGATTAAATATATATATATACATTCGAGAACAATAAATAATTCCCATACTCCAAAAACTATCTTTGTTAGGAACCTAATATTTTTCGTAAATGTCGCCTAATGCTACAGAAAGAAGTGACATGATACTGAGAGTTATCAGGTATCACATGATTAATCATGTAACCCGGCAGTGACGTTTAACGGTTTTCACGCAGTCACACCATGGCGCTCACTGTGGAAGAGCACATGGTTCTCCTCGAACATCACATCAATAATGCATCCTTTATGGAATGTCAAACTGCATTTAAAAGTCGTTTCGGTGGTCATATGAAACCTTCGAAATCAGTGATATGGAAACTGGTGAAGCAGTTCAGAGAAACAGGCTGCGTGAAAGTTAAAAGCCCATGCGCCAGCCAAGTATTGCTACACTAGAGAACGTGGATGAAGTGTGGGAAAGAATGGAAGCAATCCCAAATAAATCTATGAGACGTTTCGCACAACAATCTCAATTGTATGGATTTAATGTAATCGATTGTGTGGATCATGTCACGTCTTTCAGTAACATGAGGCTACATTTACACAAAATATTATGTTCCTAACTGATATTGCTTTCAGTGTATGAGAATTAATTAGGGTTCTCAAATTAAAAAAAAAAACACCCTGTCGTACTGTATGTCTGGACTTTCACAAAGCATTTGGCTGTTAGCTAAAGTGAGGACGTGCAGAGAGGCTGGTGGAGTGGATAATTGGGTGGAAACTGGATTATTACAGAAAAGAGTAGTTTGTGAATGGGAGGATGTCTGGCTGGGAGGATGTCTGGCTGGGAGGTTTCAAGTAATGTGGTACCCCAGGGATCAGTTCTTGCACCATTATTACCTCCAGAAGGTGAAGGAGGTTATGTTTTTCACCCTCTCTGTCTGTTTGTCTGTTCGTCTGTGTGCAGGATATCTCAAAAACTTGTGGACGGATCCAGATTGAACTTGGTTCACAGGTTCGGTGTGTGTCAAGGACGAACTGATTAGATTTTGGTGAAGATCCGG
>CM068961.1:88700413-88728756 GCA_035128595.1 Eptatretus atami
AAGAGAGAGATTTATATAGAACGCCAGAGGTTCAAAAAAAATGGTGCTGTTTGGGCACGTTTTTGACATTCCTCCCCGCACCTCGTGCCGCCTTCCTTCCTCTCACACTGCTTCCATTCGCCTTCCCCCTCACACTGCATTCTCTTCCCCTCATGCTGCCTTCCCTTCCATCACACTGCCTTCCCTTCCATCACGCTGCTTCCTTCCACCTCTCCTCACACTTACCCCTCCCCTCTCCACCTCCAATGGACGTCTCCCTGCGGTCTCCGCATGTTGTATTAACGTGCTGTTTTAACGAATCTCATTTCGTTAAATTATGGACTTCCATCGCACCCTTCTCCAAAGTCCCACTACCAAACGCAAGTCAAGAACCCCTTCCCTTATGCTTACCTCCTCCCAAACCCCCTCATCCACCTCCCCCCTCCTACTCTCTCCCATCCTTCTCACTCCCAACCCCCTCCCGGAGTGTATAGTGACGTTTGAGAGGCATCGCTCTCCACCCCCAATTCTTCCTTGCTCTCCCCCCCCCACCTTCCTAGCTCCCCTACCTCTCCTCCCTCCTTGCCTCCCCCTCTGGCTCCTCCCCAGCTTCCTCCCCTTTCTGCCTCTCCCCTCTTTTCCCTCCCTTAATATTCCTTGCAGAGAAGCAAGGGGTTGTATGTGCTGGTATATAATAAGGTAGGTAAGTCCGACCTAATATTTCATCGTATTTTAAAAATTTAAAACGCAAAATCTGCAACGATTACAATTAAGAAAATTCTTTAAGTGTTCATTTATTATTTAAGTTTTTTGAAGTGCACATTGTGTCAAAAATCAGGGTCTGTTAGGTACTCGACATTGTTGAAATAAAGATGGGTATCAATTCGATATTTTCGGTGGTTTCTGTTATTGTCATTTCAATGTCCCGATTGAACAACAACTATTGTTGTTCAAAAACAACTATTGTTGTTGAATGATTGAACAACAACACGGCCAAAATGAACGATGTAGTTTTTCAAAAAGGGCGAAAATTCAGAAGGAATTCACAGTTTTTTTTTTTCAAAATGGCAGAATTAAAGGACCATGATATACATGCAGAAAAATGTAATAAATAGTTAAACTGTTGCAATTTTATTTTGTAACTCACACTAATTAGTGGAGCCTTCTCAGTGTGTTGGAATTAGTAATGATGGATTGTGAGTGCAGTCGTGTTGTTGGTAATCTCCGTTGTTTGTTTGATCCTTTGATGCATCGTGATTGTGAACTATCCAATTAAGAAAGAAAGCACATTGTGCGTTCCAACACACAATTCATCCATTGCTTAGCATACAACTAAAAGAGATCCTGAGTTCTTATCCCATTCTATGAACGTTTAATTTGTTTTTTAATCAAAATCTATACATGAATCATAACAATCTGAAACGACAAACAATTAAAACCGCACTCTCGCAAAATTATATTTTTCAATGCAATGTAAATTTTTGTGCCCATCAACCTAAAATCCTGGATTTGCCCCTGATATGATAATAGCAAGGGCCAGCGAATGCCAATAGCTGATGACACTGGAAGTGGATCGTAGGCTTGGCCGACTGGACTGGTAGCGTAAATTCAGCATACTAATGACGTTTCAATTTCTATGGATGCAAAATCCTTATTGATAGAACAAGATGAACTGTTAAATGGTTTCGATAGCGTAGCAGTGAAGATTGCAAGAGATTTATGTGAAATGCACTAATATGGCAGGTCAAATGAGACATCACTTTCCTGTTCATCACACAAATGGCAGAGTATGGTGGTTTCATACTATCGGAATCGGATTCCCATCGGAATCAAGATTCAGAGTGAGCCGACAGGAGTGGTGCAAAGGTCGTTGCACGTGAGCCGACCGAGGGTGCAAAGGTCTTTGACAGGACAAGTCAAAGTCACAACAGTCACAACAAGTCACAAGTTTGACACAAGTCACAACAGCCCACCTCCTTCAAATTCCATGCTTTCCTTCCTGAAAGTCCCTGTAGAGTACATCTTGTTTACCCTAGTACCCCACCCATCCCTCTCCCTTTCCACAGATCTCTTCATGTCTCTGTTCCAGCACACTGTATTTTACCTTCCTGTCCCCCACTCTTGTCTTCCTGCTCGCCCTTGTTGTACGTTCTGTATATTAGCTTCATACGAGCCTCGACAGTGTATTCAAAAATTTATTGGGGTCTTGAGGTCTGAAAAGGTCTATGGATCTTTTGGGTCGTAAGTGTCTTTGGGGTCTAAAGGGTCTTCGTAGCTTGTCTTCAAGGAACTTTGTGGTCTAAGGGTTCTAATTCTTGTGTAATTTGGTGGTTGCCACCCAAGCAATCTTTGCAAAAAACGCCAACATACAGACAGACAGATGACAAATTTTATTTATTATATGTCTGGTCTTCTCTGCAAAACTTTGGGGATCCTTTGTTGGAACCCTTGATATCTCATAACTTTTGACAGTGTGTGGTATCGGGGTCTAATCTCCAAGCTCCCCACTTTCGGCTTTCCTCCTTCACTCTGTTCTCTTCATATCTGGTTCTCTCCAGCCATTCTATCTTAGTAATTGTTGATGTTCAACCTCTCTCTCCTTCCCTACCAACAGCAGTGCCCCTCGGGGTTCTGTCCTATCTCCTACACTCTTCCTTATTTTCTTTTTTCTCAATTATCTCTTCCTCTTGAATAAGAAAATGCATTTCAAGGCTGATGACAACATTACATTCCTCGAAGTTTTTCATATCTGCTCCTCTGAACTTGCTCGATCCATATCTCGTTTCATCACAACTACTCCATAAATTTGGACTTGGACACACGATTTCTCATTGGGGCAAATGTAATCCATTTAAGGTTAATGCTTTAAAACTAAATTTCTTCACTTTTTCTCCATGTAACTCTTCTCAACTTTCCCATCTCCTTTGAAGGCTCCACAATTTTTCGCACTCAATACAGTAAACATACTTAGTATTACACTTGGTCCTCAGTTAATGTCATGGTTATGTTCTTGAAACCACGATGTTAAGTGAAACAAAGTTACATGGATCAATTTATCTCATAATAAACAGTAAAAAAAGACATAAAATGTCAAAGCCCCCATGGTTTGAGTAATTTTGCTATGCGGAGTTAAAGAGCTAGTCCATATTTATGTGCAACAAAAAATGGCGCCAGTCACCATTCAGGCCATCTTGACCAAATGGCAAACTAAAGTAAGGTGCATGTGTATACCATCAGTAATTGAGCTTGTGCAAGTTTCAAAAAGTTAAACCATGCATGCCTAAGAATGGTTGGGACAGATTAAGTAACAAAATGCCGGCAGTCGCCAACTTGGATATTATCTCGAAAAAAAAATAACGTGCTTATGTGAGCCTAATTCCTTATATGTGTGCCAAGTTTTAAACAGCATCTGCAAATGCATGTCCGAGAAATGGTTGAAGACATGTTCAACATCGGATTTTTTACAACTTAAATGGCCACCAGTCTGCCATCTTGGATCTGATGTCAAACAAAAATGATGTACATATATATGTAAGCCATCATTCATTATCTGTTGCTGAGTTTGAACAAGATTGGTAAATGCATGTCTGAGAAGTGGTTGAGGATTTTTTTAGTTTTTCCAACTAAATGGCCGCAGTCTAACAGTTGGCCATCTTTTATCAGATCGCAAAATCAATTCAAAGGCACGTGTATGCCATCATGTACTGTGCTTGTGCCAAGGTTGAAGAAAATCTGACCATGCATGTCTGAGAAATGGTTGGGGACACATTTAAGTAACAAAATGGACATGTCAGCCATCTTGGATCTGATCTCAAAAAAAAAGAAAGATGTGCATATGTAGGTTCAACATTATTATCTGTATACCATGTTTAAACAACATCGGTAAAGGCATGTCCGAGAAATGGTTGAACATTTCAACATCGAGTTTTTTAACAACTAAAATGGCCGTCAGTCGGCCATCTTGGATCTGATCTCGAAAAAACACGGCATGCATATGTACACCATCATGTGTTGGTGTTTGTGCCAAGTATGAATAAATCAGTCCATACATGTCGAATATATGGTTGCGCATGCACGCACACACGCACAGACACGAAAATTGAGAACCAAATCCATAAGCCCCTGTTTCGGACTCAGTCCAATGGAGACTGATAAAAACAATCTACTGGTGAATGGTGGAGAGAGAGAAATGTGGCGAGTCATTGAGACCCCTCTTCCCCAGCTGCTTGGAGGTCTCCAAGGCTGCTGCTCACTCCTCCTCCTCCTCCTCCTCCCCTGGTTGCTGTGATGTGAAGGCTTCTGCAGGCTGTTGAAATCACTGTTTTCCTCCCTCCCGTAGAAAGCATCCATGGTTGACTGATGGCTGCTCTGCCTCTACTGACTGACAATGTAACGAGTTATGGATAAATTATCACTGCGTTCTTTGAAGCCTTGGTATCATTATTAACTCTGCCACCGAAGGTGAATGGAGGTTATGTTTTCACCCCTGTCTGTTTGTCTGTTTCTTACTTGTGAAAATCGAAGATTTTTCACGTATATTGGTTGGTCTTGTGCGTTATTCTTGGATTTGAAAAATTTTTGACAAGGATGTTGATCGTTCTTTTTGTTTGACTGTCTGCTCACTTTCAATCACCGACAGGTCAGAATTTAAACTGATCTTCAGGAAACTTCACCAATGGTGGAGTTGGTGGTCTGACAGAATCCTCTATTTTTGGGTCAAAAGTTCATCATAGGCCAAAGGTCAACAACTTTTTCAAACTTCTAAAATCCTCAATTTTAATACCAATTTACGTGAATTTGAAGAGCATTTGCATATGCGGGTACTGAATTCAACCAACTATAATTTTTGAGGTCAATGTAGGCCAAAAGTCAATATATGCTAATTTCTAAAATTTTAGAGATGGGGCCAAAAACTACATTTATATATATGTATATATCATATCTCAAAAAGTTGTGAACGAGTTATGACAAAACAAGATGGATGAGTTTGGTTTAATAGGTGACAAGAACAAGCAGATTCGATTTTGGTTCTGATCCAGCCCATCCGTGGGATACAAACAGAAAATGTTCAGCTTGGCAGAGGTATGCGCTCTACCGAGTGCCATTCTACTTTGTTCTGTTTTGCCAAGTGTTCTATGAGTGATTTTTCATTCTGTCTGTCTGTCTGTTTGTCTGTATGTCAATCGTCTACGGGTCACAATTTTAACCGATTTTTCATGAAACTTCACCACCTGGTTGACTTCGTCATCAGCAAATGGCCTATTATTTTTGAGGTCAAAGATCAAAAGGTCAATATCGGCCAAAGTTCAACAACTTTGTTAGATATCTGAAATCCTCAATTTTTATCCAATTGGCTTGAAATTTTAAAGGATTTTCAAATCAGGTCACTGAATTCAATCACCAATTACCATTGAGGTCAACATAGACCAAAAGGTCAACATAGATGTTATTTTTGAAATTGTCAATTTTCATCCGATTGACTTGAAATTTGAAGAGGATTATATTTCAGGACACTGAATTCAACTATCCAATTATTTTTGAGGTCAGCATTGACCAAAAGGTCCACATAGACCAAATTTCTAAAATCCTCTAATTTTCATCTGATTGACTTGACATTTGAAGAGGGGTTGCAGATTTGGTCATTGAATTCAACCACCAATTATTTTAAGGTCAAATATGTTTTATGGATTTTGCAAGTATCATGCTCTGCATGACATCTTCTTCTTTCTTTGTTTGTGTGCAGAATATCTCAAAAAGTTGTGCACAGATTCGTATTAAATTTGGGGGCAGGTTGGTTTTTGTGAAAAGCATGAATTGTTTAGATTTGGTAAAGAACCGAATCTGGATCAGGATCTGATAATTTTTAAGTGATTCTTCACCATTCAGAGATGGGGCTAAAACGATATATAACACGACATCTCAAAAGCTTATGGATGGATTCTAACGAAATTGTTGGACAGGTGGGTATGTGACAAGGCCAAATCGATTCGCTTTTGGGATGATCCAAGTCCAGATCTGGATACGATAATTTTTTTAAGTGATTCTTCACCATTGAGAGATAGGGTCAAAATTGATACATTGCAAAGTTTTTTCGCCCAAATATATTCTACTTGATCAGACATTGGTGTGTCAAAGGTATGCACTCAACCGAGTGCCCTTCTAGTTAATAGATGTAATAACGAAACAGCATTTACAAGGAACTAGCTGCTTGTACAGGGTGTCCATAAAGTCTCTATACAATTTATAATTTATACCGTCTTGATGTGCTTCGTGCAACTAATGGTACCCATATAGAAGGGTATTAAATGAGGCAAAAAAAACTTCAATATCGACTCCTCATTTTGTAATAATTTCCACAGGTTTATCTATTCATTTGCTTTTCTAATAAAATTTTAAATTGTAAAGAGACTTTATGGACACCCTGTATATCTCTGCCATTAGCGATATCGCAAAATACTTGACCAAGCCACGACATCACTTGATTATGTGTGGCCATTGGCAACTCAAGGGTGGGCATGAAGGTGTATTGTTATTTCCCCCTTCACCACTAAACTCTGGAATTCTTTACTTCGTCATGTCTTTCCAAAACAATTATAAACCAGCCTCTTTTCAAAAGGCATGTTTTCCAGTTCCTCAAAAACTATTGGAGTATTTCTCCTTTTCTCCACTTCTTTATTTATTCAGTTGTTTTATTTTGGTTTCATTTCAGGCCTGGCCTCGATGAGGATAATTATTCAAAAAAAAAAACGTGTTCCATGCAATACTGACTCAACTCTCCTGAAGACCATGAAGGGACTGAACTATCGAAGGTCACCCGTCTCTTGCGCAGTCTCTTTTTCATGACCTGACCATTTGTGTCTGTCCACAGAATTATGCAGATTCACTTGAAATTTGCAAGTCATCATAAGTAGTTCAACCCACACTTCCTGATAGAAACAAGCCACTCGATTTTGAACCTGTAAACATTTACGAAGCGATGTAACTAACTGAGAGGTTGGCACACTAATGGTTCATCATCTTCAAACTCACTTGTTCTCGACATGTCACCCATACTCCTCTCTTCTGTGGGCCATGTCTTTGTTGCTTTAGAAATATGGTGGAATTTCTACCCTCCTCCTCATCCTTGGCCCGTTTGCTCCACACATGGCTCTTCATTTCTCTCCTTTCAGCTTCCTTTCGCTCTCTCTCAACTCCTTTCAACCTCCCTGATCTTGATTATCTCTCTATCATTCTTTTTCTCTTCTTAACTCAATTATATTGTTCTCATTTTATCCCATTCACTTCCTCAACTCTGTACATTCATAATATATATCCTATGTTATTATCTTCCCCTCAAGAACAATTTTATTTACATTAAAAAACACGCGTTCCTTTCGAGGAATTTCAATGCAGGAGGCCAAATTGCCTACCTATATTTGATTGTCCATGCTCTATCCTTTTTTAAATACCAAGCATCAAGCAAGGAAGCAGCACATACCATTTTAAGGTACTGTATTTGGTATGATCACGACCCGGGTCAGGGTTGGAACCACTAACCTCCAAGACTCAGTGTGGATGATCGAAACAATTTTTGAATGCTGTATGAGGATGACTTTTCTCTTCTGTGTCAATCAGGCAAACACTGTGGTTTGACCAGATTCCTGTTTACACAAAGAGTTATAAGTGCCAAGGGTGTTGCTGAATATTTGTCAAACAATGAAAACATTGTCATTTTTAGGATTTACCCTTGTGTTATTGTTTTTTTTTGTGCCACTCTAGAATAAAATGATTGCCCCGATTGTAAACAAACTCAATTTTAACAATCTGTGATTGGACCACAATTCAATGTATCAAATAAACCAGCAAGGCATCTTTGCGGTATGGAACAAATTTCCTGTCGAGATAGGTTTCTGCATGTCATGCACCCAGAACTACTTCGATCTGGAAGAGGTGGAATTGGCCGCAGCTTCTTCCATGGAACACCTCTGGGCACATGGCTTGGGAGCTGCGGAAAAGCCCTTGCGAAGGAATAAACGGAACTGCACCAAAATCGGATCTACATTTGGCAAAATGTGGATCAGGCTGGCATACAGAAAATCATTGATTCGATGCCTTCATGGGTTCAAGCAATGTACAATAACAAAGAACTTGCAAGCAGATTCAAATAATGTTACACATTAGATTGTATTCGTATCACAGATTGTTATAAAAAGGCTTTTTTAATAGATAGTCATGGTTTGTGAAAGTGCTGGGAAGGTATAAAGAATTCTAATGTATAATGTATATAAAGAATTCTATATGTTCTTTAATGTATAAAGAATTGTGCTCATTTTAGTCTGGCATGGCACTGGAATACAAATCCTTCAACAACTTGTATTTTCAGCAGAGATTCTCAGGGTTCATGAAACTTTTCTGCAAACCCTTTATGCATTTAAATTCCTCTTCGATTACAGTTGTAACCTCTCAGGAATGGATGATTAATATTACCTTGGCAACAATGCATGAGATGAATGGAATTAATTTTCTGCAAAGGAATTTTTTACAATTCCCAACTTTTCTTTGCTTGTTATCCTGCAATACGAATGCATCCTTTACACAACGAATGGACATGCTCTTCACTGAGCACTGGCCAATGCAAACAGAAACAGAAACCTTCTTTGGAATAGAACAACTGGATCGATTAGATGGATAAGCCTCATTGCAATGAAAAAGGAGCCATTGTTTTGTCTTTATTTAACTTTATTGAGAATATTAGTTACACATCCCGCACGATCACAAGCTCGGCCATAACTACAATGCCAGTTCAGACTGTCAATATCTAATTGGTACGTTCAATATTCATTTGTGTTGCTATGAAGGTGGATGTAGGTTAATATCTCATGAGAGATGGTTCATTAGTTGTAAAGATTATACAAAGCATTCGTGAGTGCTGACAAGAAGTGAGAACATATTTGTTGTTGTGAAGTCCAGTCATAGTGCAGCTGAGAGTTAAGTTTGGTTTGTTGTTTTGAGGTTTAGAGGCTGGCTTCAGCTTGTGTTATCCCATCTCTGCCGAGAGACCACATTGGGACTAATTGGGTTGCTTATGTTCGCTGTACCAAAGCGATGTCTGTACCCTGTAAGTGCTATTCCCAGTGAGACCTCAAACACAAATTGAACATACAGTCTGACTTGATGCCGGACCAGACTGTCATTTCCCGTTTTTTGAAAGTATTAATGGGAAAGAGTTAACCACATCAAACACCTCTCACATAACATAAACATGACATTTTGCACAGTATACTAGTAAACTATATACTGTGTATATTAAGGAAGTTTTTCCCCCCAATGGTTGAAAGTAGATATTTCGAAGGCATTTGAGAGAATGCACAATAATTATTGTCTCGAGGTCAGAGGCACAGAGCCAAAAGACTTCTGCCAGGCATTACCGAAAGTCATGGAATGTCAGCATGACATTTGTACACCGATTTTGTGCTTTCTTATGGCTTAGCCTAAATTTAGTAGCTTAGCAATTCTGCTGAATGTACAGCTAGGTTGAACACATCTCCACATGATATATAGCTCCCTGCAGCTGCATGATGCATGTCTGGCTGCGGCGTCTCTCGGTGATCGCAAGTGCCTACCCCAGCCTAAAGATTATGAGAACATTTCAAATCAGTCAGAGTGCCATTACATTATATGTTATGTGCTTAAAAATAAAATAAAAACCACACACTAATTGCATTAAGTAACTGAAAAAGTAAGAACCATTTGGAACTGAAGCAAAAACTGAAATGAAATATATTGTAAGGAAGGAGTACTAAGCAAGTGGATTATAAGTTTTCTTAACGAGAAAGCCACAAACCGTCAACACACACACACACACACACACACACACACACACACACACACATACACACACACACGTACTTACTGTAACTTTCCTACATTTCATATCAATTTGCCTCTGATACTCTGCATCCATCTCAAGAGGCAAATATATTACTCTCTTTCAACTGTGGAAAGGAATAGTCAATAGATATGCAAAATATAAGGCTAACAAATTCCTCGTTTTGGATTGAAGCAAACAAAGAGCAGATATTTTGATTCATCTCAAGAAAGCACAAAACAATCATTTATGTTAATCCATAATTGTGAATCATTATTTTCCACTGAAAGCTGTTAAATTTAATGAAATTACTTTGATGTCCATTCAATACTTTTCAACTTTGCAGAAGCTCTTTTGAAGACCCAAGAGAGGGTCTGGTTAAGCCACAGGTTGGCAAATTTTATTAATGCATGCCCTTTGTAAAATCAAGATTCTGTGTTTAGCACATCCAACATTACCTTTGTGTAAAACAGCCACAATCCTTCAAAGCACACTCAAGAGTTCATGAAACGATGGTGCCCAGTAGAGCGTGGTGGAACCTGTGTCGAGCTAGCTATCATGTGCAGCCTGTGACTGCATCATTTTTCTGGGGCAGAGCTGTGCCGCTGATACAGTGCCCTCCCTCTATTACCAGTACACTGGTACTCATTTCGCCGACCTCAGGGTGAAAGATTAAGTCAACCCCACCTGATGTCATTTCAGCACCCAAAAGGGGCTCAAACTCAAGATCCTGAGATCTGAAGCAGGCCACCTTAACAATTAAGCCAACACCAAGCTTAACCTGTCTCAAGTCTGGTGTATTAATATGTATTCTTCTTCATTTCTAAGCAGCACAAGCCTACAGGGTAGCATCATTAGCTGAGGGTGCAGCTGTGCTCCTGATGTAATGCCCCTGTAGGTTTGGGCAGGAATTTGGAATTTGTTCATGGTGCCGGAGATAGCTTGTCTATTGTTCACGAAGGATACTGTGGGATCTGTAACGTCCACCAACGAATGCTGGCAGATGGGATGTCCGTTTATCGTCCATCCAAGGGACGGCACACACATTGATGAATCACCCTGCATGTCAGTATATAGCTGGGTCGGGATTCAAACCAAAGCTCGATAACTTAGAGGCAAGCATGTGTACCTCTAGGCCATTCTGTCAGCCCACATTAATATGTTTAATAATGTACAACAGACAAAAGTGAGCGATAATATAGGCTTCACATTCTTTCCTCTCCATTTTAAGTTTTCATGTGAGTGGCTGATGAAAATAAAACTCAGATTCTCCTTCATCCATTTATCTCTCAGTTAATGATGAATAATTTATATGACAAATACAAACATCTCGAGGAGCATCATACCTCGCAACTCAACACATTGTGAGATTTGAACACTTTAAAGAAGAGTTACACAAAGCAGACCTCATTATAACTGACTGTATGAAATCGTAATGGTGGTAACAACTGATAGACAAAGCTTATATAATCACGAGCATCCTCCTCAACACTGTGACACGGAGTTTCATTGTCAACGAGACGACTCACTTGAAGTGCTCAGTCTGCTTGACACAAGCTTACATGTCAGGGGATTGCATTGACACAATAATCTAATAGAGTTCCTTCATAAGGAACTTCAATGCAGGAGGAGGATATTAGGCCCACAAGGCTGGGGACTGGTTGCCAAACAATGGTTTTGGCCTTTGGCTTACTCAATATTTTTTAATGCCGACTGTCAAGCAATGAACATACCATTTGTGAAGTTTTTGGTTTGATTCAGCCAGTGTTCGAACCACTGACCTTCCAGACTCGGTGACAAACATCGAACCAAGACTCCACCGAGTCTGGTGGAAAAAAATGTCGCTGCTGATACTACTGTTGTTGGTTATAATGGAGGAAACTAAAAAAAACAACTCGAATTTATTGCACTTCACTCATTTCAGTTTCATGTTAAATTTCCATGAAATTTCCTGAAATTGGTGCAATGAGCCAAGTCTGCAAAGATTGATTTCCTTTTTCAGTATGGCTTTTCTCTGGCCGTCCATCTGACAGTAAAACGCAGGTCACTTGGCATCTGTTATGAATGAGAAACTGGCTTCCTTCCCATAGATATCAAATCCCCTTCAGTCATCAATGGCTTCCGTTTTCCTTTACTGGCTTCCCAAGTCATGCGTGGACGGAACAAATTCTGGCCTTCTTTGTTGGGAATTTCATACGTTTATGCATAAAATTTATGCGATGAAAGAAGAATAAAAATTGTGTTTTTCTAAGTAATAAAATGACGAGACCAAAAGTGAACGCAGCAAATGCCAACAACTTTACAAACTGAGTTATTCACAGTTGGTCCAAGATGAAGAGCCAAAATTCAGACTACTTGTGGTCACGACTCCTCACGTGGACCACGGGTACGTGACCGTCGCTTGGAGCAGACCCCGCAGCCTAGGCCAGGTTGGCAAGCTCCGGCTGAACGCCATGTAGATCCACGGATTTGTACAACTGTTGAGGCTTGCGAGCAGCATGCAGATGGTAAACAAGGCATCTGGGAAGACAGGCAAAGTGTGAGCGACTGATGAGGAATGGGGTGACAACCCACTAAGACAGCATGGCGTAAATATAGAAGACATGACGAATTATGAGGCGACTTCTTACTGACATTAACCAGAAATGTGAGGGCAAACATCCTGGGGATGTACTCCTACTCCACTTTCCCACCATATGGTGAATTACAGTATTGGACACAGAAACAGGATATTTATTTAATTCAACAAATTAAAAAATCATTTATTTTTTATATTCTTTTGGCTTCATTTTTGTGCAAGTTTACAAAACATTGTCAAAGACTTCACATCTGTTATTAAACACAGAAGTGTAGTGAAGTGTCTTACTGAAATGTACAAGTATCTAACTGAATGGCATTTGGAAAACAATAATAATATAATCATGTCAGTTCCCTTAGAAGGAACTTATCTCGACCAAGCTAAAAACTGTCATCCCGGTGTTTCACAGGCAGCATTGATTCGTCAATGTGTGTGCTGACCCTCTGATGGACGTTAAACTTGATGTCCCATCTGCGACATGAGTTGATGGACGTTAAAGATGTCATGTGTCCTTCGACATGAAGAGTAGGCGAGCTATCACTGGCACCATGAACAAGTGACAGAACCCTGCCTAACTACTGCTGGGAAGACAATGGCAAACCATCCAGTATACACTTATCAAGAAACTGCTTTAGCAGCAGCAACGCTCTGTAACAGAGTATGGTACATCAGCATCTGAAAAGGAACTTAAACACAGAAGGAGGCCGTTTGGCCCTTCAAGCCTGGACAATAGTTGCCAACCAATGGTTGTTTGTCCGTTCTCTATTCTTTTAAATACTGAGCATCAAGCGGAAGCAGCACGTAACTTTTTAATGTTTTTGATATGACTCCGCGAGTGTCGGTTCGAACTGCGACCTCCCAGACTCAGGTCAGGGTGGCACAGCTAAACAACTTTTTTTGTAAAAAAAAAAGTTTGTAAAACAACTTCTTTTTTTTCTATAAATTGTAATTGTGTTTGTAATTATTTACCAAAAGACATTTTAAAAATATAAATACTTAGGCTTGAGGTCATGTCAGGATGAAGTTTTTCCGTGGGAATTATTATTTTTCTCCTAGAGGAGGTTACATGAGGAAAACCTTTGGAATTATTTTTTTTGTATACATTGTCGAGGCTGTATGAGAGCTAACACACAACGCACAGCAAGGGGGCATGAGACAAGAGGTGCGGGAGAGGGAAGGACCAAAAATGGGGAACGAAGACATTAGGAATATCTGTGGAAGGAGAAGGGATAGGCCGGGGACACGGGGTATACAAGATGGACATTACAGGGACTTTCAGGAAGGAAAGCAGGGAATTTGAAGGAGGTGGGTTTGGGGTGGATTAACGGGGGTAGAAAAGATCGAGGATTTGGATGGGGGAAGATAAGAGGTGGTGGTGAACAGCTGTTTTGAAGGCCTGGAGGGAAGAGTGGAATTGAAGAGAGTGAGGGAGTTTATTCCAAAGGCGGAAAAAAAGAGGAATGAAAGAGTGAAGGTGAGCAGTGATTGGTGATTTTGGTAGTTTTACCAGAAGGGGGATGCTGGCAGACCTTGAGCACCCTGCCCCTGCGGAAACATGGTGGGGACATATCGCACACAAAGCAGGGGGGGGGGTGAGACCAGAGAGGAAGAGGAGAAGACAGAAGAGCCACCGACCTGCCTGTGGTGAGAGAGTGAGAGGCCCAAAGACAGCCTCACCACGGGAGATACATTCTTCTTCTTCTTTCGGCTGCTCCCGTTAGAGGTCGCCACAGCGGATCATCCGTTATGATCCGCATAATGATTTGCACAGGTTTTACGCCGGATGCCCTTCCTGACGCAACCCTGGTCACCTCTTACGACACAAGGATATGGTACACCTATTCTAACCGGAGCATACACCGGGCCCAGTACACTGGTATTCACTTCGCCGACCTCGGAAGGATGACAGGCTGAGTCAACCTCCTGGTGTGTATTAATTCAAGCGCCAACGGGGCTTGAACTCAGGACCTTTTGGATCCCAAGCCGCTACCCTAACCACTACGCCAACACCAGGCTCCTAAATGATCCTAAATGCCTTGGTTTCCGCAGGGTGAAGCCGAGAAAGGTGAGAGGCAGGAGCACTAACCCAGAAGCGAGAGCAGCACTCCATCACGCTGCAGACAAAAGCTTTGTATGTGGTCAGAGCTCAGGTGGGCCGAGGAAGAACTTTGCATGATGGAGGATTCCCAGTCGGCGACTGGCTTTGGAGACCAGGTTTGAAATGTGGCTTTCCCAGGAAAGGTCATGGCAGAGAGTGAGACCCAGAAGCTTGAAAGAAAGGACTTCTTCCAGTGGATTGTTGAGAAAGTAGATGGGGGGGGGGGTTCTAAACGGTCCTTTTGGAGAGACATAGTGAGAGTGCGAGATTGGTCAGGATTGAAAGATGTTCACTGTTGGACCATTTTGTGATTTTCTCCAGATCTGCTGAGCGAAGAAGCTGCTGTGCCGGTCTGAGGGATGACAGATGATACGGCAGAAGGTGGAGTCATCAGCACGAGATAAATAGGATTTTCCAGAGAGTCGGAGAGATCATTGATGAAAATCAGAAAAAGAACAGGGCCCGAACGTTACCTTGAGGAACTCCAGCCTGGACAGGAAGAGGGGTGAGAAAACTCCATTTATGGCCACATGTTGGCTGTGACAGGAGAGAAAGTCTGCGAGTCATGAGTGGAGATGGCCTTGGATACCATAGGAAGAGAATTTGGTGAGCAGGGCAGGG
Source organism: Eptatretus atami (assembly GCA_035128595.1). Lineage (NCBI taxonomy): Eukaryota > Metazoa > Chordata > Myxini > Myxiniformes > Myxinidae > Eptatretus > Eptatretus atami. Next base: position 88,715,537 of record CM068961.1, read on the forward strand.
TGTCAAACCATGTCAAAAGCACGTGATATGTCGAGGATATGGCTCTGATTTCATGACTGGCATTGAAGACCTATCATTGTTGGGAGAGCAGAAGCAGCATATCCAGGGTAGAGTGACTTGGTCTGAAACCAAATTGATGATCAGAAATCAAGCCATTGGAGAAGAGGAAGGATTTAATGTCTGAAACGATGATGGATCCATAACCTTGCGGATGATTGAGAGAAGGCTGGTTGGTCTGTAGTTGCAGGGATCTGTTTTTGCACCTTTTTTGTGCAGGGCGGTAATGTTTGCTGATTTCCAAGCTGATGGCAGATGACCTTGAGCAAATGAGAGGGTGAATAGAACAGAGAGAGGGTGTGCAAGAGTGGAGGAGAAGGTTTTTCGAGAACGTGGGCTGATGCCGTCTGGACCGGTTGCGAATCTGAGTCAAGGTTTGACAGCAAGCTCTCCACAGAGTCCAGGGACAGTTGGGTGCGACTGGGTATGGTGGCTACAGAAAGTGTGGTTTCAGACACAAGATTTCGATGCAAACACCGAGTTTAGGTATTCAACCTTTTCATGTGCGGTATCAGCAGTGCGGCCATTTGAGGTAAGGGAGGGATGGAGGGGGAACATACACCAGACAACGATTTGATTAGATGCCACTAATATTTGGAGGAGGGGGGAACAAAAAAAGACATGCCATTTATGAAATTCCATGCAATTGTTGGGTTTGCATTAAATTCCTCAAACAGTAAAAAACTTTTTTTTTTTTTTTTAGACCTTGCCATTTTTGGAATGTGACATGATCAATTCTGTTTAAGGAATGGTCTATCTGCATATGTAGTTTCATGTAAAACTAGAACGACAACTCTGTAGATGCACACCTCTACGGCTCTGTCAGGATTATTACTTTACGTTTTGTATCCACTGATAGGCCGGATCCGGATTCGGACCTGAACTAAAATTTAATTGGAAATCAGCAAACATTACCGCCCTGCACAAAAAAGGTGCAAAAACAGATCCCTGCAACTACAGACCAACCAGCCTTCTCTCAATCATCAGCAAGGTTATGGAATCCATCATCGTTTCAGACATTAAATCCTTCCTCTTCTCCAATGGCTTGTTTGATTTCTGATCATCAATTTGGTTTCAGACCAAGTCACTCTACCCTGGATATGCTGCTTCTGCTCTCCCAACAATGGATGTAGGTCTTCAATGCAGTCATGAAATCAGAGCCATATCCCTCGACATATCACGTGCTTTTGACATGGTTTGACACCCTGCCCTGCTCACCAAATTCTCTTCCTATGGTATCCAAGGCCATCTCCACTCATGACTCGCAGACTTTCTCTCCTGTCACAGCCAACATGTGGCCATAAATGGAGTTTTCTCATCCCCTCTTCCTGTCCAGGCTGGAGTTCCTCAAGGTAACGTTCTGGGCCCTGTTCTTTTTCTGATTTTCATCAATGATCTCTCCGACTCTCTGGAAAATCTATTTATCTCGATGCTGATGACTCCACCTTCTGCCGTATCATCTGTCATCCCTCAGACCGGCAAGCAGCAGCTTCTTCGCTCACTGCAGATCTGGAGAAAATCACAAAATGGTCCAACACGTGGAACATGTCTTTCAATCCTGACCAATCTCGCACTCTCACTATGTCTCTCCAAAAGGACCGTTTAGAACCCCCCCCCCCCATCTACTTTCTCAACAATCCACTGGAAGAAGTCCTTTCTTCAAGCTTCTGGGTCTCACTCTCTGCCATGACCTTTCCTGGGAAAGCCACATTTCAAACCTGGTCTCCAAAGCCAGTCGCCGACTGGGATCCTCCATCATGCAAAGTTCTTCCTCGGCCCACCTGAGCTCCTGACCACATACAAAGCTTTTGTCTGCAGCGTGATGGAGTGCTGCTTCTCGCTTCTGGTTAGTGCTCCTGCCTCTCACCTTTCTCGGCTTCACCCTGCGGAAACCAAGGCATTTGGATCATTTAGGAGCCTGGTGTTGGCGTAGTGGTTAGGGTAGCGGCTTGGGATCCAAAAGGTCCTGAGTTCAAGCCCCGTTGGCCGCTTGAATTAATACACACCAGGAGGTTGACTCAGCCTGTCATCCTTCCGAGGTCGGCGAAGTGAATACCAGTGTACTGGGCCCGGTGTATGCTCCGGTTAGAATAGGTGTACCATATCCTTGTGTCGTAAGAGGTGACCAGGGTTGCGTCAGGAAGGGCATCCGGCGTAAAACCTGTGCCAAATCATTATGCGGATCATAACGGATGATCCGCTGTGGCGACCTCTAACGGGAGCAGCCGAAAGAAGAAGAAGAATGTATCTCCCGTGGTGAGGCTGTCTTTGGGCCTCTCACTCTCTCACCACAGGCAGGTCGGTGGTCTTTCTGTCTTCTCCCGTCTCCTCTCTGGTCTCACCCCCCCCCCCTGCTTTGTGTGCGATATGTCCCCACCATGTTTCCGCAGGGGCAGGGTGCTCAAGGTCTGCCAGCATCCCCCTTCTGGTAAAAACTACCAAAATCACCAATCACTGCTCACCTTCACTCTTTCATTCCTCTTTTTTCCGCCTTTGGAATAAACTCCCTCACTCTCTTCAATTCCACTCTTCCCTCCAGGCCTTCAAAACAGCTGTTCACCACCACCTCTTATCTTCCCCCATCCAAATCCTCGATCTTTTCTACCCCCGTTAATCCACCCCAAACCCACCTCCTTCAAATTCCCTGCTTTCCTTCCTGAAAGTCCCTGTAATGTCCATCTTGTATACCCCGTGTTCCCCGGCCTATCCCTCTCCCTTCCACAGATATTCCTAATGTCTCGTTCCCCATTTTTGGTCCTTCCCTCTCCCGCACCTCTTGTCTCATGCCCCCTTGCTGTGCGTTGTGTGTTAGCTCTCATACCAGCCTCGACAATGTATACAAAAAATAATTCCAAAGGTTTTCCTCATGTAACCTCCTCTTGAGAGAAAAATAATAATTCCCACGGAAAAACTTCATCCTGACATGACCTCAAGCCTAAGTATTTATATTTTTAAAATGTCTTTTGGTAAATAATTACAAACACCAATTACAATTTATAAAGAAAAAAAGAAGTTGTTTTACAAACTTTTTTTTTTACAAAAAAAGTGTTTAGCGTGTCCACCCTGACCTGAGTCTGGGAGGTCGGCAGTTCGAACCGACACTCGCGGAGTCATATCAAAAACATTAAAAAGTTACGTGCTGCTTCCTTGCTTGATGCTCAGTATTTAAAAGAATAGAGAACGGACAAACAACCATTGGTTGGCAACTATTGTCCAGGCTTGAAGGGCCAAACGGCCTCCTTCTGTGTTTAAGTTCCTTTTCAGATGCTGATGTACCATACTCTGTTACAGAGCGTTGCTGCTGCTAAAGCAGTTTCTTGATAAGTGTATACTGGATGGTTTGCCATTGTCTTCCCAGCAGTAGTTAGGGCAGGGTTCTGTCACTTGTTCATGGTGCCAGTGATAGCTCGCCTACTCTTCATGTCGAAGGACACATGACATCTTTAACGTCCATCAACTCATGTCAGCAGATGGGACATCAAGTTTAACGTCCATCAGAGGGTCAGCACACACATTGACGAATCAATGCTGCCTGTGAAACACCGGGATGACAGTTTTTAGCTTGGTCGAGATAAGTTCCTTCTAAGGGAACTGACATGATTATATTATTATTGTTTTCCAAATGCCATTCAGTTAGATACTTGTACATTTCAGTAAGACACTTCACTACACTTCTGTGTTTAATACAGATGTGAAGTCTTTGACAATGTTTTGTAAACTTGCACAAAAATGAAGCCAAAAGAAATATAAAAAATAAATGATGTTTTAATTTGTTGAATTAAATAAATATCACTGTTTCTGTTCCAATACTGTAATTCACCATATGGTGGGAAAGTGGAGTAGGAGTACATCCCCAGGATGTTTGCCCTCACATTTCTGGTTAATGTCAGTAAGAAGTCGCTCCATAATTCGTCATGTCTTCTATATTTACGCCATGCTGTCTTAGTGGGTTGTCACCCCATTCCTCATCAGTCGCTCACACTTTGCCTGTCTTCCCAGATGCCTTGTTTACCATCTGCATGCTGCTCGCAAGCCTCAACAGTTGTACAAATCCGTGGATCTACATGGCGTTCAGCCGGAGCTTGCCAACCTGGCTAGGCTGCGGGGTCTGCTCCAAGCGACGGTCACGTACCCGTGGTCCACGTGAGGAGTCGGTGACCACAAGTAGTCTGAATTTTGGCTCTCATCTTGGACCAACTGTGAATAACTCAGTTTGTAAAGTTGTGGCATTTGCTGCGTTCACTTTTGGTCTCGTCATTTTTATACTTAGAAAAACACAATTTTTATTCTTCTTTCATCGCATAAATTTTAATGCATAAACGTATGAAATTCCCAACAAAGAAGGCCAGAATTTGTTCCGTCCACGCATGACTTGGGAAGCCAGTAAAGGAAAACGGAAGCCATTGATGACTGAAGGGGATTTGATATCTATGGGAAGGAAGCCAGTTTCTCATTCATACAAGATGCCAAGTGACCTGCGTTTTACTGTCAGATGGACGGCCAGAGAAAAGCCATACTGAAAAAGGAAATCAATCTTTGCAGACTTGGCTCATTGCACCAATTTCAGGAAATTTCATGGAAATTTAACATGAAACTGAAATGAGTGAAGTGCAATAAATTCGAGTTGTTTTTTTTAGTTTCCTCCATTATAACCAACAACAGTAGTATCAGCAGCGACATTTTTTTCCACCAGACTCGGTGGAGTCTTGGTTCGATGTTTGTCACCGAGTCTGGAAGGTCAGTGGTTCGAACACTGGCTGAATCAAACCAAAAACTTCACAAATGGTATGTTCATTGCTTGACAGTCGGCATTAAAAAATTATTGAGTAAGCCAAAGGCCAAAACCATTGTTTGGCAACCAGTCCCCAGCCTTGATGGGCCTAATATCCTCCTCCTGCATTGAAGTTCCTTATGAAGGAACTCATATTAGATTATTGTGTCAATGCAATCCCCTGACATGTAAGCTTGTGTCAAGCAGACTGAGCACTTCAAGTGAGTCGTCTCGTTGACAATGAAACTCCGTGTCACAGTGTTGAAGGAGGATGCTCGTGATTATATAAGCTTTGTCTATCAGTTGTTACCACCATTACGATTTCATACAGTCAGTTATAATGAGGTCTGCTTTGTGTAACTCTTCTTTAAAGTGTTCAAATCTCACAATGTGTTGAGTTGCGAGGTATGATGCTCCTCGAGATGTTTGTATTTGTCATATAATTATTCATCATTAACTGAGAGATAAATGGATGAAGGAGAATCTGAGTTTATTTTCATCAGCCACTCAGCATGAAAACTTAAAATGGAGAGGAAAGAATGTGAAGCCTATATTATCGCTCACTTTTGTCTGTTGTACATTATTAAACATATTAATGTGGGCTGACAGAATGGCCTAGAGGTACACATGCTTGCCTCTAAGTTATCAGCTTTGGTTTGAATCCCGACCCAGCTATATACTGACATGGCAGGGTGATTCATCAATGTGTGTGCCGTCCCTTGGATGGACGATAACGGACATCCCATCTGCCAGCATTCGTTGGTGGACGTTACAGATCCCACAGTATCCTTCGTGAACAATAGACAAGCTATCTCCGGCACCATGAACAAATTCCAAATTCCTGCCCAAACCTACAGGGGCATTACATCAGGAGCACAGCTGCACCCTCAGCTAATGATGCTACCCTGTAGGCTTGTGCTGCTTAGAAATGAAAAGAATACATATTAATACACCAGACTTGAGACAGGTTAAGCTTGGTGTTGGCTTAATTGTTAAGGTGGCCTGCTTCAGATCTCAGGATCTTGAGTTTGAGCCCCTTTTGGGTGCTGAAATGACATCAGGTGGGGTTGACTTAATCTTTCACCCCTGAGGTCGGCGAAATATACCAGTGTACTGGTAATAGAGGAGGGCACTGTATCAGCGGCACAGCTCTGCCCCAGAAAAATGATGCAGTCACAGGCTGCACATGATAGCTAGCCGACACAGGTTCCACCACGCTCTACTGGGCACCATCGTTTCATGAACTCTTGAGTGTGCTTTGAAGGATTGTGGCTGTTTTACACAAAGGTAATGTTGGATGTGCTAAACACAGAATCTTGATTTTACAAAGGGCATGCATTAATAAAATCTGCCAACCTGTGGCTTAACCAGACCCTCTCTTGGGTCTTCAAAAGAGCTTCTGCAAAGTTGAAAAGTATTGAATGGACATCAAAGTAATTTCATTAAATTATACAGCTTTCAGTGGAAAATAATGATTCACAATTATGGATTAACATAAATGATTGTTTTGTGCTTTCTTGAGATGAATCAAAATATCTGCTCTTTGTTTGCTTCAATCCAAAACGAGGAATTTGTTAGCCTTATATTTTGCATATCTATTGACTATTCCTTTCCACAGTTGAAAGAGAGTAATATATTTGCCTCTTGAGATGGATGCAGAGTATCAGAGGCAAATTGATATGAAATGTAGGAAAGTTACAGTAAGTACGTGTGTGTGTGTATGTGTGTGTGTGGTTGTGTGTGTGTGTGTGTGTGTGTGTGTGTGTTGACGGTTTGTGGCTTTCTCGTTAAGAAAACTTATAATCCACTTGCTTAGTACTCCTTCCTTACAATATATATTTCATTTCAGTTTTTGCTTCAGTTCCAAATGGTTCTTACTTTTTCAGTTACTTAATGCAATTAGTGTGTGGTTTTTATTTTATTTTTAAGCACATAACATAATAATGTAATGGCACTCTGACTGATTTGAAATGTTCTCATAATCTTTAGGCTGGGGTAGGCACTTCGATCACCGAGAGACGCCGCAGCCAGACATGCATCATGCAGCTGCAGGGAGCTATATATCATGTGGAGATGTGTTCAACCTAGCTGTACATTCAGCAGGAATTGCTAAGCTACTAAATTTAGGCTAAGCCATAAGAAAGCACAAAATCGGTGTACAAATGTCATGCTGACATTCCATGACTTTCGGTAATGCCTGGCAGAAGTCTTTTGGCCTCGTGCCTCTGACCTCGAGACAATAATTATTGTGCATTCTCTCAAATGCCTTCGAAATATCTACTTTCAACCATTGGGGGGAAAAACTTCCTTAATATAACAAGTATATAGTTTACTAGTATACTGTGCAAAATGTCATGTTTATGTATGTGAGAGGTGTTTTGATGTGTAAACTCTTTCCCATTAATACTTTTCAAAAAACGGGGAAATGACAGTCTGGTCCGGCATCAAGTCAGACTGTATGTTCAATTTGTGTTTGAGGTCTCACTGGGAATAGCACTTACAGGGTACAGACATCGCTTTGGTACAGCGAACATAAGCAACCCAATTAGTCCCAATGTGGTCTCTCGGCAGAGATGGGATAACACAAGCTGAAGCAGCCTCTAAACCTCAAAAAACAAAACCAAACTTAACTCTCAGCTGCACTATGACTGGACTTCACAACAACAAATATGTTCTCACTTCTTGTCAGCACTCACGAATGCTTTGTATAATCTTTACAACTAATGAACCATCTCTCATGAGATATTAACCTACATCCACCTTCATAGCAAACACAATGAATATTGAACGTACCAATTAGATATTGACAGTCTGAACTGGCATTGTAGTTATGGCCGAGCTTGTGAATCGTGCGGGATGTGTAACTAATATTCTCAATAAAGTTAAATAAAGACAAAACAATGGCTCCTTTTTCATTGCAATGAGGCTTATCCATCTAATCGATCCAGTTGTTTATTCCAAAGAAGGTTTCTGTTTCTTTTGCATTGGCCAGTGCTCAGTGAAGAGATGTCCATTCGTTGTGTAAAGGATGCATTCGTATTGCAGGATAACAAGCAAAGAAAAGTTGGGAATTGTAAAAAAATTCCCTTTGCAGAAAATTAAATTCCATTCATCTCATGCATTGTTGCCAAGGTAATATTAATCATCCATTCCTGAGAGGTTACAACTGTAATCGAAGAGGAATTTAAATGCATAAAGGGTTTGCAGAAAAGTTTCATGAACCCTGAGAATCTCTGCTGAAAATACAAGTTGTTGAAGGATTTGTATTCCAGTGCCATGCCAGACTAAAATGAGCACAATTCTTTATACATTAAAGAACATTAGAATTCTTTATATACATTATACATTAGAATTCTTTATACCTTCCCAGCACTTTCACAAACCATGACTATCTATTAAAAAAGCCTTTTTATAACAATCTGTGATACGAATACAATCTAATGTGTAACATTATTTGAATCTGCTTGCAAGTTCTTTGTTATTGTACATTGCTTGAACCCATGAAGGCATCGAATCAATGATTTTCTGTATGCCAGCCTGAATCCACATTTTGCCAAATGTAGATCCGATTTTGGTGCAGTTTCTTTTACCTTCGCAAGGGCTTTTCCGCAGCTCCCAAGCCATGTGCCCAGAGGTGTTCCATGGGAAGAAGCTGCGGCCAATTCCACCTCTTCCAGATCGAAGTAGTTCTGGGTGCATGACATGCAGAAACCTATCTCGACAGGAAATTTGTTCCATACCGCAAAGATGCCTTGCTGGTTTATTTGATACATTGAATTGTGGTCCAATCACAGATTGTTAAAATTGAGTTTGTTTTACAATCGGGGCAATCATTTTATTCTAGAGTGGCACAAAAAAAAACAATAACACAAGGGTAAATCCTAAAAATGACAATGTTTTCATTGTTTGACAAATATTCAGCAACACCCTTGGCACTTATAACTCTTTGTGTAAACAGGAATCTGGTCAAACCACAGTGTTTGCCTGATCTGACACAGAAGAAGAAAGTCATCCTCATACAGCATTCAAAAATTGTTCGATCATCCACACTGAGTCTTGGAGGTTAGTGGTTCCAACCCTGACCCGGGTCGTGATCATACCAAATACAGTACCTTAAAATGGTAGTGCTGCTTCCTTGCTTGATGCTTGGTATTTAAAAAAGGATAGAGCATGGACAATCAAATATAGGTAGGCAATTTGGCCTCCTGCATTGAAATTCCTCGAAAAGGAACGCGTGTTTTTTAATGTAAATAAAATTGTTCTTGAGGGAAGATAATAACATAGGATATATATTATGAATGTACAAAGTTGAGGAAGTGAATGGGAATAAAATGAGAACAATATAATTGAGTTAAGGAAGAGAAAAAGAATGATAGAAGAGATAATCAAGATCAGGGAGTGTGAAAGGAGTTGAGAGAGAAGCGAAAGGAAGCTGAAAGGAGAGAAATGAAGAGCCATGTGTGGAGCAAACGGGCAAGGAGTGAGGAGGAGGGTAGAAATTCCACCATATTCTAAAGCAACAAAGACATGGCCCACAGAAGAGAGAGTATGGGTGACATGTCGAGAACAAGTGAGTTTGAAGATGATGAACCATTAGTGTGCCAACCTCTCAGTTAGTTACATCGCTTCGTAATGTTTACAGGTTCAAAATCGAGTGGCTTGTTTCTATCAGGAAGTGTGGGTTTGAACTACTTATGATGACTTGCAAATTTCAAGTGAATCATGCATAATTCTGTGGACAGACACAAATGGTCAGGTCATGAAAAAGAGACTGCGCAAGAGACGGGTGACCTTCGAATAGTTCAGTCCCTTCATGGTCTTCAGGAGAGTTGAGTCAGTATTGCATGGAACACGTTTTTTTTTTGAATAATTATCCCTCATCGAGGCCAGGCCTGAAATGAAACCAAAAATAAAACAACTGAATAAATAAAGAAGTGGAGAAAAGGAGAAATACTCCATAGTTTTTGAGGAACTGGAAAACATGCCTTTTGAAAAGAGGCTGGTTATAATTGTTTGGAAAGACATGACGAAGTAAAGAATTCCAGAGTTTTAGTGGTGAAGGGAAATAACAATACACCTTCATGGCCCACCCTTGAGTTGCCAATGGCCACACAATAATCAAGTGATGTCGTGGCTTGGTCAAGTATTTTGCGATATCGCTAATGGCAGAGATATACAGGGTGTCCATAAAGTCTCTTTACAATTTAAAATTTTTTATAGAAAAGCAAATGATAGATAAACCTGTGGAAATTATTACAAAATGAGGAGTCGATATTGAAGTTTTTTTTGCCTCATTAATACCTCTATATGGGTACCATTAGTTGCACGAAGCACATCAAGACGGTATAAATTATAAATTGTATAGAGACTTTATGGACACCCTGTACAAGCAGCTAGTTCCTTGTAAATGCTGTTTCGTTATTACATCTATAACTAGAAGGGCACTCGGTTGAGTGCATACCTTTGACACACAATGTCTGATCAAGTAGAATATATTTGGGCGAAAAAACTTTGCAATGTATCAATTTTGACCCTATTTCTCAATGGTGAAGAATCACTTAAAAAAATTATCGTATCCAGATCTGGACTTGGATCATCACCAAAAGCGAATCGATTTGGCCTTGTCACATACCAACCTGTCCAACAAGTTTCGTTAGAATCCATCCATAAGCTTTTGAGATGTCGTGTTATATATCGTTTTAGCCCATCTCTGAATGGTGAAGAATCACTTAAAAAATTATCAGATCCTGATCCAGATTCGGTTCTTTACCAAATCTAAACAATTCATGCTTTTCACAAAACCAACCTGCCCACCAAATTTAATAACGAATCTGTGCACAACTTTTTGAGATATTCTGCACACAAACAAAGAAAGAAGAAGATGTCATGCAGAGCATGATACTTGCAAAATCCATAAAACATATTTGACCTTAAAAAAATAATTGGTGGTTGAATTCAATGACCAAATCTGCAACCCCTCTTCAAATGTCAAGTCAATCAGATGAAAATTGAGGATTTTAGAAATTTGTCTATGTGGACCTTTTGGTCAATGCTGACCTCAAAAATAATTGGATAGTTGAATTCAGTGTCCTAATATAATCCTCTTCAAATTTCAAGTCAATCGGATGAAAATTGACAATTTCAAAAAATAACATCTATGTTGACTTTTGGTCTATGTTGACCTCAATGGTAATTGGTGATTGAATTCAGTGACCTGATTTGAAAATCCTTTTAAAATTTCAAGCCAATTGGATAAAAATTGAGGATTTCAGATATCTAACAAAGTTGTTTGAACTTTGGCCGATATTGACCTTTTGATCTTTGACCTCAAAATAATAGGCCATTTGCTGATGACGAAGTCAACCAGGTGGTGAAGTTTCATGAAAAATCGGTTAAAATTGTGACCGTAGACGATTGACATACAGACAAACAGACAGACAGACAGAATGAAAAATCACTCATAGAAACTTGGCAAACAGAACAAAGTAGAATGGCACTCGGTAGAGCGCATACCTCTGCCAAGCTGAACATTTTCTGTTTTGTATCCCACGGATGGGCTGGATCAGAACCAAAATCGAATCTGCTTGTCTTGTCACCTATTAAACCAACTCATCCATCTTGTTTTTGTCATAACTCGTTCACAACTTTTTGAGATATGATATATACATATATATAAATGTAGTTTTTGGCCCCATCTCTAAATTTTAGAAATTAGGCATATATTGACTTTTGGCCTACATTGACCTCAAAAATTATAGTTGGTTGAATTCAGTGACCCGATATGCAAATGCTCTTCAAATTCACGTAAATTGGATTAAAATTGAGGATTTTAGAGAGTTGAAAAAGTTGTTGACCTTTGGCCTATGATGAACTTTTGACCTCAAAAATAGAGGATTCTGTCAGACCACCAACTCCACCATTGGTGAAGTTTCCTGAAGATCAGTTTAAAATTCTGACCTGTCGGTGATTGAAAGTGAGCAGACAGTCAAACAAAAGGAAACGATCAACATCCTTGTCAAAAATTTTTCAAATGCCAAGAATAACGCACAAGACCAACCATATACGTGAAAAATCTTCGATTTTCAACAGTAAGAAACAGACAAACAGACAGGGGTGAAAACATAACCTCCATTCACCTTCGGTGGCAGAGTTTAATAATGATACCAAGGCTTCAAAGAACGCAGTGATAATTTATCCATAACTCGTTACATTGTCAGTCAGTAGAGGCAGAGCAGCAATCAGTCAACCATGGATGCTTCTACGGGAGGGAGGAAAACAGTGATTTCAACAGCCTGCAGAAGCCTTCACATCACAGCAACCAGGGGAGGAGGAGGAGGAGGAGGAGTGAGCAGCAGCCTTGGAGGACCTCCAAGCAGCTGGGGAAGAGGGGTCTCAAATACTCGCCACATTTCTCTCTCCACCATTCACCAGTAGATTGTTTTTATCAGTCTCCATTGGACTGAGTCCGAAACAGGGGCTTATGGATTTGGTCTCAATTTTCGTGTCTGTGCGTGTGTGCGTGCATGCGCAACCAATATATCGGACATGTATGGACTGATTTATTCATACTTGGCACAAACACAACACATGATGGTGTAATATGCATGCCGTGTTTTTTTCGAGATCAGATCCAAGATGGCCGACTGACGGCCATTTTAGTTGTTAAAAAACTCGATGTTGAACATGTTCCAACCATTTCTCGGACATGCCTTTACCGATGTTGTTTAAACATGGTATACAGATAATAATGTTGAACCTACATATGCACATCTTTCTTTTTTTTTTGAGATCAGATCCAGAATGGCTGACATGTCCATTTTGTTACTTAAATGTGTCCCCAACCATTTCTCAGACAATGCATGGTCAGATTTTCTTCAACCTTGGCACAAGCAAGTACATGATGGCATATACACGTGCCTTTGAATTGATTTTGCGATCTGATAAAAGATGGCCAACTGTTAGACTGCGGCCATTTTAGTTGGAAAAACTAAAAAAATCCCTAACCACTTCTCAGACATGCATTTACCAATCTTGTTCAAACTCAGCAACACAGATAATGAATGATGGTTTACATATATATGTACACATCATTTTTGTTTGACATAAGATCCAAGATGGCAGACTGGTGCCATTTAATTGTAAAAAATCCGATGTTGAACATGTCTTCAACCATTTCTCGGACATGCATTTGCAGATGCTGTTTAAAACTTGGCACACATATAAGGAATTAGGCTCACATAAGCACGTATTTTTTTTTCGAGATAATATTCCAAGTTGGCCGACTGCCGGCCATTTTGTTACTTAATCTGTTCCAACCATTTCTTAGGCATGCATGGTTTGAACTTTTGAAACTTGGCACAAGCTCAATACATGTGGTAATACATGCACTACT
>CM068961.1:88728781-88751273 GCA_035128595.1 Eptatretus atami
CTCTTCCTATGGTATCCAAGGCCATCTCCACTCATGACTCGCAGACTTTCTCTCCTGTCACAGCCAACATGTGGCCATAAATGGAGTTTTCTCATCCCCTCTTCCTGTCCAGGCTGGAGTTCCTCAAGGTAACGTTCTGGGCCCTGTTCTTTTTCTTTGCATTGCCTGTTTCTCACGACAAGTATCTTACCCCCTTGGTCTGGCCGCCTGACCGTGACCATCTCCCCCCTCCCTTCCAAATCTTGTGATCTTCAAGTCAAGTGTTTCCACCTATGAGGTTCTCTTGCACCCCCCCCCCCATAACCCCCCTAATTTACCTTTTCTACTTTATGCTGATTGGAAGTAAACATAGCTACAGCTCAACACAGAACGTTAAAAAGCTTCCAAAATTCGTCAACTCAACATTCACATCACTTTAATTCGTCGGTTATATGGAATCCTGTTCTTGGCAGATGTGATCCTTTTGGAGGTGTAGTTCTTTTAAGGTTAATTAGGTAATGTTTCTTTGTCCGCAGTGAAATTGATTCCGATTTTGGTGAGATTCGAATCCGTATCCGGATCAGAGAAATTTTAAGTGATCTTCACCATGTGATGGGCTCTTAAAACCTTCTGCCTAATTGCTTACATTCTTGTCTTGCCCACATTTCGTGATTAAATCACGATCACTATCAGATCATTCATATTACAGGTACGTTTCTGATTGTTGTTTAAGTAAACTTATCAACCAGTGGGCAAATTTGATACAAAAAAATTGGGTATTTGACGAGTCTAGTTCGAAATGTTTCTCTCATTAGTCTGCATTCACTTTTCAAGGATTTTACTTCTGGTTGGTGGAATCCGATACCAGGAACATATATTATCGAACAAGAATTCTAAATTTCTATTTATTGACCTTACTCGAAAAAAAACGAATGTAGCTTGAAGTTCAACAGTAATACAATATCTTCGGACAGGCTAATTGCACCACTTTGGCCAATCTTCATTTATCTGGAATCCATTTGGGGGATGTAAAATCCCCCATAAAAAACATCCTTGAAATGATTGTTCTATCCATAATTTAAACCGAGCCGCGATGTTCTTTAGGATATACAGATTTTAAGAAAACTTGAATAGGGGGAGCCAAAGAATAAGATGTGAAAGTTGCCCACAGTTGAAAAAGGTGAAAACACTGCTTTACTTTCATTCCGTTCATGCAGAAAGGGCCTCACCCACACCATGTGTCCCCTGGGCCTTCGCACCACCATAAATCCAGCACGCACATCCCTCCAATTCCAGTGCTAATAGACAGCAACCATGTGCAGTGATGAGAGGTGCAGTTATCACAAATGGGAGGGTGAAAACTATTGGCCACCATGTTCTTCTTGCCAGACTCATATAAAATTCTGCTAAAAGTGCACTGATGGACATAACTCAAGTCTGAGATGGGGGGTATGTGTGGGGGTCCAATATGCTAATCGTTCATCTTTATGGATGAACAATCCCCCTCTACGTTTATGGGGTTTGTCTCACTGTACTTCATAGACCACAAGTCAACTTCTTGAGCGCTGCATGTTTCCAGACTTGGATCAATTGGGACAGTCATAGGGAGTTGTTGTTGCACCAGCAAAGGGATTCAATCAAAATAGGGTGGCACCACCATTACGTTCAACCCATCCCTTACCCATGACTTTTTGAAACCCATTTAACCCTACCCAACCTAAACTTATCCGTTCTCTCCTCCTTTTCTCATTCGTTAGTTTCCTGCTTAGATCCAACACTGATCCCACCTTCCCACTGTCGTACGTTGCATTTTACCATCTATCTTCTTGCTCTTCCACAGAGTTTTTATACAAAAAGAGTGTCCATAGTTGTAGAATGGTTGAGATCCCACAACAAAGCTGGATCATTGGATTGTTCGATGACAAGACCTGTGATACCTGGTATTGTGGTCAATAGAGTCGATTTGTAGTCAAGCTTGTAATAGGTCACACACCCTTATTGAAGTGTTTCTGCCAATAATACCAGCTTGATTAGTGTAGACTGCGTCATTTCCCGATTAGTATTAATTAGTTGTCCCCATGTCAGACAGCCAAGTTGCTTCACATAACAAACTTAACCTTGGGTTCCACTGCATATATTTGGGTATGATGTGCAGAATCGATTACTTTCCTGAACTTTTTGAAATCCACAATTAAAGCAAGACAACCCCGAAGCATTATATTGGTCATTATTCTATGAAATAGAATTGTTGATTGCAGCCATGGGTTCTGACCCACTTGGGGTTCCTTAAAAGGTCGTCCTGCACTACTTTTCAAACCTCGATCGGATTGAGGGTAAGCAATACGGAACATATTCTCGCTTATTTTTGATTGTTTCAAAAAATAACACGATGGCAGGAAAAACGATACTTACACAAATCTCATTTCAAAGATAAATATTTTCATAAAAAAAGATTGATAAGGGACACCCTGCTATGCAATAAATAACAAGTATTGATAATCATCCCAATTTTGAAAGAAATAAACAGGAATCCCCAATCCATCTTTTCAGCAAACTCTGATGGAAGCGCTTACACGACCATGTATCGACCAGAAACTCTGAACATTGAAAACAAAGAGTTCTTATCTTCAGTTCTATTACGACTATTGGATGGGCTTGTCTGCAATGTGATGTAAATCAAAATATCTTTTCAAAAAAAGTAATTTGTTGGGAAAATTATCCTTAAAAAACAAGAGATCCTTACAAGGAACTTCAGAACAGGAGGAAAGCCATTATGAGCCCATGAAAGCCTGAATCAATTGATATTTTCCAATTTTTAAAATGTTGAGACATCAAGAAATGAAGCAGCAGATTCATTTTAAAGTCTTTGTATGAATCAAGGTTTTAAACACCCACCGCCAGACTCAGAGCAGACACCCTAACCATTTACCCCAACAAATCTAGGTTAAATAATTGTCCCTCTTATATATTGTTTCTGTGTTGTGAGGTTATTACTCAATAAACTAATGGTGCATATAACATATGATTTTTTGCTAAACATTTTACTTTTCTTCTTACTATGATAGTCTGTGGATCCTTGTATGTAAAATTAGACATCTTTCAATTAACTTCTTGGGATTTATTTTTCCCCTCTGTTGTAAAATGAGGATCAATGTCTGCGGTTTTTGTGTTTATCATGTGATTGCAATTCAAAGGCCTCCCTGCCTGGTAGAGGCAATAAAATCATCTCTTGTATTTAATGCATATGAATCTGCTTTTGTAGCAAATCTTCTACAGAGATGGGTATTCTTCAGCCTGTGCTGAGTATTAGTTGATTTGTGATGATGATTGTGATGGATTTTGTGAAATGAGTGTTGGTGAATACACAATGTTTTTGCCAGCGGTGCTAGCCTGGGTTTGAATCTTGACTCGGCTCCAAACGTACATTCCTGATGTGCACAGGCGGTTGATTCATAATGTGTGTGCACATCGCATCAGGCTATGATATTAAACTGGGCATCCTGTTCTGCCAGCATTAGTTGTGATGTCAAAAGATCCAGGTTTCCTTCAGCGAAGAGTAGACGAGCTATCCCTGGCACCATGAAACAAATTACAAATTAATGCCCTATCTACTGCTGGAAAGAAAAATGGCAAAAACCACCCATGTATAACCCTTGCAAGAAAACTGCTTTGGCAGCACGACGCCTTTAACAGAGCACAGATGGACATCAGAATCAAGAAACACTCGTAGATGAATATTAAAGAATAAATAACTGGCAGAGAACTGTTATACGTAGTTGGTGCATCATGAGAGTTTCAAACAATTAAATGTGCAAAGGTCCATGACCATGATAAGTGTACACGGGCCAACGATCGAGAATGGAGCTAGATTTTCAAGAAGTTCAACCTTGATTTGATGCGTCTTGTGCAAAACATAACAGGAGGTAATGGGGAGGAGAATGTGTTGTTAAGGTAACCCAGGCCAGTGAATGAGCAGGGAACGGTCCTGTGAAGCTTTGTGTTAGCTCAGAAGGGAGGGCTGATTGGGAGGAGCAAGGTTTGCGATCGATGATGCTGGTGGGGAAGAGCTTCCGGTGCGTGAACGTGCCAAGGGACGCCGCCACTGCTATTAAAAGAGTGATGAAAAACGAATTCAACTGTGGCTGATTCTAAGCCAGTGCCCAAAGTGGAGACGGGAGTTTAATGGGAAAACGAGCCAATGCATGAGCTAAGGAAATCCTTTTCAAAAGCATATATTTCAATGGGAAAGCCATTGGTAATAGTGGAAGAATGGTTGCACTTCGTCTTTGCAGTAGAGTGTGAAGAGTCCATTTTCTCAACACTACGGACCACTCGAATGCGACCACAGTGAATGTTGCATTATATAAACGCTTGTAAATTTCTTCAGCACTTCAGTGTTAGCACTGGAGCCAACCAAGCAAGGATGTTGGTGTTGAACTTCGACTAATAAACAGCATCGATCCACCGCAGCCCCAAAGCACGGGATTCCCCACCGCGTGACCTCGATCTCGCCATGGCCGGAGGTGATTCACGCTCGCCAGCAATATTTAATCTTAGCGCTGTTTGGTAACGCAAATCATGGTATTTGTGTTGTGCTGCCAAAAGGGAAGCCACCCATTCTCAGAATGGCAATCTCATGATGTGCACCTCGTTATCGCCTGACCTCTGTTGCCATTCTTTCCAAGTTTTTCCTCAATTATGAATATGGGACATCATCTGACTTTTCATTGGCTTCTGATTTCGTTTTGTCGCCTGATCACGTATCTGCAAAGTCGGGAAGTTTTCTTCCACTTACATGACTGTCGGGGATGGACCATTACCGATACCCAGCCGTGTGCTTTCTTGGTAACCTTCAAGGAAGGAGAGCTCGCTGGAACATTCGTGAGTTGGTGCCACATGGCTTACTTTCACTTTCTCCTAGTATCCCACAAATTTTGTGTTCTCCCTCACGGAGATTTCACCCTTGGTGTGCACACTTGCTAGCGAATTTTATGTGGGCAAAACCTGGGGTCGGAAAGCCATACGTGATGTGGATATCATCGCTGCTTCTGTTGGTGCCAACAATTAATTAGTGGTATATGCCAGACTACAATCTGTCATGTTCTCTGGAAGTAACATGTTATACCAAAACACACACCGTAATTGATCGGCAAGTAACAGCCAATCAGCTTCATGCTTTCACGGAGTCAACAATGTGAACAGCAATCTCAGACCATGTAAAGACAAAAGAGACAATAGTCATCGTTATCGTTTACTATTCATCTCTGGACACCATTCATGGTGATGCAACTTTGAACATTCTGGATCCCCACCCACCCAAAAATAGGTAGGTTCAGGCCTGGTGAAAGCTTTTCCTCTTTGTTGTTTTGTCTTAATTCCTTGGCATGTCTCCTTTATGTCATTACCCATGAGTTCTGCTGCTTTTGATTGTTTGTTGCTGGTGGAAGAAAGGAATTCATTCACTTGTATAGATAGATGTGATACTTGTGATCATATTTTTGTCCACTGAACTTTTGTAAACTAATCTATTCGCCATGCTCTCTCCGTATGGCGCGCCAGGACCCAGCCATGTGTTGTGAGCCTTTGGATTTTTTTCATTAATTCCGCTCCTGTTCTGAATTGTATTTTATGGAAATTTAATGAGAATAGAGGGATTAAATACTAAAAAAAAATTTATATATAATAAGCTGGCATAATTTCATGATGTCACTAAGCAGGACAGCCTCGATTACTTTCAACAATCACGTGCAAGTTTTAATGCGTTATTCATTTTTGTATAATTGTTTATAGTGGCAACAACATTTATAGTGTGACCACAAAAAACAAGTTACTCATTACCAATATAATAAAACCTTCTTTATTATTTTTTTTAATTTAAATGACACCTTATTTTGGTTACACATATTTGTTCCACATATGCATGATCCGCGATGCGATGGAAAGTTTCAGATTCAATCTCTTTAATGTCATGATTTAATTGAGATAATGGCACATTGCTCCAGGAAGTGCGGACTCCATGCCATGTGACCACTTGGATCGGATGAAAAAAGTTGTTATTACTTTTACAACATTTGGCTTGCAGTGATTGAAAGGGATAGTTGTCAATGTTTGCTATTTTGAGATTGTCTGGATAGTGGCCCTTTACTCGGTAGACAATGTCCCTTAAGATAACTTACGAAATAGAAATCTGGTGGTGGATAAATCAGTGAGTGCGTGCCCATTCGACATCAGGTCTTTCGACTGATTGCTGTCATCATATGCCTGTTGAACCAGTCAGCATACTTTCTTTTCCTCTTTTGCAAATGGCAGCTTGGCTGTTGGTGTCATTTTTGGGGTGCGGCTGTGCCCTGCTGTGCTTGTGCCCTACCAGTACACTGGTACTCATTTGCCGACCTCGGAAGGATAGACAGGTTGAGTCAACCCCACCATTGGTGTTAATCAGCAGTCAACGGGGCTCCAAATTCAGGACCCTAAAGATCTAAGCCAGCCACCCCAGCTGCGAAGCCAACAACAAGTTTCAAATCTTGTCTGTGCACCACTGGAACATTGTCACTCTGTCTGCCATATCAAGCTCAGTCAGTTTCTGCTTCACTTGAAGTTTGTATGGATACATCTTCAGTCATCTGGTACAATCTTTCAGCGTAATTTTTCTCATTGATTCATGTTTAATCCAAGTCCTACTCGAGTGCCTGAAAGACTGAATTCGAGCTCTGCCCCACTAACGCTGGATGAGTCAATTTTCCAGGAGACAGCACATCCTCGGTTAACACCTTAGAGACAGCACCTGAATTCGTGCCTATCATTCTATTATTGTTAAAATCGTTAACAGTGCCTTCTTCTCTCAATTTTTTTAGCCAGAGAGAAACCATCCATGTCTTGTTAGGAGCGACCACGAGTGTGAAACTCCTTCCTGAACGCAGGTTTGAGTCTTCTTGAAGGATTTGCGTTCTCAGGTCGATTTTGACTTGAAAACGATTTTCTTTCTTAAGGTAATTTTAATTTTTCTTTAACTTGCATTGTTTGAAAGAAATGAAATGAAATTCTTCGTTAAGTCCAAGTCTGCGATTAGAGTTGAACTTCCACTTTGCCACCACTGCAAAAATAAAACGATGGAAAGAAGAGAGAAAAGGAGGGGTGATGAGAGAGAGAGAGAGAGAGAGAGAGAAGGAGAGAGAAGAGAGAGAAGAAGGAGAGAGAGAGGATAGAGAGAGACGAGAGAGAGAGAGGAAGAGAGAGAGGCTTCTTCCTGATTGTCCAGCGATGTTCTAACTCGGTAGATGTTGGCAGGAGATCAGCAAACGGGTCATAACAGTGCACAAGCAAATTCTACGTCGGAGCCCAACATTGGCAATATAGTGTAAAAGTGATGTCAATTTTCAGACATTGGCCAATTTTATTGTGTTTTGTTTAGCTGCGGAAGTGAGTTAATTGAGACAGGAAGTGCCCATAGTCAATGGGTGTTGCCAAATTGACATTGAGCTCGCTATGTGTGGGGATGATAAAGGACTATATGACTTGAGCATCCTCCAATAAATGAAGGAAAGCCGAGAAGATTAGGGTATGGAGATAGAAAGTAGGACAAAAGACCTAAAAATCATGGATGTCAAGTTTAGACATAGTGAAGAGATTGGGGTGAAAGTGTAACAGATTAGGGTGCAAAATCAGAGTAATGAATAGACTTCAAGGTATCTGTGGATCAGTGTGGGAAGAAGATGTAAATTTGGACGAATGGAGAAATTGAAGCAATGATTAGTTCTTGCATGGAATAATGGAGAAGTGCAGTGTGGATGTGCAATGATGTAAAAAAGTTTACCGCTCAAAACTGAAACGGAAGTGATTTACAAGACGGTTGTAAAGACTGGCTTATTAATGTCTTTGCCACCGAAGGTGATGGAGTTTATATGGTTTCACCCTTTTTATCTGTTTGTTACTCGCAAAATCGAAGATTCGCAAGTACGTATGTATATGTGTTGTTCTGGTCTGTTATTCTGTCTTGTCTGTCTGGTATGTCAATCGCTTACAGTCACAATGTCAAACCGATCTTCACAAAACTTCACCAAACGGTAGAGTTGTCATAAGCAAGAAGCGTATGATTTTAAGGTCAAAAGGTCAACACAGGCTAAAGGCCAACAATTTGTCAACTTTCTAAAATCACAATTTTCATCTGTATTTTACTTGAAATTTGAAGATTATTTGTATCATGTCAGTGAAATTAACCACCATTTATTTTTGAGGTCAACATCAGCCAAAAGGTAAAACATGAACTAATATCTAAAATTGTCAATTTTCCAATTGACTTGGAATTTGAAGAGAGGATTTGCATATTTAGTCATTGAATTCAGCCACCAATTATTTTTCAGGTAAAATTTGTTTTATGAGTTTTACAAGTGTCGTGCTCTGCATGACTTCTTTTGTTTGTTGTTTGTTTGTCTGTGAGCAAGATATATCAAAAAAGCTGTGGACGGATTTGGACAAAACTTGCGGGTACAGGTTGGTGTGACAAGGCCAAATTTTTATTTTGGTGAACATCGGGAATTCCGGATACTAGAATTTTATTAAAATGATTCTTCACCATTGAGCGAAAGAGCCAAAAACAATTTTAATACAATTCTCAAAAATTATGGACAAATTCGGCGAAACTTGTGTGATAGGTTGTTGTGTGACCAGGACGAATCTATTCGATTATGGTGCAGATCCGGATCCGGATATGAGAATTAAAAAAAATCTTTTGAATGAAATCTTCACAAATGAGAAGGCGAAAAACAATATTAGCATGATATCTCAAAAATTTTGGATGGATTATTGAAAAACTTGGTCGATGAGTTAGTAGTTACAAAACAAGCCGATTGGATTTTGTTCAGGTCTGGATGCATATCAGTGGCTACAAAATGTTAACTGTTTCAGCCTGATGGAGGTATGCACTCTCCCGAGTGGCTGTCTAGTTCCTTCTGCATTTTCCCGTGAAGCTTCTTTTTATATCAAATGAGATTGATTAAGATAATGGTCGGGTTGAGCATCTTCTCTAGAAGGGCACTCAATATTTAGGTGACCTCAAGTGCCAAACAGCAAACTGGCCTCTCTCACTTCTGCTTTTTATTTTGCTATCTTTTATTCTGTCGATGCTTGTTTACTAACTTCTTTCTATTTCTTTTCTTTATTTGGCCAGTACGAGTTTTGTGTTTGCACCCCTTGCATTCTTAATATCAAGGGCTTTCTGTCAGAGTATTGCTTTTCAAGTTTCGTATTGATTTTTTGTCCTGCTGATGAGCGATTAACACAAAAATTTAGTCTCTATTCTGGTTTGATGTTAACATCACTGTCCATGTTGAGCTTGCACGCTGGTCCATTAATGTAGTGGTCCATTGGTAACCCCATAAGTGAGATCTCTCAAAAATTTCCATCATATCCTCATGCAATGTATTGACTGGTGTTCAGGGATCAAGTTCTTTCACCATGAGGGAGGAATTTAGAATTTAGTTTGATACCAACACAATGGCTCATTCCTTTTAAAAACATCATTGAGTTTTTTTTGCATATAAAGTCGAGGCTTGTAGAAGAGCTAAATAACTTTTTGGAAGAGTTTTTTATACATAACAAGCAAGGCTCGTGAAGACCTCACCCTACGGACTCCCAAGTAATTCAAGATTCAAAGTGTTACATTTGCAAGCAAATGACTGCAGAGATGCATGGTACACCAAGTTAATGACTCCTTCTGGAAGGATAGTTTGGTGATATGATGTAACACACGACCAGAAGTGTACCAAGACAACAGTTTGTAATCAGATCAAACTTTCTCAAAAATCAAACTCAGACGAAACAAATCAAAACTAATTGCAATACCTCTGAGCTATCTTGTCAGCATAGATTCGATTCGATAATATCAGTAATATTGAGTTAATATCGTCTTAAAATGGATATTGATTTTATTTAATTACATAATCAGATCAGGGGCCACAAATGAGGTAAAGAAAATGAGAGTTGGGACAATAGTAGGCAGGGAGGGGTCTCACTCAAAGTAGTTAATCTATGGAAAGGTCTCCTGGAAAAGGTAGTGACAGCAGAAACACTAGCTGGCTTGAACTTGAGTTCGGTACCATAATCATATGGGAGAGAGGGGAACATATATATTTACAGGATTGGTTGGTGGCTTAGAATAAGGATTGGTGATTGTATACCTATATACCTCATGATGGGTGATTGTATACCTATGCACCTAGTGCTTGTGATGTCTGTGAAAGGGTCTCATCAAAAGAAGGGGAAAGTGCTGTCGGTGTTTGTTCATTCCTACCCTATGACTCCCTGGTAGTTCAAAAGCAAGTTTTCACTCTCTGCACTGTGTAGAAACCTCATGCACTTTGAATATATCAATTGCAAGGAAGAGATAACACTTACAGATCTGTTTTACTGACTAACTGCAAAGTGGTGCACTCTGCAGAATTATTAGGTTAACTTGTCTTTCCAGAGTTTGCTGAGATGTACATCACCACTAATTAATGATACTTCGGGACCTTTGGAGACAATTTCAAAATTGAGGTTGCTGAACATGACAGTGTAGACAACTACTCAGTGAGAAAGATTTCCTTGTATTCATCATGGTGGATGCAAAATTTATGCATATCTTTCATGTAATGTGGCATTTATCAAAATGTTTAACAGACATTAAAAGAAAAATTGTGTTGCCTGTTATTCACCGGTTAATTGTGTGCCAGTAAGATTGAGGTGTTAATCACTGTTATTCACTTATTGTCATGGGACATCAAATTCATTTGAGGCCAGTTCACTGATTATTGATCGGATTTGGAAAGTTGTCTTGTGCTACACAAAAGCAAAATTTATGCATTTTCCATCCAGTTTGACTTCAATCAGCAATGGAGGGTAACAGACAACACCGCAAGGATTAAGGTTTATTACCTCGCCATCGAAGGTGGACAGAACTTTTTTCACCCTTGTTTGTCTGTCTGTCTGTCTGTGTGTTGTCTGAGCAGGATATCTCAAAAAAGTTGTAGACGGATTGAACAAAAACTCGGTAGACAGTTGGGTTTGTGACAAGAAGAAATTGATTCCATTTTGGTGAAGATCCGAATCCGGAGATCCGATAATTTTCTAAGTGATTCTTGACCATTGAGAGATTGGGCCAAAAACGATAATATAGCACAATACTTCAAAAGTTATAGACGTATTCTTGGTGGACATGTTGGTGTGTGACGAGAACAAGCTGATTAGAGTTAGGGGGAAAGTCAGGATGCAGATCCGGCCTATCAGTGGGGTACAAGATGTAAACTAATGTTTTTGATTTAAAGAGTAAAATTTCAACAGATGCTCGAAACTGTTCACAATTACCATTGATGTGCTTATTAATTTATATAACACAGGATCATTAAACATTCACTAAAGCATGAACAGTGATCTTTATGTACTCAGATTGTATCGAGACACATTTCTTCTTCAGTTGCTCCATGTTTTTGGAATGGTTTGGGTGATGTACAAGACCAATGTCAGAATGCCCCCACAGAAAAAGGTCAAGTGGGCCTGTCCTTTGCTATGTCTTCTATATTAAGATTTGCTTCATCATAACACTAGAACCCCCAGAGATGGTATTATACCATGTTGATCACAATGGATGGCTTAAACTGGCTTTTGGTAAAACATGTACCAAAAAGTAAAGTCAAAGAGTCACAAAGAGTAAATAGAATGAATATTAAAGAGTTCTATGATGCTGTTTCTGATTTGGTGATGAGCGGAGTGCAGGATGGATGTACAGGGTGATTAAATTATATTAATTACTATACATTCGAGAACAATAAATTAATTCCCATACTCCAAAAACTATCTCTGTTAGGAACCTAATATTTTCGTAAATGTCGCCTAATGCTACAGAAAGAAGTGACATGATTACTGAGAGTTATCAGGTATCACATGATTTATCATGTGAACCGCGCAGTGACGTTTAACGGTTTTCACTCAGTCACACCATGGCGCTCACTGTGGAAGAGCACATGTTCTCTCGAACATCACATCAATAATGCATCCTTTATGGAATGTCAAACTGCATTTAAAAAGTCGTTTCGGTGGTCATATGAAACCTTCGAAATCAGTGATATGGAAACTGGTGAAGCAGTTCAGAGAAACAGGCTGCGTAAAGTTAAAAGCCCATGCGCCTGCCAAGTGTTGCTACACTAGAGAACGTGGACGAAGTGTGGGAAAGAATGGAAGCAATCCCAAATAAATCTATGAGACGATTTCGCACAACAAGCTCAATTGTATGGATTAATGTAATCGATTGTGTGGATCATGTCACGTCTTTCAGTAACATGAGGCTACATTTACACAAAATATTAGGTTCCTAACTGATATTGCTTTCAGTTGTATGAGAATTAATTGGTTCTCAAAATTAAAAAAAATCACCCTGTCGTACTGTATGTCTGGACTTTCACAAAGCATTTGGCTGTTAGCTAAAATGAGGACGTGCAGAGAGGCTGGGGTGATAATTGGGTGGAAACTGGATTATTACAGAAAAGATAGTTGTGAATGGGAGGATGTCTGGCTGGAGGATGTCTGGCTGGGAGGTTTCAAGAATTGTGTACCCCAGGGATCAGTTCTTGCACCATTATTACCTCCACTACAGAAGGTGAAGGAGGTTATGTTTTCACCCCTCTCTGTCTGTGTCTGTTCTGTCTGTGTGCAGGATATCTCAAAAAACTGTGGGACGATCCAGATTGAACTTGGTTCACAGTTCGGTGTGTGTCAAGGACGAACTGATTAGATTTTGGTGAAGATCCGGATCTGGATCCGACTACTATAGAATTTTAAAGTGATTCTTCACCATTATAGATAGGGCTAAAAACGATAGTAGCATGATATTTCAGAAATGTATTAGGCCAGATATGTTTACATGGTCAGGCATTATGTGCGAGATGTATGCACTCTTCGAGTGCCCTTCTGCAGTAGTTCTTTATCATTTACGTTTGGAGAGGTTCTGGCTGAAAAGGATTGAAACTTCGTGAAAAACGGTGCCCAGCTGATGATCCGGGCAGTTGGAAATCAGTAAATTGCTGTTAAGTTAAGGTTATAACTTCAAATAAAATAGCTTTTGTAAGTACTTACCAATACATAATGTGTGTGTGTGTGTGTGTGTGTGTGTGTGTGTGTGTGTGTGTGTGTTGTGTGTGTGTTGTTATGTTCTGGCTTTCATCTTGGATGACGTGCAGTCATTGGTCTTTATTTGATCAATTTTTTGACAGTGAGGGTTAAGAATTAGATTTCCTGATTTGCAGGTGACACAAATTCGGTAAGGTAATTGCAGGGAGAGGGGTGGTCCGATTCAGGAAAGTCTAGACACAATTCCACTTTTCCTGCGTTTGAGCCTGGGGAGTAACTGCTAAAATATATATGTCTCGGTTCTTCCTGACATCTTTCTTCTTTGTCCTTTCACACTTATTTCTACTTTTTCACATTTCTCTTTATTCATTCTAATTCTTGCTTTTCTTTTAAGTCATCTATTTTACTCTTTATTTCTCTCTTTCTTTATCCATCTGTTTGGGAGAAAGTGAATTATTGCAGAAAGTTTTCTGTGAGGCTCACTGGCTGTGCCTAGATGGGTTTGAGGGTAGAGGGGTAGCGGCTGAAACCCAAATCCTATCCAGATTCCTCCTGATGACTCCATCTTCGCTCTTTATTTCTTCGGGTTCCTTCTGATGACTCCAATGCAGAATTGGTCTTCTCTTTGATTTTAGATTGGGGAAAGGATTGTCAGATATTTTTAACATAAGCTAACAGAAGGTCCTGGGGATGGGCAAGAATAATGATAATAGGGACTACGTAATGCAAGTGGCAGCCTTGGAGCATGTCACTTTCCACTATTTCCACGTGATCGTCTCCCAATCTGAACACATCGACCTTCTCAGTTGACAAGGTTTTAATCTTTTTTTAGGTTTATAAAGACCAAAATTTTCACTTTCCTCCTTCAATGTCTACAGCAGTTTCATCTAATCCTCTTAACTGTGCCACAAAGTAAGTATCATCAGCTTACCTTAGATTCTTGATAATTCATCCTCCAATCTTGACTCCAGCGCCATCCATATCATCCAAGTTTGATTTTCTCATAATGTGCTCACTATACAGATTGAACAAGTAACGGGAGAGAATGCACTCCTATCTGTCTAACCACTTTTCCATATCCAAACCATTCTGCTCTCCAGACTCTGTTCTTACTGTAGCTTCTTGCTTCATGTACAGGCTTCTTATCAGACACTACCAGATACCCATTGTTCTGATACGACCAATTAGTCATCCTGTTTGCCAAACATTTTGGGTGAGAAGGAAAGGAAGACAAAATTACCCATGCATAGAGTGTTTTAACTTCTACACCCCAACCTCCCCCTCTCTATCACCATCCTCACGTCCACTCGCCCCCCACCCCTTTCCCCTCCATTTATCCTGTGTTCCACCTGGCTAGAATGGTCTCACACACAATGACAGGCTTTGACAGGCTCCTCCGTTTTGGGGGAGGGAAGGGGAGATGAAAAGAGACAAATTTACCCATGCGAAGACTGCTTTAACCTCATCATTCCCCAGGAAAAAAAGGAAATTGTAATACCCTCTGCCACCATCACCAGGTGGCACTAATCGGTACACATTTACACTGAGAATTTACCCCCCCCTCCCCCACCACACCCTCACATGAGGCCACGGCCACATAGCCTATTTACACTGCACACAATGTTGTATTTGTACCCGAGTTTGGTGTTTGTAATTTAAAAATGTGGCTGTGTGTAAAAGGAGACAGGAGAGAGAGAGAGAGAGAGAGAGAGAGAGGAGAGAGAGAGAGAGAGAGAGAGAGAGAGAGGACAAGTTGTGGCCTGATTCATGTTGGACTTGCTTCTTGAATTAATGCCAAGAAAAGGAGGTTGGGGTACCAAAACTGCTAGAAATTGGTCAAATTTCCACTTTTAAGTTTAGGGGAATGGCTTTTCTGCAATATATCTGTTTCTTTCCATAAATTTAACTTGACCTCAGCACAACCTCACCAGAGCTATGGGTGTCCCTTCCCTCATCCATTGGGCTGATTTTACTGATCCACACGGGCTTAACCTGATCTTGACAATGCCAGTTACCTGTTGGAATATGAAGTCAGACCCCCAAATTTGTAAATTTAATTTTGGCCATCACGGCCCTTGTCCTCCGAGGGAAGTAAGGTGGCAGGGTAGCCGAGACCGAGACGTATACACACTCACCTCTGAGACATCTAGCCTGGGTTGGAATATCAGGCCATCTATTAACTGTGCGAGGTAGGGCGAGGCATCAATGTGTAGCCATCCCTCGGATGGACGTTTAGCTGGGTATCCCATTGCTTGCATTAGTAGTGGATGTTAAAGATACCACACTGCCCTTCGTGAAGAGGAGGAAGCTATATCTGGCACCATGGGCAAATTACAAATTCCTGCTTTAAACTACAGGGGATGTTGCATCAGCAACCCTGAGAAAACTGATGGCTAACCCACAGGCACGTGCTGCATAAGAACGTGATGAGTCGGTGAGAATAAAATAAACACTCGATACCTTTTCAATTATTTTATTACCCCCGTCACTGAAGTGTTTTCACCTCTATCTGTTTGTCTGTTTGTTTCTCTCTGAGCAGGATATCTCAAACAGTTGAAGACGGATTCAGACAAAAATTTGGTGACATTTTCGTGTTATGACAAGGACGAATGGCATCGATTTTGGTGAATATCCAGATCCGGATACCCGAATTTTAAAAGTGATTCTTCACCATTAAGTGATAGGGCTAAAAACAACATACAGGGTGTTCCAAAAAGACCTGGACAACTTTGGTTGTTAAATATTTAGAACCACAAAGATATAATGATACACTTTATATATATGCAGAAACTCATACAGTTTTGTACACAACATCAAAACACTTCAATGTGAGCTCTGTTTGTTGCATGCGGACATCAAGGCAATACACGTGTTCTTGCCATTTGTCTCAGCATGGTTATGTCCACCAGTGCGCATGCAGCTTGTAATCCGAGAACGAAGATCCTGCATGTTTGCCACTTTGGTGTTGTAGACAACATCTTTTACAAACCCCCAAGGGGAAAAAATATCAAGGGGGTTATGTCTGGTGATGGTGGGGGCCAGGCAGTTGGTTCTGTCTCGGCCAATCCAGCAACCTTGAATTTTTTCTTCAGGATGGCTGGAATGACTAAGGCCCCATGAGGGGAACACCGTCCTGTTGAAAAATGATATCGGGTTGCAGATCTTCAATCTGTGGGGCGAATCCTTCCAACATGTTCATGTAAATTGTTGAGCTCACTGTATCCTCCACAAAGAAAAACGGATCCATTAAGCCGTCATGGAGAAGGCCACACCACACATTGACTTTTGGACTGTAGCATACGTGTTTAATGACGACGTGAGGGGTTTCCGAGCCCCAGATCCTTCAATTGTGCTGGCTGACCATCCCTGATACAAGAAAGCAAGCTACATCTGTGAACATGACTTTTTTCTTGTAATCTTCATCATCCTCTATGTGACCGAGAATTTCCAAGGCAAATGCCTTGCGTTTGATCCGTCATTTTGTGTGAGTTCCTGCAAAATCTTCACCCTATAGGCATAAACCTTCAGTCTTTTATACCAATCATGTGTACAGCATGGTTGGTAGACCCAGTTATCTGGAGTGCATCAAATTGATTTTCTGGGGCTTTGTTGAAATGAGACTCACTCGTTCAACGTCTGCTGCACTCTGCTTGGTCGACCGGTACTTTTCTGTTTCTGACAAACTTCCAGTCTCCTTAAACCTCCTTACCACTTTCTGATACTAGTCCGCGATGGTGGATTCCTTCCATACCTTGTACGGAAATTGGGCTGAACTTGCGTGTTGATCTCTTCCCAATGAACCATTCAATGCACTGAGCTTTCTCCTTGTGAGTCGCCATTTCTTGTGCATTAAACCACCAGTCCTGAAAAAAAACAAAGAACTTTGAGTTTCTGTATGATATAAAACAAAGGGTATCGTATCATTTGTGGTACTAAATATATTAACAACCAAAGTTGTTTAGGCCTTTTTGGTGCACCCTTATAACACGATATCTCAAAAAGTTATGGACGGATTAGGACGAAACCTAGTGGGCAGGTTGGGTACGAGACAAGGACCAATTGCTTCAATTTTTATGAAGATCCAGATCCGGATACGAGAATTTTTTTAATTCCTCAAGTGATTCTTCACACGAGAGATGGGGCCAATAATGATATGTAACATGACATTTCAAACAGTTGTGGACACATTGTGACAAAACTGGTGGATGAGTTGATTAGGTGACAACAAGTCAATGTATTTTGGTTAAGATCTGTATCCAGATCCGGCCTATCAGTGGGATACAAAATGTAAACTGTCAGCATGGTGGAGGTATGTGCTCTACTGAGTAACAATTTAGTATTCATTTTGCTTCAATTGTTCATATTGATTATTCTCCTTTATTATCCCTTGTTGAACTTAGTTCGAAACAAGGGCTTTTATATTGGCCTTGATTTTCGTGTCTGTGCGTGCATGCGTCCGCATCCATATCTCGGATATGTATGTACTGATTTTATTAATACATAGCACAAAGCAACAAACACATGATGGGATACATACGCAATCATTTTGCTTCACAATGCGATCAAAGAGGGCCGACTGGTGGCCATTTTAGTTGTATTAAAACCATGCTGAAAACGTCCTCAACCATTTCTCGGACATGCATTACCGATGTCGTTCAAACTTGGAAACCAGACAATGAATGTACGGCATATATGCCCGTCTTTTACTTTTCGAGATCAGATACAAGATGGCCGACTGGCGGTCATTTTTTTATGTAAAAATGTCCCCAACCATTCTCAGACATGCTGTCTGATTTTCTTCAAACTTGGAAAGCTAAGTGCATGATGGCTACACATACACTTCACTTTATTTGCGATCTGATCAAAGATGCCGACTCGTAGACAGAGCAGATATTTTAGTTGTAAAAAAAAACGGTATACGAACATGTCCTCAACCATTCTCGGACATGCATTTACCGATCTTGTCGAACTTGGCACACAGATAATGAATGAAGGCTTGCTTACTTACACCATGAACAAATTACAAGCATGTTGTTTTTTCTCAAGATCAGATCTAAGATAGACTGGCGGCCATTTTGTTACTTTAATGTGTCCCCAACCATTTCTTCGAACAAGTGTGGTCCGATTTCATTCATTCAAACTTGGCAAACGCACAGCACTCGATGGTTTACTCATGCCCCTCTCTTGTTTTGCAATCTGATCAAAGATGACGGACTGGTAGACTGTAATCCATTTTAGTTGAAACTAGAAGTGCATCCGTGGAGGCATACCTCCGCCACGTAATGCCTGTCCATGAGAACATATCGGGCCAAATACATTTTTTAAATATCATACTATACAGTACTAAATCGTTTTTGGCCCTATATCTCAATGGTGAAGAATCACTTTGAAATTAAATCATTTCTGTCCAGATCTGGATTCGGATTCTCACCAAAATGGAAAAACTGTCCCAAGTTTCATTCGAATCCGTCCACAACTTTTTGAGATGTCATGCGTATATTGTTTCGCCCTATCTCTCAATGGTGAAGACACTTAAAAATTCTCGTAGTCGATCCGGATTCAGATCTTCACCAAAATCCAATTAATTTTTCCTTGTCACACACCCACCGTGGCCACCAAGTTTCATCCGAATCCGTCCTAAATTTTTGATATCGTGCTATATGTCGTTTTTAGCCAATCACTCAATGTTGAAGAATCAGTTTTAAAATTCTAGTAGCGGATCCGGATCTTCACCAAATTCTAATCAGTGTCATTTCACCCACTGAACCTGTCCACAAAATTTAATCCGGATCGGTCCAGAACTTTTTGAGATATCCTGTACACGAACAGACAAACAGACAGTGAGGGGTGAAAACATAACCTCCTTCACTTTCGGTGGGGAGGTAATAATAAGGCTTTGCTTTTAACTCGTATCGCAAAAGTACTAAAAAAACAAAAAAAACAGGGGCTATGATCTTTTATGTCTTTTTTTTCCTTGTTTATTTTTAAGGAAAGAACATCTTTTCCTCATTTATCTGCACTCTCATTCGATTTTACTCATGACCTTTACCCACTTCTAACGTGTGGATTCAGAAATATCCAAACTTTAATTAGCTCAAAAACCTTCGTTGGTTTATTTACTTTTGTGTGAATATATCTCTGACAATGGATGGCAGATCCCCATGGCAGTGTGCAGAACTGCTCAATTAGTCACTGAGCTCCATCCCTGATTTGTTTCTCTGTGAAGTCAAATCCGACTAAAAAAGAACAAACAAATCCCATCCTGAGAGCAGTGCCAACAGATGTCGCTACATCTCAAAGCATGCCGTCCTCTGGTAAAGGATGTGAAACCAAAATCTAACTGTGGAATGGTCTGCATGTGTTCGCAGATGTTAAAAATCCCACGCTTTCTCTCAAAAATAGGATATATCACTGTGTGCCGGATAAAATCCCTGCATAGAGATTACAATGGGATAAATATCCATCAGTTAATTGTAAAATACATGGAAGTTAGACTAACTTGTGTTCCTGATGATAATGTTGTTTGTGACGAAGGAGATTAATTGTTGTGTGGGGATTGATGTTCTCCCCTGTCCTTGTACTACTTATGATCTGACTAAATTAAAACAGTTAATCAACCCCAAGGCCCTGTGAGAATATTTGTGACCTTCGTGCTGTATTTGTTTGTGAAATTAAGTGAAATGTTGTTTGCTGTGTAGGTATTAACCATTGATGGCATGGATTATCACAAGGGCCTGCACAATGTCATTTCCACGCATGTACAGCAGCTTTCCTCATTTCCCTTGCTCTTCCTATTCCAAAATGGCAAGGTCTTTCAAAAAAAAAAAAACAACAAAATTTCCTGTTTGAGGAATTTAATGCACACCTAACAATGCAAGGAATTCGTAAATGCATGTCTTTTTGTTTTTTACAGTGCATCAGGTATGGATACCCCTTGACTAACTTGCGTGTTATTGTCTGCCAGAAAATCTGATTATGGAACAGAGGTAGCCCACTAACTTTGAGCTGTCTAACCTGGGTTGGATTCCTGACCCGACTGTAAACTGTCGGATTGGTTTCCCCAGGCTGGGCATTGCATCATAAAGCGTACCATACGTTAAGCTGGGTGTCTCGTCTGCTAGCATTAGTTGGTGGACGTTAAAGTGCCCATGGTGTCTTTTGTGAAGAGGAAGTGAGTTACTGCAGGCACCATGAACAAATTACAAATTCTTGAAATGACCACCGTTGACAAGGCAAAGCAAACCACCCAGTGTAACCCTGAGGCCATGTGCTGCTCTGGCACAGGCTGAACCAGAGAAAGAGAGACAGAGAGAGATTGAATATGAGAATATGTGAATGCCAGTCCAAAGCATGACCTCATTTGTTATTCTCTATCCCACTCTGAAGTTTGTTTTTCAGCTGAGTTGGCCTCAAGAGGACAACATTTCATTGTTTTGAATTCAATATTTTATGATTGATGAAGGTTTATGATGGAACTTGTACATGTATCACATCACACAGTGTATACGCCAGTCAACACTCAAAAATAACGCATGAGACAACATTTGAACCAGGGATCCCAGAATCATGAAGCTCAGTGATAGATGGGAACGCCGAACAATGGGAATCAGAATTTTAACAATAAACGTTCTATTTATTCAACAATAAGGAGGATTAAAAAAAAACATCAAACGAAAATCGTTTTTTGTGGTTGTTGCACACAAGTAAAGTAAATGCAGAAAATAAAAGGCCGTTTGATTCCAGACTTGGAAAAGAAAAAGTGGGTTGTGTGTAGGAGACTCTGATGCAAACTTTTGGGAAATTTTTTTTATCGCGAAAAATCATCTGACTCATAAAAAAGTTATTTTTTTTCCTTCCTACTCGGACAATACATCCTGAGAAAGTGATCTTATCGGCCTTTGAGTATCGAAGATATTCAATGATTCTTCAGTTGTTGTTCATCTCTCTTTCCATCATAGCCTCATATGAAAACCTATAACCTTGAAGATCCTCATCATGAATAAGCAACATTATAAACAAGAACAAGCATGCTATACCTCTCAGATAATGCATCTTTACGGAAATATGTTTTATCATCCATCATTAATTCCCCACTTTTCAAAGTTTCTTACTACTACTGACATGAGGTGATAGGTGTTTCCACCCCTGTTTGTCTGTCTGTTTGTTTGTAACAGGAATATCCAAAATGTTATGACGGATTCTGAAGAAACCTGGTGGATGATGGTTAGGTGACAAGAACAAGCCGAATAATTTTAGTTCAGGTCCGAATCCGGATCCGGCCTATCAGTGGGATACAAAACGTAAAGTAATAATCCTGAGCAGAGCCGTAGAGGTGTGCACTCTACAGAGTTGTCGTTCTAGTTTTACATGAAACTACAATGCAGATAGACCATTCCTTAAACAGAATTGATCATGTCACATTCCAAAAATGGCAAGGTCTAAAAAAAAAAAAAAAAAGTTTTTTACTGTTTGAGGAATTTAATGCAAACCCAACAATTGCATTGAATTTCATAAATGCATGTCTTTTTTTGTCCCCCCTCTCCAATATTTTGCATCTAATCAAATCTGTTTCTGGTGTATGTTCCCCCTCCATCCCTCCCTTACCTCAAATGGCCGCACTGCTGATACCGCACATGAAAAGGTTGAATACCTAAACTCGGTGTTTGCATCGAAATCTTGTGTCTGAAACCCACCTTTCTGTAGCCACCAACCCAGTCGCACCCAACTGTCCCTGGACTCTGTGAGAGCTTGCTGTCAAACCTTGACTCAGATTCTGCAACCGTCCAGACGGCATCAGCCCACGTCTCCAAAAACCTTCTCCTCACTCTTGCACACCCTCTCTCTGTTCTATTCACCCTCTTCATTTGCTCAAGGTCATCTGCCATCAGCTTGGAAATCAGCAAACATTACCGCCCTGCACAAAAAAGGTGCAAAAACAGATCCCTGCAACTACAGACCAACCAGCCTTCTCTCAATCATCAGCAAGGTTATGGAATCCATCATCGTTTCAGACATTAAATCCTTCCTCTTCTCCAATGGCTTGATTTCTGATCATCAATTTGGTTCAGACCAAGTCACTCTACCCTGGATATGCTGCTTCTGCTCTCTCCAACAATGATTGTAGTCTTCAATGCAGTCACTGAAATCAGAGCCATACCCTCGACATATCACGGCTTTTGACATGGTTGACACCTGCCCTGCTCACCAATCTCTTCCTATGGTATCCAAGGCCATCTCCACTCATGACTCGCAGACTTTCTCTCCTGTCACACCAACATGTGGCATAAATGGAGTTTTCTCATCCCCTCTTCCTGTCCAGGCTGGAGTTCCTCAAGGGTAACTTTCTGGGCCCTTTCTTTTCTGGTTTCATCAACTATCTCTCCGACTCTCTGAACAATCCTATTTATCTCTTTTT
>CM068961.1:88751452-88762451 GCA_035128595.1 Eptatretus atami
CTGAGCTCCTGACCACATACAAAGCTTTTGTCTGCAGCGTGATGGAGTGCTGCTCTCGCTTCTGGGTTAGTGCTCCTGCCTCTCACCTTTCTCGGCTTCACCCTTTGGTCTTTATTTTGATCAATTATTTTGACAGTGAGGGTTAAGAATAAGATTTCCTGATTTGCAGGTGACACAAGTTTGCGGTAAGGTAATTGCAGGGAGAGGGGTGGTCCGATTCAGGAAAGTCTAGACACAATTCCACTTTTCCTGCGTTTGAGCCTGGGGAGTAACTGCTAAAATATATTGTCTCGGTTCTTCCTGACATCTTTCTTCTTTGTTCCTTTCACACTTATTTCTACTTTTTCACATTTCTCTTTATTCATTCTAATTCTTGCTTTTTCTTTATGTCATCTATTTTACTCTTTATTTCTCTCTTTCTTTATCCATCTGTTTGGGAGAAGTGAATTATTGCAGAAAGTTTTCTGTGAGGCTCACTTGGCTGTGCCTAGATGGGTTTGAGGGTAGAGGGGTAGCGGCTGAAACCCAAATCCTATCCAGATTCCTCCTGATGACTCCATCTTCGCTCTTTACTTCTTCGGGTTCCTTCTGATTACTCCAATGCAGAATTTGGTCTTCTCTTTGATTTTAGATTTGGGAAAGGATTGTCAGATATATTTTAACATAAGCTAACAGAAGGTCCTGGGGATGGGCAAGAATAATGATAATAGGGACTACGTAATGCAAGTGGCAGCCTTGGAGCATGTCACTTTCCACTATTTCCACGTGATCGTCTCCCAATCTGAACACATCGACCTTCTCAGTTGACAAGGTTTTAATCTTTTTTTAGGTTTATAAAGACCAAAATTTTCACTTTCCTCCTTCAATGTCTACAGCAGTTTCATCTAATCCTCTTAACTTTGTGCCACAAAGTAGTATCATCAGCTTACCTTAGATTCTTGATATAATCATCCTCCAATCTTGATCCAGCTCCATTCATCCAAGTTTTGATTTTCTCATAATGTGCTCACTATACAGATTGAACAAGTAACGGGAGAGAATGCACTCCTATCTGTCTAACCACTTTTCCATATCCAAACCATTTCTGCTCTCCAGACTCTGTTCTTACTGTAGCTTCTTGCTTCATGTACAGGCTTCTTATCAGACACTACCAGATACCCATTGTTCTGATAACGGACCAATTAGTCATCCTGTTTGCCAAACATTTTGGGTGAGAAGGAAAGGAAGACAAATTTACCCATGCATAGAGTGTTTTAACTTCTACACCCCAACCTCCCCCTCCCTATCACCATCCTCACGTCCCACTCCGCCCCCCACCCCTTTCCCCTCCATTTATCCTGATGTTCCACCTGGCTAGAATGGTCTCACACACAATGACAGGCTTTGACAGGCTCCTCCGTTTTGGGGGAGGGAAGGGGGAGATGAAAGGAGGACAATTTACCAATGCGAAGACTGCTTTAACCTCATCATTCCCCAGGAAAAAAAAGGAAATTGTAAATACCCTCTGCCACCATCACCAGGTGGCACTAATCGGTACACATTTACACTGAGAATTTACCCCCCCCCCCTCCCCACCACACCCTCACATGAGGCCACGGCCACATAGCCTATGTTACACTGCACACAATGTTGTATTTTTACCCCGAGTTTGGTGTTTGTAATTTTAAAATGTGGCTGTGTGTAAGGAACAGAGGAGAGAGAGAGAGAGAGAGAGAGAGAGAGAGAGAGAGAGAGGGAACAAGTTGTGGCCTGATTCATGTTGGACTTGCTTCTTGAATTAATGCCAAGAAAAGGAGGTTGGGGTACCAAAACTGCTAGAAATTGGTCAAATTTCCACTTTTAAGTTTAGGGGAATGGCTTTTCTGCAATATATCTGTTTCTTTCCATAAATTTAAACTTGACCTCAGCACAACCTCACCCAGAGGTATGGGTGTCCCTTCCCTCATCCATTGGCTGATTTTACTGATCCACACGGGCTTAACTGATCTTGACAATGCCAGTTACCTGTTGGAATATGAAGTCAGACCCCCAAATTTGTAAATTTAATTTTGGCCATCACGGCCCTTGTCCTCCGAGGGAAGTAAGGCTGGCAGGGTAGCCTAGACCGAGACGTATACACACTCACCTCTGAGACATCTAGCCTGGGTTGGAATATCAGGCCATCTATTAACTGTGCAGGTAGGGCGAGGCATCAATGTGTAGCCATCCCTCGGATGGACGTTTAACTGGGTATCCCATTTGCTTGCATTAGTAGTGGATGTTAAAGATACCACACTGCCCTTCGTGAAGAGGAGGCAAGCTATATCTGGCACCATGGGCAAATTACAAATTCCTGCTTTAAACTACAGGGGATGTTGCATCAGCAACCCTGAGAAAACTGATGGCTAACCCACAGGCACGTGCTGCATAAGAACGGTGATGAGTCGGTGAGAATAAAAGTAACACTCGATACCTTTTCAATTATTTTATTACCCCCGTCACTGAAGGTGTTTTCACCTCTATCTGTTTGTCTGTTTGTTTTCTCTTGAGCAGGATATCTCAAACAGTTGAAGACGGATTCAGACAAAAATTTGGTGAACATTTTCGGTGTATGACAAGGACGAATGGATTCGATTTTGGTGAATATCCAGATCCGGATACCGAATTTTAAAAGTGATTCTTCACCATTAAGTGATAGGGCTAAAAACAACATACAGGGTGTTCCAAAAAGACCTGGACAACTTTGGTTGTTAAATTATTTAGAACCACAAATGATAAATGATCACTTTTTTTATATAATGCAGAAACTCATACAGTTTTGTACCACACATCAAAACACTTCAATGTGAGCTCTGTTTGTTGCATGCAGGACATCAAGGCAATACACGTGTTTCTGCCATGTTTTGTCTCAGCATGGTTATGTCCACCAGTGCGCATGCAGCTGTAATCCGAGAACGAAGATCCTGCATGTTTGCCACTTTGGTGTTGTAGACAACATCTTTTACAAACCCCCACAGGGGAAAAAATATCAAGGGGGGTTATGTCTGGTGATGGTGGGGGCCAGGCAGTTGGTCTGTCTCGGCCAATCCAGCAACCTTGAATTTTTTTCCTTCAGGATGGCTGGAATGACTAAGGCCCCATGAGGGGGAACACCGTCCTGTTGAAAAATGATATCGGGTTGCAGATCTTCAATCTGTGGGAAGCCGAATCCTTCCAACATGTTCATGTAAATTGTTGAGCTCACTGTATCCTCACAAAAAAAACGGATCCTTAAGCGTCATGGAGAAGGCCACACCACACATTGACTTTTGGACTGTAGCATACGTGTTTAATGACGACTGAGGGGTTTCCGAGCCCCAGATCCTTCAATTGTGCTGGCTGACCATCCCTGATACAAGAAAGCAAGCTACATCTGTGAACATGACTTTTTTCTTGTAATCTTCATCATCCTCTATGTGACCGAGATTTCCAAGGCAAATGCCTTGCGTTTGGATCCGTTATTTGGTTTGAGTTCCTGCAAAATCTACACCCTATAGGCATAAACTTCAGTCTTTTATACAATCATGTGTACAGCAGTGGTTGGTAGACCCAGTTATCTGGATGGCATCAAATTGATTTTCTGGGGCTTTGTTGAAATGAGACCACTCGTTCAACGTCTGCTGCACTCGTGCTTGGTCGACCGGTACTTTTCTGTTTCTGACAAACTTCCAGTCTCCTTAAAACTCCCTTACCACTTTCTGATACTAGTCCGCGATGGTGGATTCCTTCCATACCTTGTACGGAAATTGGGCTGAACTTGCGTGTTGGATCTCTCCCAATGAACCATTCAATGCACTGAGCTTTCTCCTGTGGAGTCGCCATTTTCTTTGCATTAAACACCAGTCCTGAAAAAAAACAAAAGACTTTGAGTTTCTGTATGATATAAAACAAAGGGTATCGTATCATTTGTGGTACTAAATATATTAACAACCAAAGTTGTTTAGGCCTTTTTGGTGCACCCTTTATAACACGATATCTCAAAAAGTTATGGACGGATTAGGACGAAACCTAGTGGGCAGGTTGGGTACGAGACAAGGACCAATTGCTTCATTTTTATTGAAGATCCAGATCCGGATACGAGAATTTTTTTAATTCCTCAAGTGATTCTTCACACGAGAGATGGGGCCAATAATGATATGTAACATGACATTTCAAACAGTTGTGGACCATTGTGACAAAACTGGGTGGATGAGTTGATTAGGTGACAACAAGTCAATAAGATTTTGGTTAAGATCTGTATCCAGATCCGGCCTATCAGTGGGATACAAAATGTAAACTGTCAGCATGGTGGAGGTATGTGCTCTACTGAGTAACAATGTAGTATTCATTTTGCTTCAATTGTTCATATTGATTATGTCTCCTTTATTATCCTTGTTGAACTTAGTTCGAAACAAGGGCTTTTATATTTGGCCTTGATTTTCGTGTCTGTGCGTGCATGCGTCCGCATCCATATCTCGATATGTATGTACTGATTTTATTAATACATAGCACAAAGCCAACAACCACATGATGGGATACATACGCATATCATTTTGCTTCACAATGCGATCAAAGAGGGCCGACTGGTGGCCATTTTAGTTGTATAAAAACCCAATGCTGAAAACGTCCTCAACCATTTCTCGGACATGCATTTACCGATGTCGTTCAAACTTGGAAACCAGACAATGAATGACGGCATACATATGCCCGTCTTTACTTTTCGAGATCAGATACAAGATGGCCGACTGGCGGTCATTTTTTATGTAAAAATGTCCCCACCACTATTTCTCAGACATGCCTGTCTGATTTTCTTCAAACTTGGAAAAAGCTAAGTGCATGATGGCATACACATACACTTCACTTTATTTTGCGATCTGATCAAAGATGGCCGACTCGTAGACGAGCAGATATTTTAGTTGTAAAAAAAAAACGGTATACGAACATGTCCTCAACCATTTCTCGGACATGCATTTACCGATCTTGTTCGAACTTGGCACACAGATAATGAATGAAGGCTTGCTTACTTACACCATGAACAAATTACAAGCATGTTGTTTTTTTCTAAGATCAGATCTAAGATAGCGGACTGGCGGCCATTTTGTTACTTTAATGTGTCCCCAACCATTTCTCAGACAAGTGTGGTCCGATTTCATTCAACTTGGCAAACGCACAGTACATGATGGTTTACTCATGCCCCTCTCTTGTTTTGCAATCTGATCAAAGATGACGGACTGGTAGACTGTAATCCATTTTAGTTGAAACTAGAAGTGCACTCCGTGGAGGCATACCTCCGCCACGTAATGCCTGGTCCATGAGAACATATCGGGCCAAATACATTTTTTAAATATCATACTATACAGTACTAAATCGTTTTTGGCCCTATATCTCAATGGTGAAGAATCACTTTGAAAATTAAATCATTCTCGTACCCAGATCTGGATTCGGATCTTCACCAAATGGAAAAACAAATGGAAAAACTGTCCTCAAGTTTCATTCGAATCCGTCCACAACTTTTTGAGATGTCATCTGTTATATGTTTCGCCCTATCTCTCAATGGTGAAGGAACACTTAAAAATTTCTAGTAGTCGGATCCGGATTCAGATCTTCACCAAAATCCAATTAATTTTTCCTTGTCACACACCCACCGTGGCCACCAAGCTTCATCCGAATCCGTCCATAATTTTTGATATCGTGCTTATGTCGTTTTTAGCCAATCACTCAATTGTGAAGAATCAGTTTTTAAATTCTAGTAGGCGGATCCGGATCTTCACCAAAATCTAATCAGTTCATCTTTGTCACCCACTGAACCTGTCACAAAAATTTAATCCGGATCGGTCCAGAACTTTTTGAGATATCCTGTACACGAACAGACAAACAGACAGTGAGGGGTGAAAACATAACCTCCTTCACTTTCGGTGGCGGAGGTAATAAATATGGGCTTTGCTTTTAACTCCGTATCGCAAAAGTACTAAAAAAACAAAAAAACAGGGGCTATGATCTTTTATGTCTTTTTTTTCCTTGTTTATTTTTTAAGGAAAGAACATCTTTTCCTCATTTATCTGCACTCTCATTCGATTTTACTCATGACCTTTAACCCACTTCTAACGTGTGGATTCAGAAATATCCAAACTTTAATTAGCTCAAAACCTTCGTTGGTTTATTTACTTTTGTGTGAATATATCTCTGGACAATGGATGGCAGAATCCCATGGCAGGTGCAGAACTGCTCAATTAGGTTCACTGAGCTCCATCCCTGATTTGTTTTCTCTGTGAAGTCAAATCCGACTAAAAAAGAACAAACAAATCCCATCCTGAGGCAGTGCCAACAGATGTCGCTACATCTCAAAGCATGCCGTCCTCTGGTAAAGGATGTGAAACCAAAATCTAACTGTGGAATGGTCTGCATGTTGTGCAGATGTTAAAAATCCCACGCTTTCTCTCAAAATAGGATATATCACTGTGTGCCGGATAAAATCCCTGCATAGAGATTACAATGGGATAAATATCCATCAGTTAATTGTAAAATACATGGAA
Source organism: Eptatretus atami (assembly GCA_035128595.1). Lineage (NCBI taxonomy): Eukaryota > Metazoa > Chordata > Myxini > Myxiniformes > Myxinidae > Eptatretus > Eptatretus atami. The sequence continues at coordinate 88,757,983 of CM068961.1, forward strand.
GTTAGACTAACTTGTGTTCCTGATGATAATGTTGTTTGTGACGAAGGAGATCAATTGTTGTGTGGGGATTGATGTCTTCCCCTGTCCTTGTACTACTTATGATCTGACTAATTAAACAGTTAATCACCCCAAGGCCCTGTGAGAATATTTGTGACCTTCGTGCTGTATTTGTTTGTGAAATTAAGTGAAATGTTGTTTGCTGTGTAGGTATTAACCATTGATGGCATGGATTATCACAAGGGCCTGCACAATGTCATTTCCACGCATGTACAGCAGCTTTCCTCATTTCCCATTGCTCATGCATATTCCAAAATGGCAAGGTCTTTCAAAAAAAAAACAACAAACAAAATTTCCTGTTTGAGGAATTTAATGCACACCTAACAATTGCAAGGAATTTCGTAAATGCATGTCTTTTTGTTTTTTACAGTGCATCAGGTATGGATACCCTTGACTAACTTGCGTGTTATTGTCTGCCAGAAAATCTGATTTGATGGAACAGAGGTAGCCCACTAACTTTGAGCTGTCTAACCTGGGTTGGATTCCTGACCCGACTGTAAACTGTCGGATTGGTGTTCCCCAGGCTGGGCATTGCATCATAAAGCGTACCATACGTTAAGCTGGGTGTCTCGTCTGCTAGCATTAGTTGGTGGACGTTAAAGTGCCCATGGTGTCTTTTGTGAAGAGGAAGTGAGTTACTGCAGGCACCATGAACAAATTACAAATTCTTGAAATGACCACCGTTGACAAGGCAAAGCAAACCACCCAGTGTAACCCTGAGGCCATGTGGCTGCTCTGGCAGGGCTGAACCAGAGAAAGAGAGACAGAGAGAGATTGAATATGAGAATATGTGAATGCCAGTCCAAAGCATGACCTCATTTGTTATCTCTATCCCACTCTGAAGTTTGTTTTTCAGCTGAGTTGTCCTCAAGAGGACAACATTTCATTGTTTTGAATTCAATATTTTTATGATTGATGAGTTTATGATGGAACTTGTACATGTATCACATCACACAGGTGTATACGCCAGTCAACACTCAAAATAACGCATGAGACAACATTTGAACCAGGGATCCCAGAATCATGAAGCTCAGTGATAGATGGGAACGCCGAACAATGGGAATCAGAATTTTAACAATAAACGTTCTATTTATTCAGGAACAATAAGGAGGATTAAAAAAAAACATCAAACGAAAATCGTTTTTTGTGGTTGTTGCAACGAATCAGTAAATGCAGGGAAAATAAAAGTCCGTTTGATTCCAACTTGGAAAAGAAAAAGTGGGTTTGGTGTGTAGGAGACTCTGGATGCAAACTTTTGGGAAATTTTTTTTTATCGCGAAAAATCATCTGACTCATAAAAAAGTTATTTTTTTTCCTTCCTACTCGATGCAATTACATCTGAGAAAGTGATCTTATCGCCTTTGAGTATCGAAGATATTCAATGATTCTTCAGTTGTTGTTCATCTCTCTTTCCATCATAGCCTCATATGAAAACCTATAACCTTGAACATCCTCATCATGAATAAGCAACATTATAAACAAGAACAAGCATGCTATACCTCTCAGATAATGCATCTTTTACGCGCAAAATGTGTTTTATCATCCATCATTAATTCCCCACTTTTCAAATTTCATTACTCTGACACTGAAGGTGGATGGAGGTTGTTTCCACCCCTGTTTGTCTGTCTGTTTGTTTGTGAACAGGATATCTCAAAATGTTATGGACGGATTCTGAAGAAACCTGGTGGATGAGTTGGTTAGTGACAAGAACAAGCGATAAATTTTAGTTCAGGTCCGAATCCGATCCGGCCTATCAGTGGGATACAAAACGTAAAGTAATAATCCTGACAGAGCCGTAGAGGTGTGCATCTACAGAGTTGTCGTTCTAGTTTTACATGAAACTACATATGCAGATAGACCATTCCTTAAACAGAATTGATCATGTCACATTCCAAAAATGGCAAGGTTAAAAAAAAAAAAAAAGTTTTTTTACTGTTTGAGGAATTTAATGCAAACCCAACAATTGCATGGAATTTCATAAATGCATGTCTTTTTTTGTTCCCCCCCTCCTCAAATATTGTGGCATCTAATCAAATCTGTGTCTGGTGTATGTTCCCCCTCCATCCCTCCCTTACCTCAAATGGCCGCACTGCTTATACCGCACATGAAAAGGTTGAATACCTAAACTCGGTGTTTGCATCGAAATCTTGTGCTGAAACCCATCCTTTCTGTAGCCACCACCCAGTCGCACCCAACTGTCCCTGGACTCTGTGGAGAGCTTGCTGTCAAACCTTGACTCAGATTCTGCAACCGGTCCAGACGGCATCAGCCCACGTCTCCAAAAACCTTCTCCTCCACTCTTGCACACCCTCTCTCTGTTCTATTCACCCTCTCATTTGCTCAAGGTCATCTGCCATCAGCTTGGAAATCAGCAAACATTACCGCCCTGCACAAAAAGGTGCAAAAACAGATCCCTGCAACTACAGACCAACCAGCCTTCTCCAATCATCAGCAAGGTTATGGAATCCATCATCGTTTCAGACATTAAATCCTTCCTCTTCTCCAATGGCTTGATTTCTGATCATCAATTTGGTTTCAGACCAAGTCACTCTACCCTGGATATGCTGCTTCTGCTCTCCCAACAATGGATGTAGGTCTTCAATGCCAGTCATGAAATCAGAGCCATATACCCTCGACATATCACGTGCTTTTGACATGGTTTGACACCCTGCCCTGCTCACCAAATTCTCTTCCTATGGTATCCAAGGCCATCTCCACTCATGACTCGCAGACTTTCTCTCCTGTCACAGCCAACATGTGGCCATAAATGGAGTTTTCTCATCCCCTCTTCCTGTCCAGGCTGGAGTTCCTCAAGGTAACGTTCTGGGCCCTGTTCTTTTTCTGTTTTCATCAATGATCTCTCCGACTCTCTGGAAAATCCTATTATCTCTTGCTGATTGACTCCACCTTCTGCCGTATCATCTGTCATCCCTCAGACCGGCAAGCAGCAGCTTCTTCGCTCACTGCAGATCTGGAGAAAAATCACAAAATGGTCCAACACGTGGAACATGTCTTTCAATCCTGACCAATCTCGCACTCTCACTATGTCTCTCCAAAAGGACCGTTTAGAACCCCCCCCCCCCATCTACTTTTCAACAATCCACTGGAAGAAGTCCTTCTTTCAAGCTTTGGGTCTCACTCTCTGCCATGACCTTTCCTGGGAAAGCCACATTTCAAACCTGGTCTCCAAAGCCAGTCGCCGACTGGGAATCCTCCATCATGCAAAGTTCTTCCTCGGCCCACCTGAGCTCCTGACCACATACAAAGCTTTTGTCTGCAGCGTGATGGAGTGCTGCTCTCGCTTCTGGGTTAGTGCTCCTGCCTCTCACCTTTCTCGGCTTCACCCTGCGGAAACCAAGGCATTTGGATCATTTAGGAGCCTGGTGTTGGCGTAGTGGTTAGGGTACGGCTTGGGATCCAAAGGTCCTGAGTTCAAGCCCCGTTGGCCGCTTGAATTAATACACACCAGGAGGTTGACTCAGCCTGTCATCCTTCCGAGGTCGGCGAAGTGAATACCAGTGTACTGGGCCCGCGTGTATGCTCCGGTTAGAATAGGTGTACCATATCCTTGTGTCGTAAGAGGGACCAGGGTTGCGTCAGGAAGGGCATCCGGCGTAAACCTGTGCCAAATCATTATGCGGATCATAACGGATGATCCGCTGTGGCGACCTCTAACGGGAGCAGCCGAAAGAAGAAGAAGAATGTATCTCCCGTGGTGAGGCTGTCTTTGGGCCTCTCACTCTCTCACCACAGGCAGGTCGGTGGTCTTTCTGTCTTCTCCCGTCTCCTCTCTGGTCTCACCCCCCCCCCTGCTTTGTGTGCGATATGTCCCCACCATGTTTCCGCAGGGGCAGGGTGCTCAAGGTCTGCCAGCATCCCCCTTCTGGTAAAACTACCAAAATCACCAATCACTGCTCACCTTCACTCTTTCATTCCTCTTTTTTTCCCGCCTTTGGAATAAACTCCCTCACTCTCTTCAATTCCACTCTTCCCTCCAGGCCTTCAAAACAGCTGTTCACCACCACCTCTTATCTTCCCCATCCAAATCCTCGATCTTTTCTACCCCCGTTAATCCACCCCAAACCCACCTCCTTCAAATTCCCTGCTTTCCTTCCTGAAAGTCCCTGTAATGTCCATCTTGTATACCCCGTGTTCCCGCCTATCCCTCTCCCTTCCACAGATATTCCTAATGTCTCTGTTCCCCATTTTTGGTCCTCCCTCTCCCGCACCTCTTGTCTCATGCCCCCTTGCTGTGCGTTGTGTGTTAGCTCTCATACCAGCCTCGACAATGTATACAAAAAAAATAATTCCAAAGGTTTTCCTCATGTAACCTCCTCTTGAGAGAAAAATAATAATTCCCACGGAAAAACTTCATCCTGACATGACCTCAAGCCTAAGTATTTATATTTTTA
>CM068961.1:88763382-88787337 GCA_035128595.1 Eptatretus atami
GATGTTTGCCCTCACATTTCTGGTTAATGTCAGTAAGAAGTCGCTCCATAATTCGTCATGTCTTCTATATTTACGCCATGCTGTCTTAGTGGGTTGTCACCCCATTCCTCATCAGTCGCTCACACTTTGCCTGTCTTCCCAGATGCCTTGTTTACCATCTGCATGCTGCTCGCAAGCCTCAACAGTTGTACAAATCCGTGGATCTACATGGCGTTCAGCCGGAGCTTGCCAACCTGGCTAGGCTGCGGGGTCTGCTCCAAGCGACGGTCACGTACCCGTGGTCCACGTGAGGAGTCGGTGACCACAAGTAGTCTGAATTTTGGCTCTTCATCTTGGACCAACTGTGAATAACTCAGTTTGTAAAGTTGTTGGCATTTGCTGCGTTCACTTTTTGGTCTCGTCATTTTATTACTTAGAAAAACACAATTTTTATTCTTCTTTCATCGCATAAATTTTATGCATAAACGTATGAAATTCCCAACAAAGAAGGCCAGAATTTGTTCCGTCCACGCATGACTTGGGAAGCCAGTAAAGGAAAACGGAAGCCATTGATGACTGAAGGGGATTTGATATCTATGGGAAGGAAGCCAGTTTCTCATTCATACAAGATGCCAAGTGACCTGCGTTTTACTGTCAGATGGACGGCCAGAGAAAAGCCATACTGAAAAAGGAAATCAATCTTTGCAGACTTGGCTCATTGCACCAATTTCAGGAAATTTCATGGAAAATTTAACATGAAACTGAAATGAGTGAAGTGCAATAAATTCGAGTTGTTTTTTTTAGTTTCCTCCATTATAACCAACAACAGTAGTATCAGCAGCGACATTTTTTTCCACCAGACTCGGTGGAGTCTTGGTTCGATGTTTGTCACCGAGTCTGGAAGGTCAGTGGTTCGAACACTGGCTGAATCAAACCAAAAACTTCACAAATGGTATGTTCATTGCTTGACAGTCGGCATTAAAAAATTATTGAGTAAGCCAAAGGCCAAAACCATTGTTTGGCAACCAGTCCCCAGCCTTGATGGGCCTAATATCCTCCTCCTGCATTGAAGTTCCTTATGAAGGAACTCATATTAGATTATTGTGTCAATGCAATCCCCTGACATGTAAGCTTGTGTCAAGCAGACTGAGCACTTCAAGTGAGTCGTCTCGTTGACAATGAAACTCCGTGTCACAGTGTTGAAGGAGGATGCTCGTGATTATATAAGCTTTGTCTATCAGTTGTTACCACCATTACGATTTCATACAGTCAGTTATAATGAGGTCTGCTTTGTGTAACTCTTCTTTAAAGTGTTCAAATCTCACAATGTGTTGAGTTGCGAGGTATGATGCTCCTCGAGATGTTTGTATTTGTCATATAATTATTCATCATTAACTGAGAGATAAATGGATGAAGGAGAATCTGAGTTTTATTTTCATCAGCCACTCAGCATGAAAACTTAAAATGGAGAGGAAAGAATGTGAAGCCTATATTATCGCTCACTTTTGTCTGTTGTACATTATTAAACATATTAATGTGGGCTGACAGAATGGCCTAGAGGTACACATGCTTGCCTCTAAGTTATCGAGCTTTGGTTTGAATCCCGACCCAGCTATATACTGACATGGCAGGGTGATTCATCAATGTGTGTGCCGTCCCTTGGATGGACGATAAACGGACATCCCATCTGCCAGCATTCGTTGGTGGACGTTACAGATCCCACAGTATCCTTCGTGAACAATAGACAAGCTATCTCCGGCACCATGAACAAATTCCAAATTCCTGCCCAAACCTACAGGGGCATTACATCAGGAGCACAGCTGCACCCTCAGCTAATGATGCTACCCTGTAGGCTTGTGCTGCTTAGAAATGAAGAAGAATACATATTAATACACCAGACTTGAGACAGGTTAAGCTTGGTGTTGGCTTAATTGTTAAGGTGGCCTGCTTCAGATCTCAGGATCTTGAGTTTGAGCCCCTTTTGGGTGCTGAAATGACATCAGGTGGGGTTGACTTAATCTTTCACCCTGAGGTCGGCGAAATGAGTACCAGTGTACTGGTAATAGAGGGAGGGCACTGTATCAGCGGCACAGCTCTGCCCCCAGAAAAATGATGCAGTCACAGGCTGCACATGATAGCTAGCTCGACACAGGTTCCACCACGCTCTACTGGGCACCATCGTTTCATGAACTCTTGAGTGTGCTTTGAAGGATTGTGGCTGTTTTACACAAAGGTAATGTTGGATGTGCTAAACACAGAATCTTGATTTTACAAAGGGCATGCATTAATAAAATCTGCCAACCTGTGGCTTAACCAGACCCTCTCTTGGGTCTTCAAAAGAGCTTCTGCAAAGTTGAAAAGTATTGAATGGACATCAAAGTAATTTCATTAAATTTAACAGCTTTCAGTGGAAAATAATGATTCACAATTATGGATTAACATAAATGATTGTTTTGTGCTTTCTTGAGATGAATCAAAATATCTGCTCTTTGTTTGCTTCAATCCAAAACGAGGAATTTGTTAGCCTTATATTTTGCATATCTATTGACTATTCCTTTCCACAGTTGAAAGAGAGTAATATATTTGCCTCTTGAGATGGATGCAGAGTATCAGAGGCAAATTGATATGAAATGTAGGAAAGTTACAGTAAGTACGTGTGTGTGTGTTGTGTGTGTGTGTGTGTGTGTGTGTTGTGTGTGTGTGTGTGTGTTGACGGTTTGTGGCTTTCTCGTTAAGAAAACTTATAACCACTTGCTTTAGTACTCCTTCCTTACAATATATATTTCATTTCAGTTTTTGCTTCAGTTCCAAATGGTTCTTACTTTTTCAGTTACTTAATGCAATTAGTGTGTGGTTTTTATTTTATTTTTAAGCACATAACATATAATGTAATGGCACTCTGACTGATTTGAAATGTTCTCATAATCTTTAGGCTGGGGTAGGCACTTGCGATCACCGAGAGACGCCGCAGCCAGACATGCATCATGCAGCTGCAGGGAGCTATATATCATGTGGAGATGTGTTCAACCTAGCTGTACATTCAGCAGGAATTGCTAAGCTACTAAATTTAGGCTAAGCCATAAGAAAGCACAAAATCGGTGTACAAATGTCATGCTGACATTCCATGACTTTCGGTAATGCCTGGCAGAAGTCTTTTGGCTCTGTGCCTCTGACCTCGAGACAATAATTATTGTGCATTCTCTCAAATGCCTTCGAAATATCTACTTTCAACCATTGGGGGGAAAAACTTCCTTAATATACACAGTATATAGTTTACTAGTATACTGTGCAAAATGTCATGTTTATGTTATGTGAGAGGTGTTTTGATGTGTTAACTCTTTCCCATTAATACTTTCAAAAAACGGGGAAATGACAGTCTGGTCCGGCATCAAGTCAGACTGTATGTTCAATTTGTGTTTGAGGTCTCACTGGGAATAGCACTTACAGGGTACAGACATCGCTTTGGTACAGCGAACATAAGCAACCCAATTAGTCCCAATGTGGTCTCTCGGCAGAGATGGGATAACACAAGCTGAAGCCAGCCTCTAAACCTCAAAACAACAAACCAAACTTAACTCTCAGCTGCACTATGACTGGACTTCACAACAACAAATATGTTCTCACTTCTTGTCAGCACTCACGAATGCTTTGTATAATCTTTACAACTAATGAACCATCTCTCATGAGATATTAACCTACATCCACCTTCATAGCAACACAAATGAATATTGAACGTACCAATTAGATATTGACAGTCTGAACTGGCATTGTAGTTATGGCCGAGCTTGTGAATCGTGCGGGATGTGTAACTAATATTCTCAATAAAGTTAAATAAAGACAAAACAATGGCTCCTTTTTCATTGCAATGAGGCTTATCCATCTAATCGATCCAGTTGTTCTATTCCAAAGAAGGTTTCTGTTTCTGTTTGCATTGGCCAGTGCTCAGTGAAGAGCATGTCCATTCGTTGTGTAAAGGATGCATTCGTATTGCAGGATAACAAGCAAAGAAAAGTTGGGAATTGTAAAAAAATTCCTTTGCAGAAAATAATTCCATTCATCTCATGCATTGTTGCCAAGGTAATATTAATCATCCATTCCTGAGAGGTTACAACTGTAATCGAAGAGGAATTTAAATGCATAAAGGGTTTGCAGAAAAGTTTCATGAACCCTGAGAATCTCTGCTGAAAATACAAGTTGTTGAAGGATTTGTATTCCAGTGCCATGCCAGACTAAAATGAGCACAATTCTTTATACATTAAAGAACATTAGAATTCTTTATATACATTATACATTAGAATTCTTTATACCTTCCCAGCACTTTCACAAACCATGACTATCTATTAAAAAAAGCCTTTTTATAACAATCTGTGATACGAATACAATCTAATGTGTAACATTATTTGAATCTGCTTGCAAGTTCTTTGTTATTGTACATTGCTTGAACCCATGAAGGCATCGAATCAATGATTTTCTGTATGCCAGCCTGATCCACATTTTGCCAAATGTAGATCCGATTTTGGTGCAGTTCCTGTTTATTCCTTCGCAAGGGCTTTTCCGCAGCTCCCAAGCCATGTGCCCAGAGGTGTTCCATGGGAAGAAGCTGCGGCCAATTCCACCTCTTCCAGATCGAAGTAGTTCTGGGTGCATGACATGCAGAAACCTATCTCGACAGGAAATTTGTTCCATACCGCAAAGATGCCTTGCTGGTTTATTTGATACATTGAATTGTGGTCCAATCACAGATTGTTAAAATTGAGTTTGTTTACAATCGGGGCAATCATTTTATTCTAGAGTGGCACAAAAAAAAACAATAACACAAGGGTAAATCCTAAAAATGACAATGTTTTCATTGTTTGACAAATATTCAGCAACACCCTTGGCACTTATAACTCTTTGTGTAAACAGGAATCTGGTCAAACCACAGTGTTTGCCTGATCTGACACAGAAGAAGAAAGTCATCCTCATACAGCATTCAAAAATTGTTCGATCATCCACACTGAGTCTTGGAGGTTAGTGGTTCCAACCCTGACCCGGGTCGTGATCATACCAAATACAGTACCTTAAAATGGTATGTGCTGCTTCCTTGCTTGATGCTTGGTATTTAAAAAAGGATAGAGCATGGACAATCAAATATAGGTAGGCAATTTGGCCTCCTGCATTGAAATTCCTCGAAAAGGAACGCGTGTTTTTTAATGTAAATAAAATTGTTCTTGAGGGGAAGATAATAACATAGGATATATATTATGAATGTACAGAGTTGAGGAAGTGAATGGGATAAAATGAGAACAATATAATTGAGTTAAGGAAGAGAAAAAGGAATGATAGAAGAGATAATCAAGATCAGGGGAGTGTGAAAGGAGTTGAGAGAGAAGCGAAAGGAAGCTGAAAGGAGAGAAATGAAGAGCCATGTGTGGAGCAAACGGGCCAAGGAGTGAGGAGGAGGGTAGAAATTCCACCATATTTTCTAAAGCAACAAAGACATGGCCCACAGAAGAGAGAGTATGGGTGACATGTCGAGAACAAGTGAGTTTGAAGATGATGAACCATTAGTGTGCCAACCTCTCAGTTAGTTACATCGCTTCGTAAATGTTTACAGGTTCAAAATCGAGTGGCTTGTTTCTATCAGGAAGTGTGGGTTGAACTACTTATGATGACTTGCAAATTTCAAGTGAATCATGCATAATTCTGTGGACAGACACAAATGGTCAGGTCATGAAAAAGAGACTGCGCAAGAGACGGGTGACCTTCGATAGTTCAGTCCCTTCATGGTCTTCAGGAGAGTTGAGTCAGTATTGCATGGAACACGTTTTTTTTTTGAATAATTATCCTCATCGAGGCCAGGCCTGAAATGAAACCAAAAATAAAACAACTGAATAAATAAAGAAGTGGAGAAAAGGAGAAATACTCCAATAGTTTTTGAGGAACTGGAAAACATGCCTTTTGAAAAGAGGCTGGTTATAATTGTTTGGAAAGACATGACGAAGTAAAGAATTCCAGAGTTTAGTGGTGAAGGGAAATAACAATACACCTTCATGGCCCACCCTTGAGTTGCCAATGGCCACACAATAATCAAGTGATGTCGTGGCTTGGTCAAGTATTTTGCGATATCGCTAATGGCAGAGATATACAGGGTGTCCATAAAGTCTCTTTACAATTTAAAATTTTTATTAGAAAAGCAAATGAATAGATAAACCTGTGGAAATTATTACAAAATGAGGAGTCGATATTGAAGTTTTTTTTGCCTCATTTAATACCCTTCTATATGGGTACCATTAGTTGCACGAAGCACATCAAGACGGTATAAATTATAAATTGTATAGAGACTTTATGGACACCCTGTACAAGCAGCTAGTTCCTTGTAAATGCTGTTTCGTTATTACATCTATAACTAGAAGGGCACTCGGTTGAGTGCATACCTTTGACACACAATGTCTGATCAAGTAGAATATATTTGGGCGAAAAAACTTTGCAATGTATCAATTTTGACCCTATCTCTCAATGGTGAAGAATCACTTAAAAAAATTATCGTATCCAGATCTGGACTTGGATCATCACCAAAAGCGAATCGATTTGGCCTTGTCACATACCCAACCTGTCCAACAAGTTTCGTTAGAATCCATCCATAAGCTTTTGAGATGTCGTGTTATATATCGTTTTAGCCCCATCTCTGAATGGTGAAGAATCACTTAAAAAATTATCAGATCCTGATCCAGATTCGGTTCTTTACCAAAATCTAAACAATTCATGCTTTTCACAAAACCAACCTGCCCACCAAATTTAATACGAATCTGTGCACAACTTTTTGAGATATTCTGCACACAAACAAAGAAAGAAGAAAGATGTCATGCAGAGCATGATACTTGCAAAATCCATAAAACATATTTGACCTTAAAAATAATTGGTGGTTGAATTCAATGACCAAATCTGCAACCCCTCTTCAAATGTCAAGTCAATCAGATGAAAATTGAGGATTTTAGAAATTTGGTCTATGTGGACCTTTTGGTCAATGCTGACCTCAAAAATAATTGGATAGTTGAATTCAGTGTCCTGAAATATAAATCCTCTTCAAATTTCAAGTCAATCGGATGAAAATTGACAATTTCAAAAATAACATCTATGTTGACCTTTTGGTCTATGTTGACCTCAATGGTAATTGGTGATTGAATTCAGTGACCTGATTTGAAAATCCTTTTAAAATTTCAAGCCAATTGGATAAAAATTGAGGATTTCAGATATCTAACAAAGTTGTTGAACTTTGGCCGATATTGACCTTTTGATCTTTGACCTCAAAAATAATAGGCCATTTGCTGATGACGAAGTCAACCAGGTGGTGAAGTTTCATGAAAAATCGGTTAAAATTGTGACCCGTAGACGATTGACATACAGACAAACAGACAGACAGACAGAATGAAAAATCACTCATAGAACACTTGGCAAAACAGAACAAAGTAGAATGGCACTCGGTAGAGCGCATACCTCTGCCAAGCTGAACATTTTCTGTTTTGTATCCCACGGATGGGCTGGATCAGAACCAAAATCGAATCTGCTTGTTCTTGTCACCTATTAAACCAACTCATCCATCTTGTTTTGTCATAACTCGTTCACAACTTTTTGAGATATGATATATACATATATATAAATGTAGTTTTTGGCCCCATCTCTAAATTTTAGAAATTAGGCATATATTGACCTTTTGGCCTACATTGACCTCAAAAATTATAGTTGGTTGAATTCAGTGACCCGATATGCAAATGCTCTTCAAATTTCACGTAAATTGGATTAAAATTGAGGATTTTAGAGAGTTGAAAAAGTTGTTGACCTTTGGCCTATGATGAACTTTTGACCTCAAAAATAGAGGATTCTGTCAGACCACCAACTCCACCATTGGGTGAAGTTTCCTGAAGATCAGTTTAAAATTCTGACCTGTCGGTGATTGAAAGTGAGCAGACAGTCAAACAAAAGGAAACGATCAACATCCTTGTCAAAAATTTTTCAAAATGCCAAGAATAACGCACAAGACCAACCAATATACGTGAAAAATCTTCGATTTTCACAAGTAAGAAACAGACAAACAGACAGGGGTGAAAACATAACCTCCATTCACCTTCGGTGGCAGAGTTAATAATGATACCAAGGCTTCAAAGAACGCAGTGATAATTTATCCATAACTCGTTACATTGTCAGTCAGTAGAGGCAGAGCAGCAATCAGTCAACCATGGATGCTTTCTACGGGAGGGAGGAAAACAGTGATTTCAACAGCCTGCAGAAGCCTTCACATCACAGCAACCAGGGGAGGAGGAGGAGGAGGAGGAGTGAGCAGCAGCCTTGGAGGACCTCCAAGCAGCTGGGGAAGAGGGGTCTCAATGACTCGCCACATTCTCTCTCTCCACCATTCACCAGTAGATTGTTTTTATCAGTCTCCATTGGACTGAGTCCGAAACAGGGGCTTATGGATTTGGTCTCAATTTTCGTGTCTGTGCGTGTGTGCGTGCATGCGCAACCATATATCGGACATGTATGGACTGATTTTATTCATACTTGGCACAAACACAACACATGATGGTGTACATATGCATGCCGTGTTTTTTTCGAGATCAGATCCAAGATGGCCGACTGACGGCCATTTTAGTTGTTAAAAAACTCGATGTTGAACATGTTCAACCATTTCTCGGACATGCCTTTACCGATGTTGTTTAAACATGGTATACAGATAATAAATGTTGACCTACATATGCACATCTTTCTTTTTTTTTGAGATCAGATCCAAGATGGCTGACATGTCCATTTTGTTACTTAAATGTGTCCCCAACCATTTCTCAGACATGCATGGTCAGATTTTCTTCAACCTTGGCACAAGCACAGTACATGATGGCATACACGTGCCTTTGAATTGATTTTGCGATCTGATAAAAGATGGCCAACTGTTAGACTGGCGGCCATTTTAGTTGGAAAAACTAAAAAATCCTCAACCACTTCTCAGACATGCATTTACCAATCTTGTTCAAACTCAGCAAACAGATAATGAATGATGGCTTACATATATATGTACATCATTTTTGTTTGACATCAGATCCAAGATGGCAGACTGGTGGCCATTTAAGTTGTAAAAAATCCCGATGTTGAACATGTCTTCAACCATTTCTCGGACATGCATTTGCAGATGCTGTTAAAACTTGGCACACATATAAGGAATTAGGCTCACATAAGCACGTTATTTTTTTTCGAGATAATATCCAAGTTGGCCGACTGCCGGCCATTTTGTTACTTAAATCTGTTCCCAACCATTTCTTAGGCATGCATGGTTTGAACTTTTTGAAACTTGGCACAAGCTCAATACATGATGGTATACACATGCACCTTACTTTAGTTTGCAATTTGGTCAAAGATGGCTGAATGGTAGACTGGCGGCCATTTTTGTTGCACATAAATATGGACTAGCTCTTTAACTCCGCATAGCAAAATTACTCAAACCATGGGGGCTTTGACATTTTATGTCTTTTTTACTTGTTTATTATGAGATAAATTGATCCATGTAACTTTGTTTCACTTAACATCGTGGTTTTCAAGAACATAACCATGACATTAACTGAGGACCAAGTGTAATACTAAGTATGTTTACTGTATTGAGTGGAAAAATTGTGGAGCCTTCAAAGGAGATGGGAAAGTTGAGAAGAGTTTACATGGAGAAAAGTGAAGAAATTTAGTTTTAGAAGCATTAACCTTAAATGGATTACATTTGCCCCAATGAGAAATCGTGTCCAAGTCCAAATTTATGGAGGTAGTTGTGATGAAACGAGATATGGATCGAGCAAGTTCAGATGGAGCAGATATGAAAAACTTCGAGGAATGTAATGTTGTCATCAGCCTTGAAATGCATTTTCTTATTCATAGAGGAAAGAAGATAATTGAGAAAAAAGAAAATAAGGAAGAGTGTAGGAGATAGGACAGAACCCCGAGGGGCACTGCTGTTGGTAGGGAAGGAGAGAGAGGTTGAAACATCAACAATTACTAAGATAGAATGGCTGGAGAGAAACCAGATATGAGAGAACAGAGTGAAGGAGGAAAGCCGAAAGTGGGGAGCTTGGAGATTAGACCCCGATACCACACACTGTCAAAAGCTTTTGAGATATCAAGGGTTCCAACAAAGGATCCCCAAAGTTTTGCAGAGAAGACCAGACATATAATAAATAAAATTTGTCATCTGTCTGTCTGTATGTTGGCGTTTTTTGCAAAGATTGCTGGGTGGGCAACCACCAAATTACACAAAGAATTAGAACCCTTAGACCACAAAGTTCCTTGAAGACAAGACTACGAAGACCCTTTAGACCCCAAAGACACTTACGACCCCAAAGATCCATAAGACCTTTTCAGACCTCAAGACCCCAATAAATTTTTTGAATACACTGTCGAGGCTCGTATGAGAGCTAATATACAGAACGTACAACAAGGGGAGCAGGAGACAAGAGTGGGGGACAGGGAAGGTAAAATACAGTGTGGAACAGAGACATGAAGAGATCTGTGAAAGGGAGAGGGATGGGGTGGGGTACATAGGGTAAACAAGATGTACTCTACAGGGACTTTCAGGAAGGAAAGCATGGAATTTGAAGGAGGTGGGCTGTTGTGACTTGTGTCAAACTTGTGACTTGTTGTGACTGTTGTGACTTTGACTTGTCCTGTCAAAGGACCTTTGCACCCCTCCGGTCGGCTCACGTGCAACGACCTTTGCACCACTCCTGTCGGCTCACTCTGAATCTGATTCCGATGGGGAATCCGATTCCGATTAGTATGAAACCACCATACTCTGGCCATTTGTGTGATGTAACAGGAAGTGATGTCTCATTTGACCTGCCATATTAGTGCATTTTCACATAAATCTCTTGCAATCTTCACTGCTACGCTATCGAAACCATTTAACAGTTCATCTTGTTCTATCAATAAGGATTTTGCATCCATAGAAATTGAAACGTCATTAGTATGCTGAATTTACGCTACCAGTCCAGTCGGCCAAGCCTACGATCCACTTCCAGTGTCATCAGCTATTGGCATTCGCTGGCCCTTTGCTATATCATATACAGGGGCAAATCCAGGATTTTAGGTTTGATGGGCACAAAAATTTACATTGCATTGAAAAATATAATTTTGCCGAGAGTGAGGTTTTAATTGTTTGTCGTTTCAGATTGTTTATGATTCATGTATAGATTTTGATTAAAAAACAAATTAAACGTTCATAGAATGGGATAAGAACTCAGGATCTCTTTTAGTTGTATGCTAAGCAATGGTGAAATTGTGTTGGAACGCACAATGTGCTTTCTTTCTTAATTGGATAGTTCACAATCACGATGCATCAAAGGATCAAACAAACAACGGAGATTACCAACAACACGACTGCACTCACAATCATCATTACTAAATTCCAACACACTGAGAAGGCTCCACTAATTAGTGGAGTTACAAAATAAAATTGCAACAGTTTAACTATTTATTACATTTTTCTGCATGTATATCATGGTCCTTTAATTCTGCCATTTTTGAAAAAAAAAACTGTGAATTCCTCTGAATTTTCGCCCTTTTTGAAAAACTACATCGTTCATTTTGGCCGTGTTGTTGTTCAATCATTCAACAACAATAGTTGTTTGAACAACAATAGTTGTTGTTCAATCGGGACATTGAAATGACAATAACAGAAACCACCGAAAATATCGAATTGATACCCATCTTTTTCAACAATGTCGAGTACCTAACAGACCCTGATTTTTGACCACAGATGTGCACTTCAAAAACTTAAATATAAATGAACACTTAAAGAATTTCTTAATTGTAATCGTTGCAGATTTTGCGTTTTAAATTTTTTAAATACGATGAAATATTAGGTCGCTTACCTACCTTATTATATACCAGCACATACAACCCCTTGCTTCTCTGCAAGGAATATAAGGGAGGGGAAAAAAGAGAGGGAGAGGCAGAAAGGGGAGAAAGCTGGGGAGGAGCCAGAGGGGGAGGCAAGGAGGGAGGAGAGGTAGGGGAGCTAGGAAGGTGGGGGGGGGAGAGCAAGGAAGAATTGGGGTGGGAGAGCGATGCTCTCTCAAACGTCACTATACACTCCGGGAGGGGGTTGGAGTGAGAAGGATGGGGAGAGAGTAGGAGGGGGGGAGTGGAGAGGGGTTTTGGGAGGAGGTAAGCATAAGGGAAGGGGTTCTTGACTTGCGTTTGGTAGTGGGACTTGTGGAGAAGGGTGGCGATGGAAGTCCATAATTTAACGAAATGAGATTCGTTAAAACAGCACGTTAATACAACATGCGGAGACCGCAGGGAGACGTCCATTGGAGGTGGAGAGGGGAGGGGTAAGTGTGAGGAGAGGTGGAAGGAAGGCAGCGTGATGGGAAGGGAAGGCAGTGTGATGGGAAGGGAAGGCAGCATGAGGGGAAGAGAATGCAGTGTGAGGGGAAGGGAATGGAAGGCAGTGTGAGAGGAAGGGAAGGCGGCACGAGGTGCGGGGAAGGGAATGGTCATAAAACGTGCCCAAACAGCAACATTTTTTTTGAACCTCTGGGTTCTATATAAAACTGGGCGGGAGCATTTAAAACCCATGCTATCTCCCTGTCAAAGGACCTTTGCACCCCTCCGGTCGGCTCACGTGCAACGACCTTTGCACCACTCCTATCGGCTCACTCTGAATCTGATTCCGATGGGGGAAGTGGGGACTACTACTACTACTAATAATAATAATAACAAGACACATGCCCAACTAGGGGATGTAGCAACCCCCATAACTGTCGGTCTTCCACCTTCTGCCAACATTCACGGAGGCTAAGCCCTATCTCATTGTCACTCAAGCGTAAGCAAGAAAGTCTGGGGTGTCCTCGAGGACGGCAGCAGGTTGGATCGGGTCAGTGACCATGGTAAAGATTCGTGGCAAATTACAAGGAAATATGAGCCGGTGCATGCTCATTTAAATGGCAGATGTGTCCAAACAGAGAATAGCATCTCCTTGCAATATCGAGTGCGATGTGGCCTCGCTAGTGATCTCACAAATAGTTCTGTTTGAAACTTGGTCATACCATCGTACCCCAAGGATGTGATGTTGACATCGCATGTGGAAAGCTTGGAAAGTGTCTTGGTCCTTTTTCAAAAGAGTCCATGTCTCACAACTATAGAGGAGAACAGGTAAGAAGCATGTTCAGTAAATGCGAAGCTTTGATGGTAAACTAAGCCAGTGCTGTTTCCAGACAGCATCGAGTTGCCCCATGACAGAATCATGCCGATGCGTCTATGCACATCAGGGCTACAGTATCCAGGTGAATGAATGTTGGAGCCCAGGTAGGTGAAGTGGTCCACTGACTCCACAACTACACCAGAGATAGGTACTGACAGGGAAGAAGGACCAATCGTAACATTCTGTACTTTAGTTTTTTTTGCCATGAGGGCTTAAGGCCTCAGCTTTTCACAACTGATTGAAAGTGGTTGAACACATGCAACCAATAAACAGGGTCTCTCACAAATAGGGCAGCATCATCTGCATAGCGTGGATCGGTGATGAGTTCTCAACCAACATTAATTCCAAGCTGATCTGTACACCTTGACATTATCCAGTCCATGGCGCAACAGAAGAGGAAGGCAGCAAGGACGCAACCCTGATGAACTCTAGAAGACGTGGGGAAAGGTGATGATAAGTCGGTGTCCACTCTGACGTGGGCTATTGTATGGTCATGGAAGTTCCGGATCAGGTTGAGAAGTGATGATGGAACTCCATTGCATCTCAGCAACTTCCAAAGGTATGTTCAGACAACAGTCAAATGCGGCCTTGATGTCGATATATGCCACATTTAATGGATGCTGAAATTCCTGATGAAGTTCTGCAAGAATACGGCTCAGTTGAGAGTACCTCTACAGCTTGGTAAAGTTTCGTGAAGATTGGTTTAGAATTGTGACCTGTAAGTGATAAACAGACAGACAGACAGACAGACAGAATAACAAGAAGAAGACATCGTGCAGAGCACGATACTTGCAAAAACCATAAAACAAATTTCACCTCAAAAAATAATTGGTGGTTAAATTAAATGACTAAATATGCAACTCCTCTTCAAATTTCAAGTCAATCGGATGAAAATTGAGGATTTTAGAAATCTCACCGAAGTTGTTGACCTTTGGCCTATATTGACCTTTTGACATTTTGAGCTCAAAAACAATAGGCTTCTTCCTTATGACAACTCTAAAATGTGGTGAAGTTTTGTGAAGATCAGTTTAAAATTGTGACGTGTAGGTGACAGACAGACAGACAGACAAACAGACAGACAAATAGACATACAGAATAACAGAATTGACTGACCATCTTGGATTTTGCAAGTAATAAGTAATTAATAAATCGATATGAATTAATTAATCAAAAAATTTAAAATACCGTTTTACCAAAGCACATCTTCATGATTGTCCCCAAATTTCAGCTTCCGAGCTCAAAGGATGACTGAGATATTGCCTGGACAAACAAGAAAGAAAACAATTAATCGATTAATTGAGTTATCAATAAATCAAAATACTCTTTAGAGCCAAATCACTTGGTCACTGTCATGTCCAAATATCAGCTTTTTAGCTCAAAAGGTGCCTGAGATATTGCCAGGATGAGAAATAAAACAAATAAGTAATTAATAAATCGATAATAATGAAGTCATTAATCAATTAATTTATTCATCAAAAAACAAAAAAATACCTTTTTTGCCAAAGCAGATCTTCATTTTTGTCCCCAAATTTCAACTTCCTAGGACCTAGATCAAAGGATGGCTGAGATATCGCCTGGGCAAACAAACAAGAAATAAAACGGAGTAAAAACTGAGTACTCCCTTCCTTTGGCGCCCAGTGATGACGTCATGCATCGCCGAGATATGGAATTGGGAAGGAGCAGTGTATGTCATGAAGAGCATAATACTTGCAAAATACACCCCCTCTCCAAAGGTTGCCATGGATACATCAAATTGAACATTTCATCTATCTATCTTCTACATATTACTAAAACTCTCATCTTGTATGTATGTATGTATGTATGTATGTATGTATGTATGTTCCCGAAATACAGCCAAAACGGTACACGATAGCGTAAAAATTTCAGATCCACCTTATTCACTATTCTCCGGTATCAAGTTTGCAGTATCAAGTTTCGTTCAAATCGGGCAATGAAAAAAATTATTAAAAAATCAATTCCCGATTCAGTCAAGTCCTTTTCAGGAATATTTGATCAATGCAAACAAGCTCAGTGGTGTAGTTTGCTGGAGCTATCTTTTATTTTTTTCTTGAAATTATTTTTTTCATCAACCGCTGTCACAACGGGAACCAAATAGGTTCACGGATCATCTAGTTAAGATTAAAATTGACAATATTAATCAAAGCTCAGGTAAATCAGATGAAAATTGATGATTTTTTCAGATGAAATTTGATAATTTTAGAAGTTTGACCTAGAATTGAACTTTTGACCTCAAAAATAGTTGCTTTCCCAATTCAGTGATGGACTACGCAAATCCTGTTCAACTTTCAAGTTAATAGGAGGTAAATTGACAATTTTTTCAGGTGAAAATTCATGATTTTATATGTTTGACCTTGAGTTGACATTTGACCTTTTGATCTCAAAAATAGTTGGTTTCCCAATTAATTAATGCACTGTGCAATTGCTGTTTAACTTTACGTCAATTGGATGAAAATTAACAATATTTCAGATAAAAATTGATGATTTTAGAAGTTTGACCTTGAGTTGACCATTGACCTTTTGAACTCAAAAGTAGTTGGTTTCCCAAGTCATTGACACAATATGCAAATCCTGTTAAACTTTCAAGTCAATCGGATGAAAAATGACGATTTTAGAAATTTGACCTCAAAATGACCTTTGACCTCAAAAATCAATAAGGCTTCTCAGTTGAGACTACCTCCACAACTTGGTAAAGTTTCATGATGATCGGTTTAGGATTGTGACCTGTAGGCGATTAACAGACAGACAGAATAACAAAATCGACTGACCAATATATTTGAAAAATCTTCGATTTTGCAAGTAACAAACAAACGCTGTAAAAACTGAGTACTCTCTTCCTTCGGTGCCCAGCGATGACGTCATGCATCACCTGGATATGGAATTGGGAAGGAGCAGTGTACAATACAATAAGGAACGGCTGGTTTGGCAAGCGATTACCGATCGCCGATCTGTCATAGTAAACACCTCCCGGAGATGGCCGAAATATCAAACTATGTCTGAATTAGACAAACAAACACTTTTTCTAAAGCAGTCTGACTGCTGCTAAGTTCAATTCTGGAGCTTAAATTTTGTGACGTGGCTTATATGAAGAGATTCTCAAGGTTATGGCATGTGCAGAAATGAAATACAGCCATGAACATTGGCGTCTCAGGGCGTATATAAGCTTTGCAATGTATCCAGCGATTCGTAGGTATGATGGTCAGGTATTCGATTATATGAGTGAGTTCAGTGAAAAAAAACCGTAATCATTATGAAATCATTGCGGCCTGTTCAAAGTCACGGCATTGTTGAGCAGGCCAAAACAATGCCGAATTAAGAACCCACCGAGGAGGAGTGAGGTGGCCAAAGATGCGCATGATAAAATATATAATTAAATACGGCAATTAATTATCTTCAAAAGGGGTGTTGTAATTAACCCAAACAACCAATTTTCACTCTTGCACTTCCTTGGGAGTTTTCTTTATATACATGCAAAGTTTCAGACTGCCCAGGATTTATAGTTTTGGAGTTACGGAGAAGACACCCACACCGCACACACACACACACACACACACACACACACACACACACACACACACACACACACACAAACACACACACACCACACAGACACACACTTTCATGCAAAATTATGCAAAATTTGTAGCAAATGTATGGAATGCAAAATTTCAGCTTTCAACGTCACCCAGAAGGTCCCAATCTTTAACATCAGTCAGTGAGTCAGTTCGTCAGTTTTTTAGTCAGTGGTTAGAAAGATATAATACATATTACATATATATATATATATAATTTACACACAATTAATTGTACAATATTGGCTGTTCCTAAAGATGCACGCACACACACACCCTATTTAACAAGGAACAACGCAAGAAGAGCCTTACAAAGATCGTACACAAGCCAAGTTACAGAGATGGTTGCCATGGCAACATAACTCAGGCAATAACAGCTGTGATTTAATTAAGTTTAGATAATGTCATGACGTATATATATATCTGCAATATGAAAGCTAAATTTTCAAAGGTTTTTGAAATATCGCAAACACAAAAGCACATGGACGGATGATCGGTGGGTTGGTCATAGCTCATTTTAATGTCCCTCATATCTTACCTTGTTGGAGGGGCAGAGGGCAAAAACGGAAAGTCGGGTGGAGGGAGAGAGGAGAAAACACAATAACTTGGAAAGGAATGTCTGGGCTTGTGGGGAGGGTTAATGAGGGTCGAAAATATCATGACTATGAATGGGGGTAAGGTGATGTGAGGTGGTGGTGGTGAACAGCCTTCTTGAAGCCCTGGAGGGAAGAATGTGACAAGCCAAGGCGGAATCCCTGGTGGGAAGAATCGATGGGAAAGCGAGTTACCAACAGAGACCACAATGCTATAAGCAGCACAAATGTTTGGTGTGTAAAATTCATGTAATAAATAACCAGGGAGGGAGATGAGCATGTTTGGAAAATCCTGTTTAAGAAAGGTACCTGTTTGACAGGTATGAAATGTAGAAACGAAGTTGCGACTGTTGGGAAAGATCCATGAGGTTGAAGCATCAGCAACTGATGTTAGTGGACCAGAGAGTAAGGTTTGGATGATGCCAGCTCGTTAAGTCATTGGATACCTCTTCGATCTGCCATGTAAATGTTTTATAAAATGGGGGTATCTATACAGTATACTGGAATTGAATCTACGCTTCGACTCTTGTGTATTTGAATGGGTTAGAGCCTGACTCCTGAGATAAATAAAATATTAACGTGTTCATTCCCTTCATGACCCAACATGTCGTTCATTATACAAACTAGAACGACAACTTTCGACGTTGTAACAATGCCAGATATACCTCCGCCCACATTATTACATCATTGTACATACTTGAACTAAGTTTGATTTAAATCCCTGAACTCAGATTTAAAAGACTAAATAATCCTGGCTGCCGGACCACGTTGAAATTTAAAACATATTCCACGTACCCAATTGGTCATATGTGTGACATTTCACCTCGATTGATGAAGCGCTTCAAGAGAAAGATTTTTTTAAAATAATTTTGTCCAAACCAATATGGCGACCAGACCATGTCACCTGTTAATTATTATTTGTGAACACCCTGGTATCCCCAAGGCTTGGGGAAAATCTAAGTGAAGTTTCCCCTCGAACTGTCAAGCCGTTCTGGAGAAGACGATTTTAAAACATTTATTCTTCAAAAAATCAGAGCTGCCAAACCATGTGACCTATGACATCATAGGTGGGAGAACATTTTGTTGCTCATGGATAGGAGATCATTCCTGTAAAGTTTTGCCTCGATCTGTTCAGCCATTACAGAGAAGAAGATTTTTGAAGGTTTTATGTTAAAAACAATAGGGCTGCCAAACCACGTGACTGATGACATTATCAATTTTTTTTGCCAAAGACAATTTAGCCGTAGATGACCCTCATAAATTTTCATACTGATCGGATAAAGTGTTTTGACATCTGCAATTATGATGTCATCACGAAAATACGTGACATCATCAAAAAAAATCGTACTTTTTTCTCATGGGGAGTACTTCACATGTGTCAAGTTGCAATTTTTTTCCAAGGAGTGGTTTCAGAGATAAAGAGGTGCAAAGTTTTTCCTTTATTCCAACATGGCTGCCATACCACGTGACCTACGACGTGATCGTCATCACAAAACATTCTACATGAGTCGTCACATCTTTGGTGAAAATTTCGTGAAATTTCTATGGTGAAAAAACCACCATGCTGCCCCACTTCGATACAACCTGCTTCGATCGGACAACTGACCCACAATGTCTTCTTTATCAAATCAAATTCAGAATGGGTGGCTGATCAATACTTTGGAGGCTTGTGGTATAAAAAAAATTTCTGTCGACTGATGACATGCCACACCACTTGACCGATGATGTCATAAATATCATTTAGAAATTCTTCATGAGTAGTTGCATCTCTATGGTGAAAATTTTGTGTCAAAGGGATAGGCAGTTGAAGAACAGAAAATTTGCATGGATGTACACATGTGCATACGGACACACAACCCGACAACACAATGCCACCAGCAACTTCGTCACAGGAGGCATAAAAATAATTTAATCAGAGTTATAGAATATGATATCCCCCCACCTGTGACACCTGCCATTATTGTTAAAAATCGAAATTCAAATCAAGTATACACAAATTCACAAAGATTTTGTGATCAGTTCTCAAAATTGTTTATCTATTCACAGCAAAATAAATTTTACCGACTTAATTACGAGAGTTAAGCCAAGTTTGAAAAACAGGTTGGAAGGGAAAATGAAGGCCAAGGCTGCCTCCTCCAAGGGACAGCTGTGTTTGATGATAGCGCCTTCATTTTGAAATATCGAAGAGATTGCTCAGTCTTCTCAATCTATGAAATCCTCACCCGAAACTATAATTGCTGCACTTCGGATATTAACTATGGGATTGTCTTAGGGCCACCGCACACCAGCCGACTCAATGCAGCAAGATGGTCATGAATAACAGGTCAGGTCAGGTATGGGAGCATGTGCTGTAGCAGCACGTCATTGCGTCCACTTGCCGCCGGTACTCCAGGGGCTTCCGTCTGGCCATTATCCAGGCAGATGCCTGGCCCATCCCCATCTCCATGAGATGATGATCAACCTGATGCAACCATGAGGCACGTGGTCAGCCCACTGGCCTCCTCCACTCATGAGGCACCCTCACTGAGAGAATCGGGTGAGCAGGATCAGCATGCAGCTGCAGCTGATGCTCACGGACTATGCAGGTGACAAATCTCATTTGAGTCTCTCTCAGCAACCGCTCGTTGGACACAAAGTCTGACCAGCGACAGCCAAGGATTCTCCAAAGAGATGTGGTACCAAAGGAATTGAGTCTCCTTTTCAGATCCCTGGTCAGAGTACAAGTTTCACATCCATAGAGCAAGAATGGAAGCACAAAGGACCTGAGACTTGGACATCCATTCTCCTGCACAGGTACCGACAGTGCCACACCCCATAATCCAGTGAATCCATGACTCCCCAGGGCCAACCCAGACATCGATTGACCTCTGGCTCACAGCCAGCAGGGACAGGAATATCACTGCCAAGGTAAGTGAATCTCTCCGTGACATCAACATCCTCACCACAAACAGGTAGAGACAAGAAAGCAGCATCCAAGATGTCATTGAAAGCCTGGATCTTAGTGTTAACCTAGGAAACCCAAAAATCCAGCAGCTCCGACTCCTCATTCAGCATGTCGAGAGCCCCCAAAAGGATATCCAGAGCCTCTGCAAAGGTGACTGCATCATCTGCAAAATCAAGGTGAGATCTTGACATTCCCAAATGACGCACCACTCCTTGACCTCTCTGACATCCTCCCAATAATCCAGTCTATAGAAGTGCTGAAAAGTGTGGGGGACAGGACACTCCCCTGAGAAACTCCAGTAACAACTGGAAATAAGCTTGAGAAGGTATCACCACATCACACAACACTCTTAGTAACAGAGTATAGTTCAGACATCAGAGTGATCAGTTATGGTGGCACCCCACAAAGACTAAGAATCCTTCAGAGGGCATCCCGATTCACTGAATCAAACGCTTTGAAGAGTTCAACATAGGCTGAAAGCAGCCCCGACCGAAACTCATCTGCGTTCAGTGAGGAACCGAATGGCAAGGATAGGGTCAATTGTTGACCACTTTAGAGTAAAGCCTGACTGCTCTGGGCCCTGGTGCTGAAGCAGATGGTGTGAACCCTATCAAGCATTATCCGAGCAAAGGCCTTGCCCGGCACTCAGAGCAGCTTCACCACTCGGTAGTTGTTGCAGTCCAAGCAATCACACTTCCCTTTCCAGAGAGAGACAACAAAGCCCCTCTTCCAGTCAGTTGGGATGATGCCTCTGTTCCAGACAGAGAATAGAACTGCATCCAACAGCATTTGCACTAGCCTGAAGAAGTTCAGCATGGATGCCACAGATCCCCAGAGCTTTACCCCATTTCAACTGGATCACCGCAGTCTGTGTTTCCACAAACGAAGGTGGATCAGAGTTGATTGGAGTGTCAGCAAGATGGGTAGTTACACCGCTGACATCCTACTCAACAGCCGGTAGATCAGCCTGGTACAGCCACTCAAAGTCACCAGCCCAGCGGGCCTTCACTTCGGACTCCTCCGTCAAGAGCCCTCCGCTCTAATTGCGAATTCCCCTGTAAGCAGGAGAATCACTTAACCACAGGTGATGCTCTACCCCCTCACAGATTCCTCACATATCAGCCTCCTTGTCCACCCTCAGCACATGTACCGTTTTATGCCTCAACTCCATGAACAGCTCAGCTCTGCCATTAAGCCTTGCCTTGCGACTCTGGTCAATGGTATCCAGTGTCTCTTGAGAGACAAAATTCTTCTTCGCCCTTTGGTGAGTTCCAAGACATCCACCGGCAACATCAAGGATGGGGGTCTTGAAGGCATTTCAAAACTCTTCAGGATTTCCCCAATGCACCCAGACCACCCAAATTCCCACTCAGCCTGTTTACAAACTCCTCAGCTACCCTCTCATCTTTGAGGTTGCCAACATCCAGCCTAGGCTGGGATGGCACCATTCTCCTGGATTTATGTTGCAACTTCAGAGTTGCTACCACAAGCTTGTGGTCAGTATTGAGGAACTGAGCACTCCCGTAGACCCTGCAGCTCTGGATCATCCTCCAGCGACCATGAACGAGCACATGGTCAATCTCCTTTTCCACACCACCAGCGTTGGAATACCAGGTCCAGCGATGAGCCTGTTTGTGCTGAAACCATGAATCAGCCAACCTAAGTCCATGACTTCTTGCAGAGTCAAGGAACTTGTTGCAATTATAGTTCACAGTTCCAGACCCATTGGGAACAACACATGTCTCATAACTATCCCAATCAGATCCAGGCGATGCATTGAAATCCCCCCAAGACAAGAAGAGTATCTCGCCTGGGGCACCGATCAACCACAGACTCGAGCATGACATAGAAAGCGTCCTCATGGTGAGATCACTCACCTCAGTCGGAGCATAGACACAAACCAGGGAAATGACACCCAAGGAGTGACGAATCCTTAGTCTCATAATATAATCGTTCACCGGTGTTACCTCAATTATCATTGTAGTCAGTGTTTTGGACACAACCACAGCAACTCCTTGGGCATGGTAACGATCAGTGAAAACCAGGAAAACCGCAATTGTAGGTGTAACCACCCACCATGATCTCGCCACTAACCCGTCTCGAACTCAAGAGTGATGAATACGATGTTCAAACGTTTGAGCTCAGATGATAACAGAGACAGGTGAACATCTTCTCTTGGAGATATGAGGAAGGAGGGAGAGTGAGTGACAGCTAAGCACCGGTGTTACCTCAATTATCATTGAGTCAGCTTGTTGACACAACCACAGCAACTCCTTGGCCATGGTAACCATCAGAGTGACCAGACCAATTGAAGGTGTAACGACCCCCATGATCTCGCCACTATCCCGTCTCCGAACCTCAGAGAGTGATGCAATACCGATGTTCAAACGTTTGAGCTCAGATGATAACAGAGACAGGTGAACATCTTCTCTTGGAGATATGAGGAAGGAGGGAGAGTGAGTGACAGCTAAGCCTGCAACAGTTTTGTTGATCGCGTAATGTGATTTATCACATAATGTGATCGTGTAATGTGATGACAGTTGATGATCGTCATCAACGAGTTTTTCAGGTGCATAGCAACACTTGTAAAAGTGAACATGTTCAACTTTTCCGAGTTATCGGATACATTTTGTATCATGGTTGTGTGTTCGGCGGTCTCCGACAATCGCCAAAATGGTGCAATGTATTAACGAATCAAAATACATCTTTCAGCAGCTTCTGGCTAGAGTATCATATCATCTGCAACATTTTATTTTAAACTAGGAAATACCACCTGTCACTTCGCTGATGGGAATACAAAAGGGTGGGGGAGGAAAATTGTGGAGAAAGAAAGAGAAGGGTGGGGGAGAGTGAGGAGGTGAGGGTGAAATAGAGAGGAGGGAGGGGAGAGAGGGGGAAGGGTAGAGAGGAGGGAGGGAGAGAGAGGGGAGGGGGAGAGAGGAGGGGAGGGGAGAAAGGAGGGGAGGGAGAAGGGAGGGTAGGGGGAGGAGGTGGGGGAGTGAGGAGGAGGGGAGTGAGGAGGGACAGGGGGAGAGGAGGTGGAGGATTTTGGAGGGAGGGAGAGTGAGGAGGCTGTGGAAGGGAAGGCAGCGAGAGGTGGGAGGAAAGGAGGCAGATGTGTGGTGGAGCTTAATTACAATTCATACCGTATCATCAAAATGATTGTGCAGAGAATAACAGTGAAGATGGAAACAAAATAATGTCTGAATCCATTTTCTACCGGTCATCCTATAAATACTGCCCAGAGACAAAACACGTCGGGATATAATCACTGCCCGGACACAACGGGAAAGAGAGAAGAGAGAGAGAAAGAGAAGAGAGAGAAGGAAAGAGAAAGAATGAGAAAAAGAGAGAGAAAGAAAGAGAGAGAGAGAGAGATGAGAGAGAGAGAGAGAGAGAGAAGAGAGAAAGAGAGAGAAGCAGAGAGAGAATTGGTGTGCTTTATGAACAACACTCATGTACGAGCGCACACACTCACACCACGCAGCGCACACACCACACACACACACATCATACACATGATGAGCAGAAACACACACACCACATACAGCACCACGAAACACATGACATAACACAACGCTAATTACGAGCGAAGAACAGCAGCCACAAGGGTCACACCATCACATATGTTTTACA
>CM068961.1:88787362-88814841 GCA_035128595.1 Eptatretus atami
AAGAATGAGTGCAAACTGGCCTGACCTGATTGACAATGTTCTCATTACATCTTTAGGCTGGGCGAGAAAGGCACATTGCGATCAACAGGCGGATGAGTCAGGCGCGCAGCCAGACATGACATTCCTATCGCCAGAGCATCAGCATGGGAGCTATACCCTATCATGTGACAGGAGATGTGTTCAAACCTAGCTGTAAATCATGTCAGCACAGCATTTCGCGTAGAAGATTTGAAATCTACTATATCTTAGGCTCGCCCATCATGAAAGCACTAAAATCGGTGTACTCAAGCTCCATACAATGACACTTCTCATGGACTTTCGTAATGCAGGCAGAAAGTCTTTTTGCTCTGTGCCTCCTGACTCCCTCGAGACCATAATTTATTGTGGGCATTCTCTTCAATGCCTTCGAAATATCTACTTTCAACCATTGGGGGAAAAACTTCCTTAATATATCAACATATATAGTTTACTAGTATACTGTGCACCATCGTCAATTTTAAATATGTTTCATGTGAGAGGTGCAGTTGATGCTGGCAAACAAAAGGTGCGTTTCCCATTAATCAATATTCATAAAACGGGGAAGGTGATTGAGGCAGTCTGGCCGGCATCAGTCAGACTGTAATGTTCAATTTGTGTTTGAGGTCTCACTGGGAATCGAGCACTTACAGGGTACACGACATCGCTTTGGTACAGCGAACATAAGCATACCCAATTATGTCCCCAATGTGGTCTCCTCGGCCCAGATGAATGGGATAAGACACAAGCGAAGCCAGCCTCCCAAAATCTACCTCTCAAACCAAAAACCAATCTTATACTCTTCAGCTGCACTATGAACTTGGACTTTTCACAACAACAAATATGTGTTCTCATTCACCATAACTTCTTGTCCCAGCACTCACAGAATGCTTGTATATTATCTTTACAACTAATGCAACACTCTTCATGATTAGACATCAACTCCTCTCTCCACCTTCGGGATAAAGACAAACACGAGAATGAATAATATGAGAAACGTAGAGCCTTACAGGGAGAATATTGAAAAGATTGGTCATGCAACTGGCAATTGAGAGTTAGTTATGGCGCGATGCTTGTGAATCGTGGCGCGGATGTGGTAACTAATATTTCCTCATAAAGTTAAATAAAGACAAAACAATGGCTCTTTTTCATTGCACATGAGGCTTATCCATCTTAATCGATCCATTGTTCTATTCCAAAGAAGTTTTGTTTCTGTTTGCTTGGCCAAGTGCTCATGAAGAGCATGTCCATATCCCAATGTTGATGTAAAGGATACATTCGTTATTGCAGGGATAACAAGCAAAGAAAAGCTTGGGCAATTCGTAAAAAATTTCGCTTTGCAGTTAAAATTAAATCCATTCATCCTCATGCATTGTGCCAAGGTAATATTAATCATAGTCATTCCAGAGCAGGTATACAACTGGTAATGCGAAGAGGCAAAGAATTTAAATAGCAATAATGGGTTTTGCAAAAAAGTTTCATAGAGCGTCTTGCAGCAATACTCTGCTGAAGATACAAAGTTTGTTGAAGCATTTGTATCCAGTGCCATGCCAGACTAAAATGTAGCACAAATTCTTTATAGGCGATTAAAGAAACATTAGAATTTCTTTATTATACACTTAAACATTAGAATTCTTCTATACCTTTTCCCCGCACTTCACAAACCTATGACTATCTATAAAACAAAGCTTTTTATAACATGCTGTGTACGAAATACAATCTAATGTGTAACATTATTTGATACTGCTTGCAGTTCTTGTGTTATTAACATTGCTGAACCCATGAAGCGCCATCGAAATCAATGATTTTCTGTATGCCAGCCTATCCACATTTGCAAATGTAGATCCATTTTGGTGCAGTTACTCTGTTTATTTCCTCTCGCAAGGGCTTTTCCGCAGCCTCCAAGCCCATGTGCCACAGAGGGTTCCATGGAAGAAGCTGCGGCCAAATTCCACTCTTCAGATCGAAGCTAGTTCTGGGTGCATGACATTCAGAAACACTATTCGAACCAGGAAATTTGTTCCATACCCCGCAAAGATGCCTTGCTGGTTTATTTGATACATTGAATTGTGGTCCAACACAGATGTTAAAACTCTCTGGAGTTTGTTTACAATCGGGCAATCACTTCTATCTAGAGTGGCACAAACAAAAAACCAACTAACACCAAGGGTAAATCCTAAAAATGACCATATGTTTTCATTGTTTGACAAAATATCAGCAACACCCTTGGCACTATTAACTCTTGTGTAAAAGGAATCTGGTCAAACGCACAGTGTTATGCCCTGATCTGACACAGAGAAGAAGTCATCCTTCATAACAGCATTTCAAAAATTGTTCGATCCATCCCACACTGAGTCCTCTGGAGGTTGTGGTTCACTGACACCGGGTCTGATCATACCCCAAATACAGTACCCTTAAATGGTACATGTGCTGCCTTGTCTTGCATGATCCTGCGCCTATTAAAAAAGCGCATCAGAGGCATGGACAATCAAATATAGGGTAGTGCCAATCCCAATCTTCGGCCTCTCTGCATTGAAATAATCCTTCACAAAAATCGAATAGCGGGGCCGTGTTTTTTAATGTTTAAATCAAAAACTTGTTCTTGAGGGGAAGGATAAATTAATCATAGGAGTATATATTATGAATGACATGGCAGTCTAGAGGAGAATGTGAATGGAGAGATAACTGAGAAAAACAATGAACATATGAGTTAGGAAGAGAAAAAGGAATGATAGAAGAGATATCAAGATCAGGGGAGTGTGAAAGGAGTTGAGAGAGAAGCGAAAGGAAGCTGAAGGAGAGAAATGAAGAGCCATGTGTGGAGGCAAACGGGCCAAGGAGTGAGGAGGAGGGTAGAAACCTCACCATATTTTCTAAGAAGCAACACAGACATGGCCCCAGACAAAAAAGAGTATCGGTGACATTGTCGAGAACAAGTGAGTTTGAAGATGATGAACATTAGTGTGCCAACCTCTCAGTAGTTACTCGCTCGTAAATGTTTACAGGTCAAAATCGAGTGGCTGTTTCTATCAGGAAGTGTGGGTTGAACTACTTATGATGACTTGGCAAATTTCAAGTGAATCGTGCATAGATTCTGTGGACAGACACAAATGGTCAGGTCATGAAAAAGAGACTGCGCAAGAGACGGGTGACCTTCGAGTTAGTTCAGTCCCTACTTCATGGTCTTTCAGGAGAGTTGAGTCAGTATTGCATGGAACACGTTTTTTTTTTTTGAATAATTATCCTCATCGAGGCCAGGCCTGAAATGAAACCAAAAATAAAACAACTGAATCAATAAAGAAGTGGAGAAAAGGAGAAATACTCCAATAGTTTTTGAGGAAACTGGAAAACATGCCTTTTGAAAAAGAGTGGTTATAATTGTTTGGAAAGACATGACGAATAAAGAATTCCAGAGTTAAGTGGTGAAGGGAAATAAACATAACACTTCATGGCCCACCCTTGAGTTGCCAATGCCACACTAATATCAAGTGATTGTCGTTGGCTTGGTCAAGTATTTGCGATATCGCTAATAGCAAAGAGATATACAGGGTGTCCATAAAGTCTCTTACAATTTAAAATTTTATTAGAAAAGCCAAATTGAATAGATAAACCTGTGGAAATTATTACAAAATGAGGAGTCGATTATTGAAGTTTTTTTGCCTCATTTAATACCCTTTATATGGGAATACGGCAATTAGTTGCACGAAGCACATCAAGACGGTATAAATTATAAATTGTATAGAGACTTATGGACACCTGTTACAAGCAGCTAGTTCCTTGTAAATCTGTTTCGTTATTACATCTATAACTAGAAGGCACTCGGTTGAGTGCATACCTTTGACACACAATGTCTGATCAGTAGATTATTGTGGGCGAAAAAACTTTGCATGTATCAATTTGGACGCCTATCGAATGAAAATCACTTAAAAAAATTATGTATCCAATCTGACTGGATCATACAAAAGCGAATCGATTTGGCCTTGTCACATACCCACCTTCCAAGTTGTGAAACACTTAAATCCATAAGCTATTCTGTTTCCAGAACTGTGATAAAGTTTCGCTTGAATCCACCATAAGCTTTTGAGATGCGTCGTGTATATATCGTTTTAGCCCCATCTCTGAATGGTGAAGAATCACTTAAAAATTAATCAGATCCTGATCCAGATTCGGTTCTTTACCAAAATCTAAACAATTCATGCTTTTCACAAAAACACCTGCCCACCAATTTAATACGAATCTGTGCACAACTTTTTGAGATATTCTGCACACAAACAAAGAAAGAAGAAAGATGTCATGCAGAGCATGATACTTGCAAAATCCATAAAACATATTTGACCTTAAAAATAATTGGTGGTTGAATTCAATGACCAAATCTGCAACCCTTCTTCAAATGTCAGTCAATCAGATGAAAATTGAGGATTTTAGAAATTGGTCTATGTGGACCTTTTGGTCAATGCTGACCTCAAAAATAATTGGATAGTTGAATTCAGTGTCCTGAAATATAAATCCTCTTCAAATTTCAAGTCAATCGGATGAAAATTGACAATTTCAAAAATAACATCTATGTTGACCTTTTGGTCTATGTTGACCTCAAAGGTAATTGGTGATTGAATTCAGTGACCTGATTTGCAAATCCTTTTAAAAATTTCAAGTCCAATGGATAAAAATTGAGGATTTCAGATATCTAACAAAGTTGTTGAACTTGGCCGATATTGACCTTTTGATCTTTGACCTCAAAAATAATAGGCCATTTGCTGATGACGAAGTCAACCAGGTGGTGAAGTTTCATGAAAAATCGGTTAAAATTGTGACCCGTAGACGATTGACATACAGACAAACAGACAGACAGACAGAATGAAAAATCACTCATAGAACACTTGGCAAAACAGAACAAAGTAGAATGGCACTCGGTAGAGCGCATACCTCTGCCAAGCTGAACATTTCTGTTTGTATCCCACGGATGGGCTGGATTGAACCAAAATCGAATCTGCTTGTTCTTGTCACCTATTAAACCAACTCATCCATCTTGTTTTGTCATAACTCGTTCACAACTTTTTGAGATATGATATATACATATATATAAATGTAGTTTTTGGCCCACTCTCTAAATTTTTAAAATTAGGCATATATTGACCTTTTGGCCTACATTGACCTCAAAAATTATAGTTGGTTGAATTCAGTGACCCGATATGCAAATGTCTTCAAATTTCACGTAAATTGGATAAAATTGAGGATTTTAGAGAGTTGAAAAAGTTGTTGACCTTTGGCCTATGATGAACTTTTGACCTCAAAAATAAGAGGATTCTGTCAGACCACCAACTCCACCATTGGGTGAAGTTTCCTGAAGATCAGTTTAAAATTCTGACCTGTCGGTGATTGAAAGTGAGCAGACAGTCAAACAAAAGGAACGATCAACATCCTTGTCAAAAATTTTTCAAAATGCCAAGAATAACGCACAAGACCAACCAATATACGTGAAAAATCTTCGATTTTCACAAGTAAGAAACAGACAAACAGACAGGGGTGAAAACATAACCTCCATTCACCTTCGGTGGCAGAGTTAATAATGATACCAAGGCTTCAAAGAACGCAGTGATAATTTATCCATAACTCGTTACATTGTCAGTCAGTAGAGGCAGAGCAGCAATCAGTCAACCATGGATGCTTTCTACGGAGGGAGGAAAACAGTGATTTCAACAGCCTGCAGAAGCCTTCACATCACAGCAACCAGGGGAGAGGAGGAGGAGGAGGAGTGAGCAGCAGCCTTGGAGGACCTCCAAGCAGCTGGGGAAGAGGGGTCTCAATGACTCGCCACATCTCTCTCTCCACCATTCACCAGTAGATTGTTTTATCATCTCCATTGGACTGAGTCCGAAACAGGGGCTTATGGTTTGGTCTCAATTTTCGTGTCTGTGCGTGTGTGCGTGCATGCGCAACCATATATCGGACATGTATGGACTGATTTTATTCATACTTGGCACAAACACAACACATGATGGTGTACATATGCATGCCGTGTTTTTTTCGAGATCAGATCCAAGATGGCCGACTGACGGCCATTTTAGTGTTAAAAAACTCGATGTTGAACATGTTCAACCATTTCTCGGACATGCCTTTACTGATGTTGTTTAAACATGGTATACAGATAATAAATGTTGACCTACATATGCACATCTTTTTTTTTTTGAGATCAGATCCAAGATGGCTGACATGTCCATTTGTTACTTAAATGTGTCCCCAACCATTTCTCAGACATGCATGTCAGATTTCTTCAACCTTGGCACAAGCACAGTACATGATGGCATACACGTGCCTTTGAATTGATTTTGCATCTGATAAAAGATGGCCAACTGTTAGACTGGGCGGCCATTTTAGTTGGAAAAACTAAAAAATCCTCAACCACTTCTCAGACATGCATTTACCAATCTTGTTCAAACTCAGCAAACAGATAATGAATGATGGCTTACATAATATATATTATGTACATCATTTTTGTTGACATCAGATCCAAGATGGCAGACTGTGGCCATTTAAGTTGTAAAAAATCCCGATGTTGAACATGTCTTCAACCATTTCTCGGACATGCATTTGCAGATGCTGTTAAAACTTGGCACACATATAAGGAATTAGGCTCACATAAGACGTTATTTTTTTCGAGATATATCCAAGTTGGCCGACTGCCGGCCATTTTGTTACTTAAATCTGTTCCCAACCATTTCTTAGGCATGCATGGTTTGAACTTTTTGAAACTTGGCACAGCTCAATACATGATGGTAACACATGCACCTTACTTTAGTTTGCAATTTGGTCAAAGATGGCTGAATGGTAGACTGGCGGCCATTTTGTTGCACATAAATATGGACTAGCTCTTTAACTCCGCACAGCAAAATTACTCAAACCATGGGGCTTTGACATTTTATGTCTTTTTTACTTGTTTATTATGAGATAAATTGATCCATGTAACTTTGTTTCACTTAACAGGTGTTTTCAAGAACATAACCATGACATTAACTGAGGACCAAGTGTAATACTAAGTATGTTTACTGTATGAGTGGAAAAATTGTGGAGCCTTCAAAGGAGATGGGAAAGTTGAGAAGAGTTTACATGGAGAAAGTGAAGAAATTTAGTTTTAGAAGCATTAACCTTAAATGGATTACATTTGCCCCAATGAGAAATCGTGTCCAAGTCCAAATTTATGGAGGTAGTTGTGATGAAACGAGATATGGATCGAGCAAGTTCAGATGGAGCAGATATGAAAAACTTCGAGGAATGTAATGTTGTCATCAGCCTTGAAATGCATTTTCTTATTCATAGAGGAAAGAAGATAATTGAGAAAAAAGAAAATAAGGAAGAGTGTAGGAGAATGGACAGAACCCCGAGGGGCACTGCTGTTGGTAGGGAAGGAGAGAGAGGTTGAAACATCAACAATTACTAAGATAGAATGGCTGGAGAAGAAACCAGATATGAGAGAACAGAGTGAAGGAGGAAAGCCGAAAGTGGGAGCTTGGAGATTAGACCCCGATACCACACACTGTCAAAAGCTTTTGAGATATCAAGGGTTCCAACAAAGGATCCCCAAAGTTTTGCAGAGAAGACCAGACATATAATAAATAAAATTTGTCATCTGTCTGTCTGTATGTTGGCGTTTTTTGCAAAGATTGCTGGGTGGCAACCACCAAATTACACAAAGAATTAAGAACCTAGACCACAAAGTTCCTTGAAGACAAGACTACGAAGACCCTTTGACCCCAAAGACACTTACGACCCCAAAGATCCATAAGACCTTTTCAAGACTCAAGACCCCAATAAATTTTTTTAATACACTGTCGAGGCTCGTATGAGAGCTAATATACAGAAACGTACAACAAGGGGAGCAGGAGACAAGAGTGGGGACAGGAAGGTAAAATACAGTGTGGAACAGAGACATGAAGAATCTGTGAAAGGGAGAGGGATGGGGTGGGGTACATAGGGTAAACAAGATGTACTCTACAGGGACTTTCAGGAAGGAAAGCATGGAATTTGAAGGAGGTGGGCTGTTGTGACTTGTTGTCAAACTTGTGACTTGTTTGTGACTGTTGTGACTTTGACTTGTCCTGTCAAAGACCTTTGCACCCTCCCGTCGGCTCACGTGCAACGACCTTTGCACACTCCTGTCGGCTCACTCTGAATCTGATTCCGATGGGAATCCGATTCCGATTAGTATGAAACCACCATACTCTGGCCATTGTGTGATGTAACAGGAGTGATGTCTTCATTGACCTGCCATATTAGTGCATTTCACATAAATCTCTTGCAATCCTCACTGCTACGCTATCGAAAATTTTAACAGTTCATCTTGTTCTATCAATAAGGATTTTGCATCCATAGAAATTGAAACGTCATTAGTATGTGAATTTACGCTACAGTCCAGTCGGCCAAGCCTACGATCCACTTCCAGTGTCATCAGCTATTGGCATTCGCTGGCCCTTTGCTATATCATATACAGGGGCAAATCCAGGATTTTAGGTTTGATGGGCACAAAAATTTACATTGCATTGAAAAATATAATTTTGCCGAGAGTGAGGTTTTAATTTTTGTCGTTTCAGATTGTTTATGATTCATGTATAGATTTTGATTAAAAACAAATAAAACGTTCATAGAATGGGATAAGAACTCAGGATCTCTTTTAGTTGTATGCTAAGCAATGGTGAAATTGTGTTGGAACGCACAATGTGCTTTCTTTCTAATGGATAGTTCACAATCACGATGCATCAAAGGATCAAACAAACAACGGAGATTACCAACAACACGACTGCACTCACAATCATCATTACTAAATTCCAACACACTGAGAAGGCTCCACTAATTAGTGGAGTTACAAAATAAAATTGCAACAGTTTAACTATTTATTACATTTTTCTGCATGTATATCATGGTCCTTTAATTCTGCCATTTTGAAAAAAAAACTGTGAATTCCTCTGAATTTTCGCCCTTTTTGAAAAACTACATCGTTCATTTGGCCGTGTTGTTGTTCAATCATTCAACAACAATAGTTGTTTGAACAACAATAGTTGTTGTTCAATCGGGACATTGAAATGACAATAACAGAACCACCGAAATATCGAATTGATACCCATCTTTTCAACAATGTCGAGTACCTAACAGACCCTGATTTTTGACAAATGTGCACTTCAAAAACTTAAATAAAATGAACACTTAAAGAATTTTCTTAATTGTAATCGTTGCAGATTTTGCGTTTTAAATTTTTAATACGATGAAATATTAGGTCGAGCTTACCTACCTTATTATATACCAGCACATACAACCCTTGCTTCTCTGCAAGGAATATTAAGGGAGGGGAAAGAGGGAGAGGGCAGAAAGGGGAGAAAGCTGGGGAGGAGCCAGAGGGGAGGCAAGGAGGGAGGAGAGGTAGGGAGCTAGGAAGGTGGGGGGGAGAGCAAGGAAGAATTGGGGTGGAGAAGCGATGCCTCTTCCAACGTCACTATACACTCCGGGAGGGGGTTGGAGTGAGAAGGATGGGGAGAGAGTAGGAGGGGGGGAGTGGAGAGGGGTTTGGGAGGAGGTAAGCATAAGGGAAGGGGTTCTTGACTTGCGTTTGTAGTGGGACTTGTGGAGAAGGTGGCGATGGAAGTCATAATTTAACGAAATGAGATTCGTTAAAACAGCACGTTAATACAACATGCGGAGACCGCAGGGAGACGTCCATTGGAGGTGGAGAGGAGGGGTAAGTGTGAGGAGAGGTGGAAGGAAGGCAGCGTGATGGGAAGGAAAGGCAGTGTGATGGAAGGGAAGGCAGCATGAGGGAAGAGAATGCAGTGTGAGGGGAAGGGAATGGAAGGCAGTGTGAGAGGAAGGGAAGGCGGCACGAGGTGCGGGGAAGGGAATGGTATAAAACGTGCCCAAACAGCAACATTTTTTTTGAACCTCGTTCTATATAAAACTGGGCGGGAGCATTTAAAACCCATGCTATCTCCCTGTCAAAGGACCTTTGCACCCCTCCGGTCGGCTCACGTGCAACGACCTTTGCACCAACTCCTATCGGCTCACTCTGAATCTGATTCCGATGGGGGAAGTGGGGACTACTACTACTACTAATAATAATAATCAACAAGACACATGCCCAACTAGGGGATGTAGCAACCCCCATAACTGTCGGTCTTCCACCTTCTGCCAACATTCACGGAGGCTAAGCCCTATCTCATTGTCACTCAAGCGTAAGCAAGAAAGTCTGGGGTCCTCCGAGGACGGCAGCAGGTTGGATCGGGTCAGTGACCATGTAAAGATTCGTGGCAAATTACAAGGAAATAGAGCCGGTGCATGCTCATTTAAATGGCAGATGTGTCCAAACAGAGAATAGCATCTCCTTGCAATATCGAGTGCGATGTGGCCTCGCTAGTGATCTCACAAATAGTTCTGTTTGAAACTTGGTCATACCATCGTACCCCAAGGATGTGATGTTGACATCGCATGTGGAAAGCTTGGAAAGTGTCTTGGTCCTTTTTCAAAAGAGTCCATGTCTCACAACTATAGAGGAGAACAGGTAAGAAGCATGTTCAGTAAATGCGAAGCTTTGATGGTAAACTAAGCCAGTGCTGTTTCCAGACAGCATCGAGTTGCCCCATGACAGAATCATGCCGATGCGTCTATGCACATCAGGTACAGTATCCAGGTGAATGAATGTTGGAGCCCAGGTAGGTGAAGTGGTCCACTGACTCCACAACTACACCAGAGATAGGTACTGACAGGGAAGAAGGACCAATCGTAACATTCTGTACTTTAGTTTTTTTTGCCATGAGGCTTAAGGCCTCAGCTTTTCACAACTGATTGAAAGTGGTTAAACACATGCAACCAATAAACAGGGTCTCTCACAAATAGGGCAGCATCATCTGCATAGGTGGATCGGTGATGAGTTCTCAAGCAACATTAATTCCAAGCTGATCTGTACACCTTGACATTATCCAGTCCATGGCGCAACAGAAGAGAAGGCAGCAAGGACGCAACCCTGATGAACTCTAGAAGACGTGGGGAAAGGTGATGATAAGTCGGTGTCCACTCTGACGTGGGCTATTGTATGGTCATGGAAGTTCCGGATCAGGTTGAGAAGTGATGATGGAACTCCATTGCATCTCAGCAACTTCCAAAGGTATGTTCAGACAACAGTCAAATGCGGCCTTGATGTCGATATATGCCACATTTAATGGATGCTGAAATTCCTGATGAAGTTCTGCAAGAATACGGCTCAGTTGAGAGTACCTCTACAGCTTGGTAAAGTTTTGAAGATTGGTTTAGAATTGTGACCTGTAAGTGATAAACAGACAACAGACAGACAGACAGAATAACAAGAAGAAGAACATCGTGCAGAGCACGATACTTGCAAAAACCATAAAACAAATTTCACCTCAAAAAATAATTGGTGGTTAAATTAAATGACTAAATATGCAACTCCTCTTCAAATTTCAAGTCAATCGGATGAAAATTGAGGATTTTAGAAATCTCACCGAAGTTGTTGACCTTTGGCCTATATTGACCTTTTGACATTTTGAGCTCAAAAACAATAGGCTTCTTCCTTATGACAACTCTAAAATGTGGTGAAGTTTTGTGAAGATCAGTTTAAAATTGTGACGTGTAGGTGACAGACAGACAGACAGACAAACAGACAGACAAATAGACAACAGAATAACAGAATTGACTGACCATCTTGGATTTTGCAAGTAATAAGTAATTAATAAATCGATATGAATTAATTAATCAAAAAATTTAAAATACCGTTTTACAAAGCACATCTTCATGATTGTCCCCAAATTTCAGCTTCCGAGCTCAAAGGATGACTGAGATATTGCCTGGACAAACAAGAAAGAAAACAATTAATCGATTAATTGAGTTATCAATAAATCAAAATACTCTTTAGAGCCAAATCACTTGGTCACTGTCATGTCCAAATATCAGCTTTTTAGCTCAAAAGGTGCCTGAGATATTGCCAGGATGAGAAATAAAAACAAATAAGTAATTAATAAATCGATAATAATGAAGTCATTAATCAATTAATTTATTCATCAAAAAACAAAAAAATACCTTTTTTGCCAAAGCAGATCTTCATTTTTGTCCCCAAATTTCAACTTCCTAGGACCTAGATCAAAGGATGGCTGAGATATCGCCTGGGCAAACAAACAAGAAATAAAACGGAGTAAAAACTGAGTACTCCCTTCCTTTGGCGCCCAGGATGACGTCATGCATCGCCGAGATATGGAATTGGGAAGGAGCAGTGTATGTCATGAAGAGCATAATACTTGCAAAATACACCCCCTCTCCAAAGGTTGCCATGGATACATCAAATTGAACATTTCATCTATCTATCTTCTACATATTACTAAAACTCTCATCTTGTATGTATGTATGTATGTATGTATGTATGTATGTATGTTCCCGAAATACAGCCAAAACGGTACACGATAGCGTAAAAATTTCAGATCCACCTTATTCACTATTCTCCGGTATCAAGTTTGCAGTATCAAGTTTCGTTCAAATCGGGCAATGAAAAAAATTATTAAAAAATCAATTCCCGATTCAGTCAAGTCCTTTTCAGGAATATTTGATCAATGCAAACAAGCTCAGTGGTGTAGTTTGCTGGAGCTATTTTTATTTTTTCTTGAAATTATTTTTTTCATCAACCGCTGTCACAACGGGAACCAAATAGGTTCACGGATCATCTAGTTAAGATTAATTGACAATATTAATCAAAGCTCAGGTAAATCAGATGAAAATTGATGATTTTTTCAGATGAAATTTGATAATTTTAGAAGTTTGACCTAGAATTGAACTTTTGACCTCAAAAATAGTTGCTTTCCCAATTCAGTGATGGACTACGCAAATCCTGTTCAACTTCAAGTTATAGGAGTAAATTGACAATTTTTTCAGGTGAAAATTCATGATTTTATATGTTTGACCTTGAGTTGACATTTGACCTTTTGATCTCAAAAATAGTTGGTTCCCAATTAATTAATGCACTGTGCAATTGCTGTTTAACTTTACGTCAATTGGATGAAAATTAACAATATTTCAGATAAAAATTGATGATTTGAATTTGCCTTGAGTTGACCATTGACCTTTTGAACTCAAAAGTAGTTGGTTTCCCATCATTGACACAATATGCAAATCCTGTTAACTTTCAAGTCAATCGGATGAAAAATGACGATTTTAAGAAATTTGACCTCAAAATGACCTTTGACCTCAAAAATCAATAAGGCTTCTCAGTTGAGACTACCTCCACAACTTGGTAAAGTTTCATGATGATCGGTTTAGGATTGTGACCTGTAGGCGATTAACAGACAGACAGAATAACAAAATCGACTGACCAATATATTTGAAAAATCTTCGATTTTGCAAGTAACAAACAAACGCTGTAAAAACTGAGTACTCTCTTCCTTCGGTGCCCAGCGATGACGTCATGCATCACCTGGATGGAATTGGGAAGAGCAGTGTACAATACAATAAAGACGGCTGGTTTGGCAAGCGATTACCGATCGCCGATCTGTCATAGTAAAACACCTCCCGGAGATGGCCGAAATATCAAACTATGTCTGAATTAGACAAACAAACACTTTTTCTAAAGCAGTCTGACTGCTGCTAAGTTCAATTCTGGAGCTTAAATTTTGTGACGTGG
The DNA here is from genome assembly GCA_035128595.1 of Eptatretus atami. NCBI lineage: Eukaryota > Metazoa > Chordata > Myxini > Myxiniformes > Myxinidae > Eptatretus > Eptatretus atami. The sequence goes on from CM068961.1 coordinate 88,801,038, forward strand.
CTTATATGAAGAGATTCTCAAGTTATGGCATGTGCAGAAATGAAATACAGCCATGAACATTGGCGTCTCAGGGCGTATATAAGCTTTGCAATGTATCCAGCGATTCGTAGGTATGATGGTCAGGTATTCGATTATATGATGAGTTCAGTGAAAAAAAACCGTAATCATTATGAAATCATTGCGGCCTGTTCAAAGTCACGGCATTGTTGAGCAGGCCAAAACAATGCCGAATTAAGAACCCACCGAGGAGGAGTGAGGTGGCCAAAGATGCGCATGATAAAATATATAATTAAATACGGCAATTAATTATCTTCAAAAGGGGTGTTGTAATTAACCCAAACAACCAATTTTCACTCTTGCACTTCCTTGGAGTTTTCTTATATACATGCAAAGTTTCAGACTGCCCAGGATTTATAGTTTTGGAGTTACGGAGAAGACACCCACACCCACACACACACACACACACACACACACACACACACACACACACACACACACACACACACACACACACACACCACACAGACACACACTTTCATGCAAAATTATGCAAAATTTGTATCAAATGTATGGAATGCAAAATTTCAGCTTCAACGTCACCCAGAAGGTCCCAATCTTTAACATCAGTCAGTGAGTCAGTTCGTCAGTTTGTTAGTCAGGTGGTTAGAAAGTATATATATAATATATATATATATATATATTTAACACACAATTAATTGTAACATATTGGCTGTTCCTAAAGATGCACGCACACACACACCCTATTTAACAAGGAACAACGCAAGAAGAGCCTTACAAAGATCGTACACAAGCCAAGTTACAGAGATGGTTGCCATGGCAACATAATCAGGCAATAACAGCTGTGATTTAATTAAGTTTAGATAATGTCATGACGTATATATATATCTGCAATATGAAAGCTAAATTTTCAAAGGTTTTTGAAATATCGCAAACACAAAAGCACATGGACGGATGATCGGTGGGTTGGTCATAGCTCATTTTAATGTCCCTCATATCTTACCTTGTTGGAGGGCAGAGGGCAAAAACGGAAAGTCGGGTGGAGGAGAGAGGAGAAAACACATAACTTGGAAAGGAATGTCTGGGCTTGTGGGGAGGGTTAATGAGGGTCGAAAATATCATGACTATGAATGGGGGTAAGGTGATGTGAGTGGTGGTGGTGAACAGCCTTCTTGAAGCCCTGGAGGGAAGAATGTGACAAGCCAAGGCGGAATCCCTGGTGGGAAGAATCGATGGAAAGCGAGTTACCAACAGAGACCACAATGCTATAAAGCAGCACAAATGTTTGGTGTGTAAAATTCATGTAATAAATAACCAGGGAGGGAGATGAGCATGTTTGGAAAATCCTGTTTAAGAAAGGTACCTGTTTGACAGGTATGAATGTGAAACGAAGTTGCGACTGTGGGAAAGATCCATGAGGTTGAAGCATCAGCAACTGATTTAAGTGGACCAGAGAGTAAGGTTTGGATGATGCCAGTCGTTAAGTCATTGGATACCTCTTCGATCTGCCATGTAAATGTTTTATAAAATGGGGGTATCTATACAGTATACTGGAATGAACTACCTTCACTCTTGTGTATTTGAATGGGTTAGAGCCTGACTCCTGAGATATAAAATATTAACGTGTTCATTCCCTTCATGACCCAACATGTCGTTCATTATACAAACTAGAACGACAACTTTCGACGTTGTAACAATGCCAGATATACCTCCGCCCACATTATTACATCATTGTACATACTTGAACTAAGTTTGATTTAAATCCCTGAACTCAGATTTAAAAGACTAAATAATCCTGGCTGCCGGACCACGTTGAATTTAAAACTATTCCACGTACCCAATTGGTCATATGTGTGACATTTCACCTCGTGATGAAGCGCTTCAAGAGAAAGATTTTTTTTAAAATAATTTTGTCCAAACCAATATGGCGACCAGACCATGTCACCTGTTAATTATTATTTGTGAACACCCTGGTATCCCCAAGCTTGGGGAAAATCTAAGTGAAGTTTCCCCTCGAACTGTCAAGCCGTTCTGGAGAAGACGTTTTAAAACATTTATTCTTCAAAAAATCAGAGCTGCCAAACCATGTGACCTATGACATCATAGGTGGGAGAACATTTTGTTGCTCATGGATAGGAGATCATTCCTGTAATTTTGCCTCGATCTGTTCAGCCATTACAGAGAAGAAGATTTTTGAAGGTTTTATGTTAAAAACAATAGGGCTGCCAAACCACGTGACTGATGAATTATCAATTTTTTTTGCCAAAGACAATTTAGCCGTAGATGACCCTCATAAATTTTCATACTGATCGGATAAAGTGTTTTGACATCTGCAATTATGATGTCATCACGAAAATACGTGACATCATCAAAAAAAATCTACTTTTTTCTCATGGGAGTACTTCACATGTGTCAAGTTGCAATTTTTTCCAAGGATGGTTTCAGAGATAAAGAGGTGCAAAGTTTTCCTTTATTCCAACATGGCTGCCATACCACGTGACCTACGACGTGATCGTCATCACAAAACATTCTACATGAGTCGTCACATCTTTGGTGAAAATTTCGTGAAATTTCTATGGTGAAAAAACCACCATGCTGCCCCACTTCGATCTGCGATCGGACAACTGACCCACAATGTCTTCTTTATCAAATCAAATTCAGAATGGGTGGCTGATCAATACTTTGGAGGCTTGTGGTATAAAAAAATTTCTGTCGACTGATGACATGCCACACCACTTGACCGATGATGTCATAAATATCATTTAGAAATTCTTCATGAGTAGTTGCATCTCTATGGTGAAAATTTTGTGTCAAAGGGATAGGCAGTTGAAGAACAGAAAATTTGCATGGATGTACACACTGTGCATACGGACACACAACCCGACAACACAATGCCACCAGCAACTTCGTCACAGGAGGCATAAAAATAATTTAATCAGAGTTATAGAATATGATATCCCCCACCTGTGACACCTGCCATTATTGTTAAAAATCGAAATTCAAATCAAGTATACACAAATTCACAAAGATTTTGTGATCAGTTCTCAAAATTGTTTATCTATTCACAGCAAAATAAATTTTACCGACTTAATTACGAGATTAACCAAGTTTGAAAAACAGGTTGGAAGGGAAAATGAAGGCCAAGGCTGCCTCCTCCAAGGACAGCGTGTTTGATGATAGCGCCTTCATTTTGAAATATCGAAGAGATTGCTCAGTCTTCTCAATCTATGAAATCCTCACCCGAAACTATAATTGCTGCACTTCGGATATAACTATGGGATTGTCTTAGGGCCACCGCACACCAGCCGACTCAATGCAGCAAGATGGTCATGGATAACAGGTCAGGTCAGGTATGGGAGCATGTGCTGTAGCAGCACGTCATTGCGTCCACTTGCCGCCGGTACTCCAGGGGCTTCCGTCTGGCCATTATCCAGGCAGATGCCTGGCCCATCCCCATCTCCATGAGATGATGATCAACCTGATGCAACCATGAGGCACGTGGTCAGCCCACTGGCCTCCTCCACTCATGAGGCACCTCACTGAAGAATCGGGTGAGCAGGATCAGCATGCAGCTGCAGCTGATGCTCACGGACTATGCAGGTGACAAATCTCATTTGAGTCTCTCTCAGCAACCGCTCGTTGGACACAAAGTCTGACCAGCGACAGCCAAGGATTCTCCAAAGAGATGTGGTACCAAAGGAATTGAGTCTCCTTTTCAGATCCCTGGTCAGAGTACAAGTTCACATCCATAGAGCAAGAATGGAAGCACAAAGGACCTGAGACTTGGACATCCATTCTCCTGCACAGGTACCGACAGTGCCACACCCACATAATCCAGTGAATCCATGACTCCCCAGGGCCAACCCAGACATCGATTGACCTCTGGCTCACAGCCAGCAGGGACAGGAATATCACTGCCAAGGTAAGTGAATCTCTCCGTGACATCAACATCCTCACCACAAACAGGTAGAGACAAGAAAGCAGCATCCAAGATGTCATTGAAAGCCTGGATCTTAGTGTTAACCTAGAAACCCAAAATCCAGCAGCTCCGACTCCTCATTCAGCATGTCGAGAGCCCCCAAAAGGATACAGAGCCTCTGCAAAGGTGACTGCATCACTGCAAAATCAAGGTGAGATCTTGACATTCAAATGACGCACCACTCCTTGACCTCTCGACATCCTCCAATAATCCAGTCTATAGAAGTGCTGAAAAGTGTGGGGACAGGACACTCCCCTGAGAAACTCCAGTAAACTGGAAATAAGCTGAGAAGTATCACCACATCACACAACACTCTTAGTAACAGAGTATAGTTCAGACATCAGAGTGATCAGTTTTGGTGCCACCCCACAAAGACTAAGAATCCTTCAGAGGGCATCCCGATTCACTGAATCAAACACTTTGAAAGAGTTCAACATAGGCTGAAAGCAGCCCCGACGAAACTCATTCTGCGTCAGTGAGGAACCGAATGGCAAGGATAGGGTCAATTTTGACCCTTTAGAGTAAAGCCTGACTGCTCTGGGCCCTGGTGCTGAAGCAGATGGTGTAACCCTATCAAGCATTATCCGAGCAAAGGCCTTGCCCGGCACTCAGAGCAGCTTCACCACATCGTAGTTGTTGCAGTCCAAGCAATCACACTTCCCTTTCCAGAGAGAGACAAACAAGCCCTCTTCCAGTCAGTTGGGATGATGCCTCTGTTCCAGACAGAGAATAGAACTGCATCCAACAGCATTTGCACTAGCCTGAAGAAGTTCAGCATGGATGCCACAGATCCCCGAGCTTTACCCCATTTCAACTGGATCACCGCAGTCTGGTTTCCACAAACGAAGGTGGATCAGAGTTGATTGGAGTGTCAGCAAGATGGGTAGTACACCGCTGACATCCTACTCAACAGCTGGTAGATCAGCTGGTACAGCCACTCAAAGTCACCAGCCCAGCGGGCCTTCACTTCGACTCCTCCGTCAAGAGCCCTCCGCTCTAATTGCGAATTCCCCTGTAAGCAGGAGAATCACTTAACCACAGGTGATGCCTCTCCCTCACAGATTCCTCACATATCAGCCTCCTTGTCCACCCTCAGCACATGTACCGTTTTATGCCTCAACTCCATGAACAGCTCAGCTTGCCATTAAGCCTTGCCTTGCGACTCTGGTCAATGGTATCCAGTGTCCTTGAGAGACAAAATTCTTCTTCGCCCTTTGGTGAGTTCCAAGACATCCACCGGCAACATCAAGGATGGGGTCTTGAAGGCATTCAAAACTCTTCAGGATTTCCCCAATGCACCCAGACACCCAAATTCCCACTCAGCCTGTTTACAAACTCCTCAGCTACTCCTCTCATCTTTGAGTTGCCAACATCCAGCCTAGGCTGGGATGGCACCATTCTCCTGGATTTATGTTGCAACTTCAGAGTTGCTCCACAAGCTTGTGGTCAGTATTGAGGAACTGAGCACTCCCGTAGACCCTGCAGCTCTGGATCATCTCCAGCGACCATGAACGAGCACATGGTCAATCTCCTTTTCCACACCACCAGCGTTGGAAACCAGGTCCAGCGATGAGCCTGTTTGGCTGAAACCATGAATCAGCCAACCTAAGTCCATGACTTCTTGCAGAGTCAAGGAACTTGTTGCAATTATAGTTCACAGTTCCAGACCCATTGGGAACAACACATGTCTCATAACTATCCCAATCAGATCCAGGCGATGCATTGCAATCCCCCAAGACAAGAAGAGTATCTCGCCTGGGGCACCGATCAACCACAGACTCGAGCATGACATAGAAAGCGTCCTATGGTGAGATCACTCACCTCAGTGGAGCATAGACACAAACCAGGGAAATGACACCCAAGGAGTGACGAATCCTTAGTCTCATAATTGTCGTTCACCCGGTGTTACCTCAATTATCATTGTAGTCAGTGTTTTGGACACAACCACAGCAACTCCTTGGGCATGGTAACATCAGAGTGACCAACCAATTGTAGGTGTAACCACCCACCATGATCTCGCCACTAACCCGTCTCTGAACCTCATAGAGTGATGAATACCGATGTTCAAACGTTTGAGCTCAGATGATAACAGAGACAGGTGAACATCTTCTCTTGGAGATATGAGGAAGGAGGGAGAGTGAGTGACAGCTAAGCACCGGTGTTACCTCAATTATCATGGAGTCAGTGTTGGACACAACCACAGCAACTCCTTGGGCATGGTAACCATCAGAGTGACCAGACAATTGAAGGTGTAACGACCCCCATGATCTCGCCACTATCCCGTCTCCGAACCTCAGAGAGTGATGCAATACCGATGTTCAAACGTTTGAGCTCAGATGATAACAGAGACAGGTGAACATCTTCTCTTGAGATATGAGGAAGGAGGGAGAGTGAGTGACAGCTAACCTGCAACAGTTTTTGTTGATCGCGTAATGTGATTTATCAGCATAATGTGATCGTGTAATGTGATGACAGTTGATGATCGTCATCAACGAGTTTTTCAGGTGCATTGCAACACTTGTAAAAGTGAACATGTTCAACTTTTCCGAGTTATCGGATACATTTTGTATCATGGTTGTGTGTTCGGCGGTCTCCGACAATCGCCAAAATGGTGCAATGTATTAACGAATCAAAATACATCTTTCAGCAGCTTCTGGCTAGAGTATCATATCATCTGCAACATTTTATTTTAAACTAGGAAATACCACCTGTCCTTCGCTGATGGGAATACAAAAGGGTGGGGGAGGAAAATTGTGGAGAAAGAAAGAGAAGGGTGGGGAGAGTGAGGAGGTGGAGGGTGAAATAGAGCGGAGGGAGGGGAGAGAGGGGGGAAGGGTAGAGAGGAGGGGAAGGAGAGAGGAAGGGGAGGGGGAGAAAGGAGGGGAGGGGTAGAAGAGGAGGGTAGGGAGAGAGGAGGTGGGGGAGTGAGGAGGGAGGGAGTGAGGAGGGACAGGGGGAGAGAGGGGTGGAGGATTTTGGAGGGAGGGAGAGTGAGGAGGGCTGTGGAAGGGAAGGCAGCGAGAGGTGGGAGGAAAGGAAGGCAGATGTGTGGTGGAGCTTTAATTACAATTCATACCGTATCATCAAAATGATTGTGCAGAGAATAACAGTGAAGATGGAAACAAAATAATGTCTGAAATCCATTTTCTACCGTCATACTATAAATACTGCCCAGAGACAAACACCGTCGGGATATAATCAGCCCGGACACAACCGGAAAGAGAGAAGAAGAGAGAAAGAGAAAGAGAGAGAAAGAGAAAGAGTGAGAAAAAGAGAGAGAAAGAAAGAGAGAGAGAGAAGAGAGAGAAAGAGAGAGAGAGAAGAGAGAGAGAGAGAGAGAGAGAGAGAGAGAGAGAGAGAGAGAGAGAGAGAGAGAGAAAGAGAGAAAGAGAAAAAAGAGAGAGACGAGAAAAAGAGAGAGAAAGAGAAAGAGTGGATAGGAGTAGCAGAGAGAAAATGGTGTCTTTATGAACAACACTCATGTACACGCGCACACACATCACACACGCAGCCACACCCTAATACGAGCACACAAACACATGACATACACACACCTAATACGAGCACAGGAACACACCACATACACACACCACATATGTACACACACCTAATACGAGCACACGAACAGACTACATACACACACACACACTCACCCTAACACGAGCACACACACACACACACACACATCGCACACACACACACACACACACACACACACACACACACACACACACACAACACACACACAACACAACACACACGCGCGCACACACACTGACATTTATTACCTCCGCCACCGAAGGTGAAGGAGGTTATGTTTTCATCCCTTTCTGTCTGTTTGTGTTGTGGACACAACACAAACAAGTTGTGGACGGATCCGGATGAAACCTGGTGGACAAGTTGGGTTTGTGACAAGGACCAACTGATTCGATTTTGGTGAAGATCCGGATCCGGATCCGACTACTGGGGTTTTTAAAGTGATTCTTCACCATTGAGAGATAGGGCCAAAAATGATATAAAGCCTGATATCTCAAAAAGTCGTTGACGGATTCGGTCGAAACTTGGTGGACAGATTGGGTGTGTCGCAAGGACGATTAGATTCAATTTTGGTGAAGATTTGAATCCGGATATGGATACAATAATTATTTAATTGTGAAGTGATTCTTCACCATTGAGAGATATGGCCAAAAACGATATATAGCATGATGTCTGAAAAATGTATTGATTGGGCCCGATATGTTCTCGTGGATCAGGCATTACGTGGCGGAGGTATGCTCTCTTCCTCGTGCCCTTCTAGTTAGTATATAGATAATTGCAGCTTTCATGAAATTTGAAGCCTGAAAAGGTATTGTGAAAGTTCAATGTAGTTGGCAAAGCCTGCCCTTTGTTTTCTGTATTTACCGACGCTCAGAAACAATGGAATCGTGTTATTCCAGGTCCATTGTGTTATCACATGATTTAATGATAAATTGTCTCTTCCTTTGAATTACATTAACAAACACTTATTAGGTGTGAATGTGTGTGTGTGTACTCGTGTAAGGTGTGTGTGTGTATAAGAGAAGATACAACCGTTGACATCAACCATACAACTGTGGATCATTCTGTACAGCGCTCAAAGTAACCAGGCAGTGGGCCGTTTACTTTCGGGACTCCTCTGTCAGAGCCACCACTCATGTTGCTCTACTGGCAGTACAACCGAGGGATGGGCCTGGAGGAAACACAAGCGCGAATTCCTTGTAAGGCGAGAATGAGAATCACTTTGAACACAGGTGATTGCCTCTACTCCCCACAATTCCTCTACATAGACCTGCCACTCATAGCGTCACGACAGTTAACGCTCATCGCCTTGACAGATCAGCTCTGCCATTATTTAGTGCCTGGCCTTAGTCATCTTCTTGGCCAATTGGTTATTCCAGTGTCCTTTGAGAACACTATATATTCTTCTTCGGCCACTGCGGTGAGTTCCAAGACATCCACCGGCAACATCAAGGACGGTGGTTTCTGAAGGCACTCCACAACTCTTCAGGATTTCACCAAAGCAGCCAGTAGCCCCAAATCCTACTCAGCCTGTTTGCAAACATCCTCAGCTGGCCCTCTGATCCTTGAGCTTGGCCCAACAATCACCCTGGTCAAAATGTGGCATCAAAAAATTACTCATGCTTGCCTCGCCATCATTTAAAAAGTGATGTGAGCTTGCCTGCATGTGCAGCTTTTCAACAAGTGTGGGAAGCAGCCATGTAAATGGGAGACAGATGAATGCACAGACAAACCCGCAAGTTCACAATACATATGAGACTTGCAAAAGTTCCCGCATCCCAGTGATGGGAACAGCAGGTAAAAGTACTCCTTTCCTGAGGGTCGAGAAAAAGCAGGCAAAAGCACCCGCTTCCAAGTGATGGGAAAATAGGTTTAAGTTAGTTTTTCAACTTTTTAATGATTCCATGGACTTTAAAAGTTAATTAAGTTGCACTCTTGTTTCACTCAGAGCCAGAGCTCTGAGCTAGCAATAGCACCCCATCTGCAACAATGGTGGTGCAGACATCAGGCGGCGTTGTTGGATTTGTCGAAAAGAGTAATATAGATGTATTTTTAAAATTGTGTATTACTCATGAAGATCTGTATTAAATGTCCTTTAGTGGCAGATGTCATGTCAATTTTAAAGATACTGGAAGGGACATACAATAAAAGTGAATGGCGTGGCAACATTTTCAAATACAGCACGGAAGGGGCCACTGTAAACGGAGAGCAGATACCATGCACGGTATACGGTTCGCAATTATAATACATTTAGATGTTTTTAGGGAATTGCCACTAATGTAGAATTGTGAGGAATGGACGTTAAAAAACGAAGATGTATGTTAGCAGAGGTTGCACATTTACCTTTAAGCTGTCAAGTCCACGCTTTGATTCCAACCAACGATAAACTATCTTGATCAGTGCTTTGTAAGGGAAGAGTTGCATTACAAGTTTATGCCAACCCTCGCTGTATGCTAGCTGGGTGTCCAGTCTGCTAGATTATTATCCCGTGCAACATGAAGCAAAAAGCGGGGTTAGCCAATTGGTCATGTCCTGTCCATTCCGTCTTAATCAGTTTATGAATCAAGGAATCACTTATTTAAAATTGAATGTTTGTATTTTGAACACAAATCAGAACTGAATAGGAGACAAGTCTGCTGTTTACCGTCTTTGTCTTTATCATAAGTTGAAATTGATTTGAGGCTTTCCCTAGTGGGAATAACCCAACATGCCACTGCTCCATGATGTCCAGTCCGTAACGACTGGGGATTAGTGTCGGCAGTGGAATCTCAGAGGAGTGTTACCGTAAGGATATACAGTATTGGTTAGGAAACAATTCGAGTTGATCAAACTTACCGAAGAGATGAATAGAGAGTGAGTGTTCCAAGTCCCAGTCTTCGTGTACTAGTATACTGCATATCAATTACTTGTCGACGAGATCAGAACTCCTGTCCAGATGTATGCTGATGATACAAAGATACATGAGGAAGTACAACCCAGCACACTCAAAGATATTTAACTTGAGTGCTTCGACCATGGCCACAAGATAGGAAGATACCTGGCACTTTCATCAACCTAGCCAGTGTAAGGGTTCATGCACCTGTCAAGGAAACAACCAATGTTCCATCCCACCTCAAGGGTGAAGAATTACAATAGAGGTGAGCGAGGAAAAGTAGACAGGGAAGCCTAGCTCGTACATTTTAAAAATAATAACGCTGCCTCAATCCACATTTCATTGAGGTTGCTGTTCTTTGGAGAGATTGTCTGTTGGTATGAACATGGCGTGTGAGGTAAGAAAAATTCAAACAGGTGAGCTACAGTCCAAAGTTCGTAAATAGATAATCTTTACAAACTCTTATTTGGGTGATCGGAGCCAAATATGAGAGATATATATTAGCACAAATATCCACAACTCCTGGGCAAATGTTGAGCTCGGCTCAAAATAACAGACGAATTCTAAACGCTGTGCACAGCGGGCCAGCCGACTCCAAAAAGACCAGACGATGAGTAACACGAGCCACCTGAACAGCCCACATATACCTGGATGGGCTTTCCTTCCTGTGTTGATGGTCCTTATCAAGGAAACTACAATGAAATTAATCACTTTTACGTATACAGTTACCAACACTGCAGCTGCCACGTGCCCATCTCTAGAAACGCCATATTTCAGTGCGTTCCTCGAGTCAAACAGGCCATCCCAAGGTGAAACTGACATTCACTTCAAAGAAGTTCTAAATTGTACTCTGCAAGCCACGAGCACAAGCTGCGAGCACGAATCATCGATTAGGAAACAATTCCAGGTTGAATCGAACTTAACCGAAGAGCTAGAAGAGAGAGGAATCGCATTTGCGCAGTTTTTCCGGTCGTAAGAAACGGAACCTGAAAGCATGAAAAAGAATGAAGGGTTTGTTCCCAATCCCAAGGAGAGGAAAGAGGTGTGGACACGAAAAATATTTTGAAGAAGGAGAGGTGATGGAGACGGACGGAGAATAAGGGAGATGGGGGAGGTAGAGGGAGAGGGAGAGAAGGGGAGGGGGAGAGAGAGAGGAGGGGGGAGGAGAGAGGGAGGAGGGAGAGAAGGGAGGAAGAGGGAGGGAGAACGAGGGAGGAAGAGAAGGGAGGAGAGGAGGGAGGAGAGAGGAGGGGAGAAAGGGAGGGAGAGAAGGGGAGGGCAGAAGCGGGGAGGGAGATGAGGGAGGAAGTCGAAAGAGAGAAGAAGATAGGAGAGGAGGGGGAAAGGAAGGGGGAGAGGGAAGGGAAGGAAGGTGGAGAGGGAAGGGAAGGAAAGGGAGGGAGGAAAGAAGGAGAGGAGGGGAGGAAGGAAAGGGAGAGGGGGCCGGAGGGAAAGGGAGAGGGGGGGAGGGAAGGAAGGGAGAGGGCGAGGAAGAAGGAAATGGAGCAGGGGGGGAAAGGAAAGGGGGGAGGAGAGGGAAAGGGAGGAGAGAGAAAGAGAGAGAGAGAGAGAGAGACGCAGAGAGGAACAAGGATGGAGAGAGACGAGACGAGAGAGGAGAGAGAGAGAAGAGGCCGGAGGAGAGAGGGAGACGGAAGAAGACGAGAGAGGAGAGCGGGGCGAGCAGGAATTAGGGAGGCAAAATAATGTCAGGAGCAAATCCAGCAAAACACAGAGCATGGAGGCCTTTGGGACACACTGTACTGTACAACAAAATTAAATAAACAAGCCTTTTAACCATTTCCCCCTTTGTAAGCTCCGTCAATCAAAGCTGAATCCCTTAGCGGAAGAGAGGGCAAAGTGTGATCCTTTTCCTCGAGTTGTTTCGCAATCATTCACGACTCGCATCTACATGCCTTCACGATCAATACGATCCGGACGTTTTATCAACACTTACAGTGTGTTGTTCCAGAAACACTAAACCAGCGCAGCTTGGCACTTGTAACAACGCCGTAAACACATCCCGGACACCACAGCCGATGTTCCACCGACCACAACGTCACAACACTTCGTGAGTGAAAACCTTGTTACAAACCTTGTGTTTGGGTCGAGGACGCCACACACGTGACCGACACTATGTGATGTCGATGTGATCATTGTAATAGAACACAAAAGGCAATGAAGAATAAATGCGAGAGGAACGAGAAGGGTGAGAGCTCTGAGCACTGCTGCTTTGGCTCACGTGTTGGCCCGTCACCGACGGGCATGCTCGCGGAAATCAGCGGGTGTGGGAAATACCTGCAGAAGAGAGAGAGAGAGGAGAGATGGCTCGAGGAGCGTTCAACGAACTCGTTCGTGGAACTTGCAACACAAGAGTCTTATTTGAACTTCCAAAAGGTGCTCACGACACACTTTAATGAGGTGGGATCGGAGTTGTGTCAGTCACCGATAGTGAGGAAAACAAATTCAGGGGAACCTTCTCACACTGCAGAGTGAGACGCAAAACATGCAATTTTTGGGGCACAGTAATGTAGGACTGAATTTAAACAACAATGGAACTGCGAAAACACACACACACACCCTAATAACCGAACAACACGCACACACACACACACACACACACACACATGCAAACCGAATACGAACACAACACACCAACACACACACACACACACCAACACCCTAGAACAAACCACACCACACACCAATACGACACACCACACGACCACGCACGCACGCACACAACCTAATACGAACACACACAACACAACCTCATACGAACACACAGCACACACACACACACACACAACTAATCACGAACACACACACACAACACACACAACCACACACACAACCTATACGAACACACACACACACACACAACCCTAATACGAACACACACACACGCACACACACCACCAACACACACACAAACACACACACCTAATACGAACCACACACACACACACCTATACGAACACACAACACACGCACACACACACACACAACACACAATCCGAATACGAACACGCACAACACAAGCACACCACACATACAACACAACACACCACACACACAACCCTAATACGAGCAACACGACACATGACATCCACACACACACATAATACACACCTAATACGAGCAAGGAACCACACAACATACACACCACATATGTACACACACCTAATACGAGCACACGAACAGACTACATACACACACAACACCCTAACACGGACACACACACACACACGACCACACACTACACACCACAACACACACACACCCACATACACACATACGCACACACACCACATACCACAACCCACATACACACACACTCATACACACACACACCTTCACGAGTACACACACACACACACACACACTTACACGAGTAC
>CM068961.1:88837364-88854220 GCA_035128595.1 Eptatretus atami
CATTTTGTAAGGAGTGTGCATTATCACGCCAATCATTTTTTAGTCTCGGCATTATTGATCATGTGCTTCGGAATATACTTGTGCAACTACAATGTTTCATGGTCATGTTCACCACTGAAAAGTGTAAGCACCCCTCCCCCCCCCCCCACTCATGCCCCAAACCCCATACCTTGGCGTACCACCCCCCCCCCACAACGGCTCAGCACTATGGCACAGATGGCACAAAGATGAGGAAAGGCACAGATCAGGGGATGGGTATAAAAATATTTCAAAGGACTTGAATGTGCTCCAAAGGATAGTCAAAACAATCATTAAGAAATGGAAGGCATGTGGTACCACCAAGACCCGAGATTTGGCCATCCCTCCAAACTGGATGACCAAGCAAGGAGGAGACTGATCAGAGATGCCAGGAAGAGGCCAATGGCAACTTTTGATAGAGTCCCGTTTGAGGTATGTCAAAAACCACTCCAGAGATACTGAAGCCATGTGGCATATAATTTTCTGGTCTGCCAAAACCAAGATGCAACATTTTGGCCTAAATGCAAAATGTTACGTTTGGCACAAACCAAACACAACACATCACCCAAAGAACACCATCCATACTGTGAAGTATGGTGGTGGCACCATCATGTTATGGGGATGCTTCTCATGAGAAGGGACTGGAGCACTTGTCAGGATAGAAAATAAAATAGATAGAGCAAAATACAGAAAAATCTGAGAGGAAAACCTGCTGCCCTCTGCTAGAAAGCTGAAATTTGGAAAGAAATTCACCTTTCAGCATGACAACGACCGGAAGCACACAGCCAAAGCTACACTGGAGTGGCAAAGGAAAAAAAAGAAGAAGACTAGAACGGGCACTCAGTAGAGCGCATACCTTCGCCAACGCTACATTTTGCCCCCCCCCCCCATTTTAACAGCTGGAGTGGCAAAGGAAAAAAAAGAAGAAGCTAGAACGGGCACTCAGTAGAGCGCATACCTTCGCCAACGCTACATTTTGCCCCCCCCCCCCCCCAGAAACCGTTGATTGTGAGGGTATTTAATCTCCATACCACATCTGCCATCTCATATGTGTTATGATGGCTTAAAAACATTAAATTTCCTGTGTCATATCGTATATCACAAGATTGGGCATTGAATTCACAACATTTTGGCATTGGTTGCATGCAAATTGGATAAAAATCGACTGCACTATGGCAAAATGACGATTTTGACCTTTTCATGACCTCGACCTTGACCTTTGTACTCTTAATTTTGTAATTGGTATTAGAGTGTGGGGAACAGAACAGTCAACATTTTGGTGTTGGTTTCATGCAATCGATAAGAATTGACCGTGTTATGACTAAAACCGCAGATTTTGCAATGTCGTGACCCCCCTGACCTTTGACTCCCAACCGCTAATAAGGGTTATTACGTCATTGTATCATGTCACATTCACAAGATGGGGCATTGAATTCTGAACATTTTGGCATTAGTTGCATGCTAATTGGATACAAATTGACCACGCTATGGTAAAAAGACGATTTTGACCTTTTCATGACCTTGACCTTGACCTTTGACCGCGATCGCTCCCAAAATCTAATCAAATGGTCCTCGGATAATAACCAATCATCCCACCAAATTTTCTGCGATTCAGTTAAAATCTTTTGGAGTTATGCGAATAACAACACAAACAAACACACCATAATTCACAAATAAATAAATAAATACACAGCGATCAAACATAACCTTGGCAACAAAGTTTGCGAAGGTAATAAATGTCCTTGAGTGGCTCAGTCAGAACCCCAACCTAAATCCAATCGAAAATCTGTGGCATGAACTGAAGATTGCTGTCCATCAATGCTCCCCACACAAATTTACTGAGCTTGAACAGTTTTGGACAGAAGAATGGACAAATATTTCCCAATCATGGTGTGCATGATTGGACCCAATCTCCTCCTCATGGTGTGCAAAGTTGGTAGAGAGCTTCCCAATAGACTCATAGCTCTAATTGCTATCTAAGGTGCTTCTACCATGGATTAACTCAGGGGGTTGGATACTTATCCAACCAAGATATTCTTGTTTTCTATTTTTAATTAAATTTCTGAAGTTTGGAGAATTTGTTTTTCACTTGGAAGCTGTGGGTTATGATGTGTAAATAAGGGTGGAAAAAGTTTGATTTGATGCAATTTAATTCCAGGCCATCCATCCATCTATTGGGACCATACTCTGTGCAGAGCGTTGGTGCTGCCTAAGCAGTCTCCTTGGCTATTGGGCACAATCATGGACAGGTCGTCACTCCAACACAGGATACCAACAAGCTGGTACTCATTTTGCCGACCTCGGAAGGATGACAGGCAGAGTCAACCCCACCTGGTATTAACTCAACAGCCGAGGGGGATTTGAACTCAGGATCCTCGGATCCCAAGCCCACTACCTTAACCATGAAGCCAACACCAGGCATAATTCCAAGCTATAAGGCAACAAAAGGTGAAAATTTTGAAAGAGGGTGTAGACTTTCTATAGGCACTATATATAAACAGAGGAACTGTATGCCTCTGCGCATTTCATTGGTTGAAGGATAATTTTGAATCTGACCTTTGCAGTCATTTTTGCTAACATAATGAAGTACCTCTTTTAATTGCTTGCTCTGTTTGCTGAGTGGCTCGGTGATATTCTTGCAAAGCTGTTGATACAGAACGATTGGAGATGGGGAACAACTCAACAATTTGAAGGGGCTAAAAATGGCCGGTTATCACAATTGGGTCTGGGATTTGCACTTGCAATGTGTCCTCCCTCCCCCCACTTTTAAGTTGTGATTGACACTCATGTTTGGGCCAATAACTTTCCCCAGCAGACCCTTCAAGAAGGTGGGAATACACATCTCCATTTTACATATGCATTTTTATATTTGTGTATTACAGCAGTTTCATCTAATAATGTATAAACATACTGATAAAATACCAAAAGGTTAAATGATAGTGAATAAAAATAAGTATTTAGAGATTTTCATTCTGTTTATGATTTGGTGTGGAATTGATGATAGTGAAAGTAAGATGAAGTTAAAGGAAATTTAAATGTATCTATTCTAATGGATTTTTTTCCCACAGATTATATCTTATACAGATGATCAATTGACACCGAGTGGAGTTCATTGGAAATTTGACGAAAGGAAATGCATCCATTACAATTAAGGATCTTCGTCTCAACGATTCAGGAGTGTACACGTGTGAATGGACCTACTATTCTGCTGGTACTTTTGTCGATGATCACATATTGGTGAATCTCACGATCACAGGTGAACATGTTCTTGTGTGTTTTCCAGTCCACAATTATTTTATTCATTTTAACAATGGGAATTGTGAAAATGTAGATTGGCAATCATAATAATAATAATAATGTGGTCATAACATAAATAGTGCTTTTGAACTTGTTTTGACTTTTTTTTTCTCTGGAAACCGCAGCACCACCATCAATCCATGGGACTTCAGGACACATTGTTGCCATTATAATCACGCTTCTATTAATCGTGGGTTGTGTCGTTGGGGGTCTGTTATACTGCAGACACAAAAAATGGTGAGACCAATCAGCGAGGTCTTGACTGAAAGTGAAAACAACCTTGTTCCATTTACGTGTGAATAATGATGTTTCACCCACTTCAGTTAATGAAATAATATCTGAACTAGAATGGCACTCAATAGAGCGCATACCTCCGCCAGGCTTGACAGTTTACATTTTGCATCCCATTGAGAGGATGGATCTGCATCTGGACCTTAACCACAATCTAATTGGCTTGTTCTTGTTACCTACCCAATTCATCCACCAAGTTTTGTTATAATCCATCCACAACTTTTTGAAATATGCTATACTGTACATCGTTTTTGTCCCCATCTCACTTCAAAAATCATAAAGTTCTCGTATCTGGATCCGGATCTATATCTTCACCAAAATCGAATCAGTTCTTCGATGTCACACAACCAACCTGCCCACAAAGCTTCGTCTGAATCCATCTATAACTTTTTGAGACATTGTGTTATGTATTGTTTAGTGCCCCCCCCCCCTCTCGCTCTCTCTCAATGGTGAAGAATCACTTTTAAAATTCTAGTATCCAGATCCGAATGTTGATCTTCACCAAATTCTAATGGTTTTGTCCTTGTCACACACCAACATGTCCACCAAATTTTATCTGAACCATACACAACTTTTTTTGAGATATACCGCTCAGAAGCAAACAGACAGGGGAGAAAACATAAGCTCCTTCCACCTTCGGTAGTGGAGGTAATAAATGATATAACCTTTACTTCAGAATAATTGTATATATTTTGTTCATATTGTTCTATTGCTGTAAATTTGTCTTGCCCCGAAGGGATACGAGTCTATTGCAATGTGTCCGTGTCTATATATTTTCGCTTTAAAAATGCTTTTTATCTGCAACTGCTTGTCCGATCGATACAGAACTTTAAACATAGGAGGGACTCCCAATGGAGAATATTTCCTTGATAACTCTGATGTCATAGGTCACGTGATATGGCAGCCATATTGGATTAAAGGAAGAAAATTGGACATCATTTTCTCCGAAACCGCTCAGTGAAAAAAAATCGAAACTTGCCCTATCAACTCCCCTGGGGTATATTAGGGTGATGATGATAATGTCATCGGTGATGTGGTATTCTAGCCATAACTGGTTGAATTTAAATGCTTATAAATCCAAAAATCTGAAACTTCACATATCTGATCTATGACCCAATGTGAGTGAAGAATTCAATTTATGATGTTCATAACCCATGCCCTAGAAACTGTTACATAGTTGGGTGCATGGATGATACAGGTATATGGGCCATAATAGTAGCGTATTCAGTTAACAACGTGCAAGGTGAGACTATGCGCTCTACGAGTGCCATTCTAGTTAAATGGAGTGGCCTAGGTGGGGCTTTCTGTTGAGTTATTTAACCTGTACTGAGGGAAGAACCTCCAAAAGCATTAAAACTTTTATTTTCATTGTAAATTAGTTAAGTTGTGCATTCCAAAAGTAACGTAAATATATAATATGATGGCCAACTACCCCTTCTGCTATATATTTTTCTTTGTGATCTAGCAACATTTTCTGCTTGGATTATCCTTTTTTTCCATGTCATAATCTATTTCATTTAAAAATTCACAGTGGGCCCTGGAAAAGAAATTAACGAATCGATCTGAGGAAAAGTCCCACCAGACGAAGTACCAAGTGCTTGTGGAGATGAAGATCGAATACCTGCAGCAGATACAAAGAAAATGCTCCTTTCGCAGGACATTTGGTGATGCAACACCAACATGTGAAAAGCCTACTCGTCCCTTCCTTACAATCTTGAGTTTTCATGCTGTTGCGCAATAATGTTGATGATTTAATGATGTAATAAAATTGGAGTGAAAAATTGTAATATTTCTTCCAGCACAGAACACACTTGACAAAATATTACATGACTATCAAAATACAACCTGTTGCTTCGCTGATGGGGGGGGGGGGTATGAAGGAGGGGGGTATGAAGGAGGAGGGAGAGAGAGAGGAGAAGGAGGGGGGTTGAAGGAGGAGGAGAGAGAGAGGAGAAGGAGGGCGGGGAGGGTATGAGGAGGAGGGAGAGAGAGGGGAGAAGGGGGGAGGTGGGGAGAGCTATGCATCACCAACTGTTGCTATACCATGGGAGGGAGGATGCGAGAAGGGGTGAGACAGAGACAGAGATATATACATGTATGAAAAAAAAAAACGAAGAGAGAAAAGTGAGGGGTGGAGGTGTGATTAGGAAAGAGAACGATATGTTATGCTTAATGACTGAACACACACACACACACACAAAACAAAAATGTCAGAACAGCTGTACACACGACACAACAGAGTTTATAATGTAATGTTGCTTGGCACATCTGCAAAAACTTTGATTGTCCCGTTCTAGAAAATTTGTGGGAACATGAACCAAAAGTAAACACTGAAAACATGGAAGTACCTACCGCTCACATACGACCTAATGATCCCATCGAGCATGAACATTGAAAACAAAGCGTTGCAACCAGATATCATACTTGAGTATAAAAAAAGAAGACGTTGCAGATTGAGGTGTTAATACCAGTGATTTTGGACTAAATGATGCAGAAATCAAGAAAAGGACCAAACACAAAGACCTCAAGATTGAAGTGAGAAGATCCTGGAACCTGAAGAATGCCAAAGTTGTACCAGTGATAGCTGGACCTACAGGAATGATGACAAAGAACCTCACAGAGTTATTAAACACAGGGGCAGTACCCCTGGGTGCTCACCTGGTAGTGGCTGGATAAGATAACCAGGCAACCACTGGTAGTCACGGATGACCTCAAAAATATATAATGGCGAAGAAAGTAAATACCTATGGATGTTTTTTTTAATGGCATGAGCAAACCTTGGTACATCATAGGTGATAATGGTTGTGGTCAAGTTTCATTGGAATTGTGTGTGTGGTTTCAGAAAAGAAAGCAAATACATGTTTTGGGGGGCATTCCCCCCCCCCAAGAGAACCCCTTAGAGCCCAACTTTTTTAATGTCGTGAACAAACTTTAGTACATCATGGGTAGTGTAGATGGTGATCAAGTTTCATTGCAATTGTGTATGTGGTTTCAGAGAAGAAGGGAAATACATATTTTGGGGGGCATCACGGGTGATGAAGGTTGTGTTCAAATTTCATTGAAATCGTATGTGTAGTTTCTGAGAAGAAGTTGCAAGTATTTGTGGACGTATGGATGACGCACCCTCCCATAAGCTCCCCGGAACTACATTACAGGTGAGCTAAAAACCATCCCTGGGAATATTATTTCAAACAAACTAGAGTTGGAAGTTGTCCTGGGCTCAGCGACGATCCTGAAGAGAGCCCTCGGCACAAAACTTTGAGAACAGAAAATTTCACAGCTTGGTCAATGAATCGTGACCCCTTACTGAAATTAAGGTGGATGCTTTGAGCCTGCCCTGGGAGGACTCCATTCCACATTCTGAAACCTGCATATGTAGATAACCAATCAACGACACACACACACACACACACACACACACACACACACACAGCCTTTTATTCGTATAGATTAAAGATATCATTTTATTAAGAGGACAACTTCGGAATAGTTTTTATAAAGCTGACACTATGGCTGAATTACTCCATGAATAAGCCTGGTGTTGGCTTAACAAACAGTTAAGGTGGCTGGCTTATGATCTGAGGAATTAACACCAGGTGGGTGGACTCAACCTCAGCCTATCATCCTTTCAAGGTCAGCAAAATAAGCACCAGTTTACTGGTAACAGGGGCACTGCATCAGTGGCGCAGCTACACCTTCAGAAAAAAATAATAATGCAGTGACAAACCACAGGCTGCATACAAATAAATACATAACCCAATGAATCTGTTCTGTTCTTGTGTATGGTGGCTTGGCTGCCAGGTAGCTATCATTTCTTGGAAGCACGGCTGTGCCACTGATGCTGTGCCCCTCTACCTGTACACTGGTACTCATTGCATAAGCCTGGTGTTGGCTTAATGGTTAAGGTGGTGCGTTTGGGATCCTAGGGTCCTGAGTTCAAATCCCACTTAGCTGTTGAATTAATACCAGGTGGAGTTGACTCAGCCTATCATCCTTCTGAGGTTGGCAAAATTAGTTCCAGCTTGCTGGGATGATTGAGCCATTTTAGTATCCTGTGTTGAAGTTGTGACATATCCAGGATTGTGCGCAATAGCCCAGGAAACTACTTTGGCAGCACCAATGCTCTATCCAGAGTATGGTCCCAATGGATGGATAGATGGATGGAAGGATGACAGGCTGAGTCAACCCCACCTGGTGTTAATTCAACAGTACATGGGGCTCAAACTCATAACCCTAGGATCTTTAGCCAGCCACCCCAGCTGCTGAGCCAACACCAGGCTTACCCGATGAAAAAAATATTGCGACAAAAATTCTGATTTTTATGAAAAAAAAGTATGTTGAATTATGATTTTACAACCGTTTCTTCAGATCCCAACCAGATCATCGTCATCATCATCATTCGTTTTATGGTGGTTTCCATGTTATTCAACACTTTTTGAGAATATTGGGGGAAATGAGGTCGAATATTCTTCTCCTCTTCTTTTGGATTTTCCCATTTTTAGCTCACCGGGACTTTAGGGCTGTGAGCTTAGGCGATCGAGCATTGTCCATAGGTAAGTCAGTGAGTGAGTCTGGAAACACTTCAGTCATTCTCATTTGAACCAAACACACGATTTTGCTGAAACTTGGCCACGAGCTTCATATCAGATGCCTAATGAAAGCGTATTGACCGCATCAAAATCTGCGTTCATAAATGGGCTGAAATCAGCCGAAAAAGTAAAAAAAATTCCTGCCCTAACCTACAGCGGGCGTCGCATCAGCAGCAGAGCCATACCCTCAGCCAAAACCATGATCTGTGTACACGTGTCGCTGTAATGAGCATTGAGAGGGCTTCCATTCAACCAATCACGGGACCAGATTCTGTGCATGAGCAAAATTTCGATATTTTATGACGCCATTGACTGTTGCTCTTGATCCAGATGAGTTTCAGGACCCACGGTCCCATTTTTACATGATGCTTGATCATTCTTCATCTCCTGCTCTGTTCTTGCGTATGGCAGCTTGGCTGCTGGGTAGCTATCATTAATTCGAAGCAAAGCAGTGCCAATGATGCTGTGCCCCTCTACCATCCATTGGGACTATACTCTGCACAGAGCGTCAGTGCTGCCAAAATAGTCTCCAGGGCTCTTGGGCACAATCCTGGACAGGTCACCACAGGATACTTGAATGGCTCAATCATCCTAGCAAACTGGTACTCATTTCACCAACCTCAGAAGGATGGCAGGCTGAGTCAACCCCACCTGGTATTAATTCAGCAGCCAACAGGGCTCAAACTTAGGACACTAGGATCCTAAGCCAGCCACCCTAGCCACGAAACCACCACCAGGCTTCATCTCCTTCTGTCAATCACCCATTCTTCTTCCTTTTCCACAACTTCTAAATCTCTCACCGCTGCATCCTCTCATCTGGTTTTCGGCCTTCCTCTTCTTCCTAGCATCCCATCTTCATCACTCGCCTCACCACATACTCTTTCTCTCTCCTCATCACATGACCAAACCAATTCATTCTCTTTTCGACGACTTTCTTCGATGCTTCCACAATCTTCACTGACCCTCTGATATACTGGTTCCTAATTTTGTCCTTTCTTGTCACTCCACCCATCCATCTCAGCATGAGAATCTCATTTACATCCAGTTTCTCTTCCTCTTTCTTTGAAGTTTCCCAAGTTTCCCAAGTTTCCATATGATATAACAATGCCAGTCTGGCAACTGTCTTGTAAATCTTTACTTTCATTTTCAGCGGTCCTTTTCTATCACACAACACTTTACTTCCTGACTTCCTCCAATTACTCCAACTTGAACTAATCTGATGCATAATTCCCATTCCCATATTGCCGTCTTCTGTCACCACTTACCCCAGATACTTGAAGCTACTCACTTACTCCCGATCTGCACCCAGAATCTCTACACCTTCACCCCAATCCTCTTCCCTTGGCTCAAACTGACAATCCATATCTTGATTCTCTGGTCGACTGATCTTCATCCCATTATCTTCCAGCGCTTTTCTCCATTTCTCAAGATAGTCATATTCTTATCTTCCCCACCACACAGCTCAATGTTATCTGCAAACACCAATGACCAAGGCACTTCCTGTCTGTCTCACTTGCTCAGTTAGAACATTCATGACAATCAGGAAGAGGGAAGGGGCTCAATGCTGATCTTTCATGCAATCCAACTTTAACTTGAAAACCTTCACTCTCTCCCACACTGCTTCTTACTCTTGTTTGGCACTCCTAATACATGTCCTCTACTAGTTGTACATACTTCTCAGGAACTCCATAAATTCTTGCTCATCTCCAGACTTCCTTCCGAGACACCGAGTTGTAAGCCTTCTCTATATCAATAAATACAAACTTTATGTTACTTTGACCTTCCCGGTATTTCAACATTACTTGTCTCAAAACCAAAATGGCAACTGTGGTGCTTCTTCTGGGCATGAATCTGAATTGATCTTCATGGATTTCCACTATTTTTCTTAATCTCTGATCTATAACTCTCTCCCATATCTTAAAGGTATGTGGTCGGAGTTTAATTCCTCGGTGGAATTGAATTCTTGGATGTCCCCATTTCCTTTAAATATTGGTACCAAAATACTTTGCCTCTCGGAACACAGTTGAATAGTTTATTCAAGACCTGAACCCCATATTCACTGAGACAGATCTATACTTCTACTGGTATCTCATCAGGTCCCACTGCTTTGACATTTTCCATTTGAATGTTCTTTCTTCAGATGTCAATTAACAAATAAATTCAAACATTGATTGTAGTTAGTTGACCATGGTCATGAGGTGCCGTTTTAGGATTTTCCAGAGTATTTCATGAAGATGAGTGTAAGCCAAAGTTCTGTGTGCTGGACAGTGCAGATTGTCACTGATTCTTTTTTGGTTCTGGGTGCCAGCAGTAACCACTATTTTTGGTTCGCGGGGACCAGCAGTGACCACATTTTCGTTGTGTCTTGTGTCTGTCTGTCTGTCTGTTTGTGACTCTCTCCAGAGCATAGCTCCGTGATGTTTGATGTGATCTTGATGAAACTTGGACACAAGCTAGATATCATGGTCTAGTTGTGTCTTTTGTATGAGGTGTGTCCCACGCCCCTTGTGCGGAGCCACGCCCACATGAACTTTTTATTTTGTATTTATTTTATTTTCTCGATTTTTTTCTCGCAATTTCATTTTCTAGAAGCTGTGCGTAATGTCCATAAGTGCAACATATAAAAATCCCATTTGATTTGGTCAATTTTGACGGAAGAGATAGGTTTTTATGGTAGGGTTTCCTCAAAAGCTTCCACTAACTCAATTGCACCTATCGTGGCCTGTTCAATAATGCCTGCGAACCATCGTCGCCTCCCCGCTAGTTTTTCTTTCACACAAAGTTGAAGCTTGTGAGAACATGCACATGACAGAAAGAACACAGTGGAAAGGGGGGAAACACACCAACAGAACTGTAGAGGGACACTGAGGTTGAATAGGTGAGGGGAAGAATGGGACGAAGGGGATGGGGGAGGAAGACAAGAGTAGTAAACAAGATGGATACATTCTCAAGCATAGCAAGAGGAAGGATAAGGGATGTCACAGCAAGTGTGGAGTCATGTAAAAAATAACCTTGGATGTTGTAGGCTGAGAGTTTGGAGAGCAGGGTGGGGTGCCATAAAGTGCTCGAGATATACCTAGAAGGACGGACCTGAATCATGTCATAGATTAAGGGCCTCTATCCATTGTTGGGAGAGCAGAAGCAGCACATCAAGGGTGAAGTGACCAGGTGGTGATCCAAACTGATGGTCTGAGATCAAGCCATTGGAGAAAAGGAAGGATTTGATGTCAACTGCTATGATGGATTCCATGACTTTGCTTGTGATTGGAAGTAATCCTGACATGACTTTGCTGATTTAATCTTGACAAATCGCACACTCTCACGATGTCTCTCCGAAAGGACCGTTTGGAACCCCCCCCCCCCCCATCCACTTTCTCAACAATCCACTGGAAGAAATCCTTTCTTTCAAGCTTCGAGGTCTCACAATCTGCCATGATCTTTCCTGGAAAAGCCACATTTCCAACCAGACCTCCAAAGCCAGTCGCCGACTGGGAATCCTCCATCGTGCAATGTCCTTCCTTGGCCCACCTGAGATTCTGACCACGTACAAAGCTTTTGTCCACAGCCGGATGGAGTACTGCTCTCCCCTCTGGACTGGTGCTCCTGCCTCTCACCTTTCTTGGCTTCATGCTGTGGACACCAAGGCATTTTGGATCATTGGTATCTCACACGATGAGGCTGAGTCTTTGGGCCTCCCACACTCTCACCGCACGCAGGTCGGTGGTCTTTGTCTTTTTCCGTCTCCTCTCGGCTGGTCCTCGTCCCACCTGCTTTGTCTGCAATATGTCCCCACCATATTTCCGCAGGGCGCTCAAGGTCGCCAACAACCCCTTCTGGTAAAACTACAAAATCACAAATCACTGCTCACTTTCACTCTTTCATTCCTCTTTTTCACCACCTTTGGAATAAACTCCCTCACTCTCTTCATCCCATTCTTCCCTCCAGGCCTTCAAAACAGCTGTTCACCACCACCGCTTATCTTCCCCAACCAAAATCTTGATGTTTTCTACCCCCATTAATCCACCCCAAACTCACCTCCTTCAAATTCCCTGCATTCCTTCCTGAAAGTCCCTGTAATGTCCATCTTGTATACCACATGTTCCCCGCCCCATCTTTCTCCTTCTTCAGATCTCCGAATGTCTCTGTTCCTCACTGTTTTCTTCTCCCTCTCCCGACCTTCATCGCATGCCCTCCACCCCCCCCCCCCCTTGCTGTGCGTTAGCTCTCATACGAGCCTTGACAATGTATCCAAAAAAACGAACTTCAGCTGGAAGCTGTCCGGGGCTCAGAGACGATCCTAAAGGCACAAAACTTTGAAAACAGAAAACTTCACAGCTTGGTCCATGAATCCGTGACCCCTTACAGAAATGAAGGAAGACAAGCTGAAGACGACTATGGTTCACGAGGCGTATTTGACGATGTCAATTGTTTCAGATGTCAAGGATGAGCAAATGTGATAATGTTTGACCAAGTTAAAATGATCAACATGATGTGGTACGAGTGACAGGTTATTAGCTGCAAAATGTCGAAAACCCGGTTTCGTTCAACAACTTTCAAAATTTGACCTTTGCATAACCTTTAAAGGTCACAAAACAATGTTGTGGACATTAAAATAAGGAAACAGAGATACGTGCTATAGCTTATTGGAGTTAGTTCGTCGAAGAAGGTCGAAAACCCGGTTCGATTCCACAGCCTTGAAAATTTGACCTTTGTGAACTTTAAAGGTCAAAGGTCAAGGATTATGACACTTTGGTGCAAAACTTCCTCTGGAACATTCGCAACAATATAAGTCATATAGGCTATATGGCATTTCACACTCCTCGAATTATCCATACTTTGATGAAATCAGCGTAAAACAAACTTGAAGGGGGCGCCACGGGTAAGGTGTTCGAGATAGAGCAAAATGGTTTCAAGACTTTAGGTGGGGAATGACCTCAAGATTATGCATAAAAAATTTCATCCTAGCTCTCAAAGTTTGGGCGGTCGTATGATTTTTATGTCAAAATTCGAAATTTTCTAAGTTCGTGACCTTGTGACCTTGACCTTATTGACCTTGGGCGAAAATGAAAAATTGAGCTCTGTGGGGCTATGCAGGTGCTATTGGCTAACCAATACCGAAACCCCTGCCAAATTCGACAAACCTAAGAAAGATGCAAATTGAAATCGGCTACCCCCTAAAACACAATTCGCATTTTAAGTTCGTGGACCTTTGGACCTAACCTTGGGACAAAAATGAAAATGAGTCGGGGGCTATGCAGTGCCATTGGGCTAAGCAAATACTGAAACCCCTGTCAGATTCGACAAACCCCAAGGAGAAGATGCAAATTGAAATCGGCTACCCCTAAAAACACATGTTTTTTGGGCGTGGCTCCGCCCATAATGGGCCACATGCCATTCTCAGGAAAACACAATAGATCATGATATAATCTCCCCCAAAATTTTATCAGGATCGGATCAAAACCCACGGAGCTATGCTGGGGACAGACAGACAGACAGACAAGCGGTAGGCGGACATGGGTAGTCGCGATGGGCCGCTTTCGATGGGGAATGACCTGTGGATTAAGCACAAGAAAATTCATGATTCTCGCTTCAAGGGTTAATGCTGCAGATGGTTTTTTTCGTTAAAATACCCCATATTTAGAGGTTTTTGGCCGTTGCTAGGCAACGGAGGGGTCCTAGCAACGGTTCTTTCTCACACATAACTAGGACATACCATGAACCTACCATACCAGTTTTATGTATATCTGACTCATAGTCTCTGAGATATAACGAACTTCGTTTTTTTATTGTTTTCGACCAGGGTTCATTCAAGTCTATCTTCTCCTACAGTTTTCATAGGATCCGGCTGGAAATTTTTTACAATATGGCTGAATGTACTGCCCACAGTCGCTCGTGGCCCGATTTTTGATTTTCGAAAAAATACATTTTTTATGATTTTTAAAAATATTCAGTCCCGTTGCTAGGCAACGGTGGTGTCCATAGCAACGGTTTTCATTTGCACACAACTAGGTCATGGTATGAACCTACCAACCAAGTTTCATCGAAATCGCCATTGTATTAACGGAGCACTGAGCCGAACAGACAGACAGACATACAGACAGACAGACATACAGACAGACAAACAAGCCGGTAGGCGGACATGGGTAGTCGCCTACCCAATAGAACTGACGCGATGGCCGTTCGATGGGGAATGACTGAGGATTAAGCACAAAAAAATTCATGATTCTAGCTTCAAGGGTTAGTGCTGCAGATTGTTTTTTCGTTAAATACCCCAATTTAGAGGTTTTCGGCCGTTGCTAGGCAACGGAGGGGTCATAGCAACGTTCTCTCACACATAACTAGGACATACCATGAACCTACCATACAGTTTCATGTATATCTACTCTAGTCTCTGAGATATAAACGAATTCGTTTTTTATTGTTTTCGACCAGGGTTCATTCAGTCTTTCTCCGACAGTTTTCATAGGATCGGCTGGAAATTTTTGACAATATGGCTGATGTACTGCCACAGTCGCTCGTGGCCCGATTTTTTGATTTTCGAAAAAATACATTTTTTAGATTTTTCAAATATTTCAGTCCCGTTGCTAGGCAACGGTGGTGTCCATAGCAACGGTTTTCATTTGCACACAACTAGGTCATGGTATGAACTACCAACCAAGTTTCATCGAAATCGCCATTGTATTACGGAGCACTGGACCGAACAGGCAGACAGACATACAGACACGACAGACAGACATACAGACAGACAAACAAGCCGGTAGGCGACATGGGTAGTCGCCTACCCAATAGAACCTGACGCGATGGCCCGTTCGATGGGGAATGACTGAGGATTAAGCACAAAAAAATTCATGATCCAGCTTCAAGGGTTAATGCTGCAGATTGTTTTTTCGTTAAATACCCCATTTAAGAGTTTCGGCCGTTGCTAGGCAACGGAGGGGTCCATAGCAACGGTTCTTTCTCACACATACTAGACTACCATGAACCTACCATACCAGTTTCATGTAATTCTGACTCATAGTCTCTGAGATATAACGAACTTCGTTTTTATTGTTTTCGACCAGGGTTCATTCAGTCTTTCTCCGACAGTTTTCATAGGTCGGTGGAAATTTTTGACAATATGGCTGATTACTGCCACAGTCGCTCGTGCCCGATTTTTGATTTTCGAAAAATTAATTTTTTCATGATTTTTTCAAATTTAAAAAGCCCGTTGCTAGGCAACGTGGTCTCCATAGCACGGTTTCATTTGCACACAACTAGGTCATGGTATGAACCTCCCCAACCAAGTTTCATCGAAATCGCATTGTATTAACGGAGCACTGGAACGAACAGACAGACATACAGACATACAGACATACAACAGACTACAGACAAACATATCGACGGAAAAGTGTATAAGGTAGATCAAAACAAAAAAATTTTTTTTTCGACTTTATCGACTACCCAACAGACAGACAGACAACAATAACGAATATAGTGGTCATTATTTTTTCGTGAAAATATTTTTTTCGTGAACAATACTTTGAGCCCACCCTGAGAGAACTCCATTCCACATTCTGAACACCGAAGGCAGTGTTGACAATACAACCACCACACACCACCACACACACAACACACACACACACTTTATAGTATAAGATGGTGTTACATTTACTATTCTCCAATCCTCCGCACATGTCTGACTCCAGTGAGCTATTGAAACTATCCGTTCATATGTTGCTTACCTGCTCAGCCACCTGCCTCAATACTCTCGGTGATATATCATCTGACATGGAGCCTGATTTCTCTTAGATTTCCGAGCTTGTTCCTTTACTTCTTCCACTCCACCTGGATCTTCTGTAAAAGACTTTCTCACTCCTTGATAAATTCTCTAGCTGTAGGCAATTCTTCTGACTGTTTCTTGTGTAAAACAATGCATTGACTTGAACAGGATGCAGTGGTTCTTACGATGAAGCACATCAAATTTTTTCACTTTCCTCACTCATGTCATCGAATGCCTGATCTTCATCGCCTACACTTCGCTGATACATCACAATGCTTACAACGCCCGGAGACCCCAGTGTTGTGCCTTCTGTTTCATTTCCACACACGCGATAAATAATTTTCTGAAATTTGTAGAATTTGTTTTTCACTTGGAAGTTGTGGGTTACGATGTGTAAATAAAGGTGTAAAAACGACTGATTTAATACAATTTAATTCCAGGATACAAGGTCACAAAAGGTGAAAATTTTTGAAAGGGGGTGCAGACTTTCTACAGGTACTGTACCTTTGAACAGTATTGCATCAGGTGCAAACAAAACTTCATTAAGACAACTTCGCATGGAAAAAGTGAGCACTCCGTGACACATTGCAGCAATACCACACAGTGCATAGACATGTCTTCCTTTTAAAAGTGCAAACATCTCAGATTAGTGATTGAGAATGCCAGCAGGCACACGACGTCAGTATGAAAGATCACGACGTCGAGAATCGGCCGCTTGGTTGTACAACCAGATCACGACGCGGTACAGCCGCGCAGCGCGCCCGCGATTATCGAAAAACTTTTTTTCTGCGTCATGGTTTGCCATGGTGACCCTTTTCCACCTCGTGACGTGTGTGTTGTGTTTGCCTTTCACTGGAGGAGAGATCTGATTGGCTAATTGCTATTTCTCCGCATCACACGAG
>CM068961.1:88855220-88869958 GCA_035128595.1 Eptatretus atami
TTCCTCCTTTACTTCTTCACGCTCAACCCTGGATCTTCTGTAAAAGACCTTTCTCAACCTCCTTGATAAATTCTCTCAGCTGTAGGCAATTCTCCTGATGTTCTTGTGTTAAAAAACAATGTCTTGACTTTGAACAGGCTGCAGTGTTTCTTAACGATAGAGACACTCAAATTTTTTTTCACTTTCCTCACTCATGTCATCGAATGCATGATCTTCATCGCCTACACTTCGCTGATACATCACAATGCTTACAAACGCCCGGAGACACCAGTGTTCGTGCCTTCTGTTTCATGTCCACACATGCGATAATTTTCTGAAATTGTGCGTTTTAGGAATTTGTTTTTTCACTTGGATAGTTGTGGGTTACGATGTGTAAATAAAGTGTAAAACGACTGATTTAATACAATTTAATTCCAGGATACTAAGGTCACAAAAGTGTGAAAAATTTGAAAGAAGGGGTGCAGACTTTCTACAGGTACTGTACTTTGTACAGTATTGCTTCAGGTCAAACAAAACTGCATTAAGACAGCTTTGTATGGAAAAAGTGAGCACTCTGTGACACATTGCAGCAATACCACACATGCATAGACATGTTTCTTTTAAAAGTGCAAACATCTCAGATTAGTGATTGATGAATGGCTGTTGCCTCGTGAAATGAAATAAATATCATTGATTTTAATCCTCATCCTCAGGGTTTAGTTTCATTTTTCACTTTGTTAAAAGGCTCTCCGAGAGATGTTCGCTTTGCTTGGATGTTTGTTTGTAAGCCTGGTGTATAACTGGGGAAAGAAAAGTACCTCGAAATGTGCCCTCTGTACTGTCCTCTGCCCTAACACAATCATAAAATACAGTATATCGATTGACATGCAGTGTTCGTGCAGTGCCAATCAACGGTGTTTGTAAGCTGGATGGAGTAAAGCAGATTAGTATAGAAGGGATGGATGATGGATGTATGAATAGAAGCGAATGGAATGGATAGGGAATGGATGGAGTGAAGGAAGGATGGAGTAAAGGGATGTTATGAATGTGATGGATGTACCAAGCCGATGTTTTGTAAGCCATGGCACAACAGTAGACAGCGGATGTAAATATTATCTTAACACAGCCGCTGTCGTTTTGAAAATAAATTAAATATTGACATTCAAACAATGTTAGGTAATAATGTAAAATGAAGTGCAGTACATCCATAAAATAAACGTTTGTTCCGTTGTCTTAGTAAAATCTGACAAATGGTTTAAAATGTAACCTTTTCACCTTCGAAGGTTGCAACCTCTCGGAGATGGACCCCTACTAATGCAGTACTTTAGAGGTTATGTTGGGGGAGCTATTATCCAAAACCCATAATTTATGGCAGTACCGAAGCGAACAGGCACGGGGGAAGTCATTCAATTAATTTATTTCCTCATTCATATCTTAACACTTCGTCGTTCGTCTGTTGAAATTAGGAGAGCGACAGTCTCTCTCTTAGGACCAGAAAGGAAATCTAAGAGAAGATAAGGCTCCGGGTCTAGATAATATACACCCGGGAGTATTGAGGTAGGTGGCTGAGCAGGTAAGCGACATATGAACGGATATTTTCAATAGCGCACTGGAGTCAGGACATGTATGGGAGGATTGGAGAGAAGCAAATGTAACACCATCTCTACAAATAAAAGGCAGTGTGTGCGTGTGCTTGTGCGAGTGCGTGTGTCAGTGTTTCTCCTCCATAATCCAAAACTATAAAACCTAGCAGCCTGAAACTTTGCATGCATCCTAATAGAACTCCAAGGAAGTGCAAGAGTGAAAATTGGGTGTTTGGGTTAATTAAAACACCCCTTTTGAAGACAATTAACAGCCTTATTTAATTATATCCTTCATCAGGCAATAGTCGGCCACCTCACTCTCTGGTTCTTAAGGCGTTTCCTGGATAACCTCACTGGGGTCTGAAGCCACCATGTGTTTTGGCCTGCTCAACCTTACCAAGACTTGAAACAGGGGGTCTTAAGATGTTACCTGAGTAACGATTTTTTAACGATAAAGTTGTTGTTTTCACTTTCCTCACTCATACTATCGAATGCATGTTCATCATAGCTACGAATCGCTGGGTATATTACAATGCTTATAAACATCCGGAGACGTCAGCGTTCGTGGCTTGACATTTTGGGCATCTCTGGGAAGTGTATGTTGAACGTTTTTCTGATGACGTGCTAAACTAGCCGTTTCTTAGGCCGAGGTCACATTTGCCACGGCGGCCGTGGGGTCTCCAAAATCTATGGCCACTAGCAATTACATGGCGGCCGCAGTATTTCCACGGTCACACAATGATAACAGTCAAGTATGTTTTTATTTTTCGGTGTAGCTGGCAACGGCGTAATTTATAAATTGGACCGACCCGCAACGGGAGTGCCGTACGGTCTTTGATTGATGTCGCACGGGACCTATAGGGCGTTCTGGCGGCAGGCCATATAATTTTCAAGCCAGACGGCAGGTGCCGCCAAGCGCGACCGCCAAGGCGCAGCTGCAGGGGGACCGCAGGGGGGCCCATAAGCAAACGCGGCCAGACGGACGGCACGGTGGTTCTTTTATTATTACTTTTTTTTTACCAGTTCTTTTGTTTCGTCTTAGTCGAATTATGCTACATGCGTAGAAATGAAAAAAGTTATAAACCTCCGCGCTATATTCCACGGCACCGTACGCGTAAAATATAGCACATATGCGCGTGGGCCACACCTGAGCTCACCTCAGAAACTCTGCGCGCGCGCCGCAACGTTTCATGTCATTCAGAGGGCGTACGGCGCCGTATCCTCGAGCCGTATGAGCAACATGTACTTATGCCTTAACAACCGTTTCATATGGACAGTGCTTGCTTCGAGGTGCCTTAAGGCACTTGGCCGAGCCGTTCCCAAAGCTTATGCTGGTTGATTGTTTGGATTATGGTTAAGTCATCCGTGCTCACAGGAGAACATCGATTAAACAGATTTACGGTACCACCTGTGTTGGGCCCTGTGGTGCCGTGCGGTTGGTGTCTCGGGAGGTGTCTCCTCTGCTGAAAATGTGCAATTATATTTTGACAGGATATCTCTTTGTTTAACCTTTTGTGTGATCTCCGAATATAATCTACCCCTCACTTTGACATCGGTACATCTATATATTACTGAAACTTTCGTCGTGTTGTGTTGTGTGTTGTGTGTTGTGTGTGTGTGTGTGTGGTGTGGTGTGTGTGTGTGTGTGTGTGTTGTTGTGTGCGTCGTGTGTTGGTATATGTATATGTATATCATGCTTCGCCGAAATTACAGCGAAAAACGGACACGATAGCGCAAAAAAATTTTAAGGGCCACATTATCTCACCATTTCCTGCGGTGTGCAAGTGTCAAGTTTCGTTCGAAATCGTGCACTAAAAATTATTAAAAAATTTATCAATTTCCCGATTCAGTTCAAGTTTTGGTATTGACATCCATAAAGCGCGAATGGACAAACCATGGAGAATTTGGTTGACATACTCGAGAAATCCGGTTGGCCGAACAGATGACTCTTGAGGTAAATGCTCAAGATTTTCTTAACTTAGTTTCACACGAAATAATATTAAAAATTTTGTCTTTTGTTTTTTTCATTCAACGCTGTCACAACGGGAACCCAACGCATTCATGGGGTCGCCTCTAGTATGAATTATATAATATGTAATCAAATTAAATAGGTCTGACATTTTGCAAAACTCAAGTATAAACAGCACATCATATATGATATTTATAATAGTATAATATATATTGATATATTAGTATATATTATATATATATATTATATATATATATATATATATATATATATTGGTATATATGTATTGGGTCGCCGAAATAGATGACCCTTATTGTCAGTAATTCTGTCTGTTTTGTTTGGATGTTTGTTTCAGTTTTCATCAGCATAATTTGGTAGTAAACGTGGGCGATTTTGACCAAAACTCGGGTGGTGGTACAGTCTTATGACCTCGTGCTTTGGAAATTGTGATGGTTGCGAGGGACGCTTTGGTTCTCTGCACAACCGAAAAACCTTCAAAATCGGTACGTTCAGCGAGCAAATCATGTCGACAAAGCATCATCCCGACGTAGGGTTATGAAATTTGGCACGAATGATCCCACAGGTGATGCCGTATCAAATAGTGTTCCAGTTTTTGTGTTGATATTGGAAATACTTTACTCGCCGCAGCGCCCCCTACAATTAGGGCTATGCGCGAAGAATTGGCGAAAATTGAAGGCCCCCTAGCGCACCAGGTGAGTGCAATCGATGACGAATGAAGACTTTGCAGGTTCAGTGGTAACTCCAAGTGAGTACTTACAACTTTGCCTCAGGACATATTGACCGATTTCGCTTAGGTCAGGGGCAAAGGTCAATTAGTGCAAAAATCGATAATATGCGAGAGCTGGTGGTACCTTCGCGCCAAATGCTACTCCTCCTAGGGTTATGGTCGGATGGTCATGAAAATTCACACTAATCGTCTGGAATATATTGTGCACAAACAATCAAAGCCGGATTTCGATTTAGATCTTTGTTCACCCACAGCCACCCCCTAGAACTTTTGGGATTTTCCGATTTCAAACTGCATTTTCGGTACCTTTCATTTCATGGATACGAGAGTAGTTATCAGTAGATGGAACTGGATGAGATTTGATATGCATAATCTTAAGGTGATTCCCTATCGCTATATGACATCCATTTTGCTCTATATCTTATAGTTTCCATGCTCGGCAACCATCGCCGCCTACCGGCTTGTATGTATATATATATATGTATATATATATATAAGAGAAAGGATCTCTCATATAAAACACAATGTGTTTGTGTATCTGTTTGCGTGATGTCTGTCCCCATTCAAAAGGACGATTTAAGAAGGGTTTTAAAGGCCAATCTATTAACATGACTGTGTGTTCACTACAATCTATTTTTTCAGGATAAAAAACTCGAAAAACATTTTCCATTTCAGAATATTTATGTCTCTTCTTTTGGAAATGTAGACGGTGACTTGCAACCGGGCCTCAACGGTGGTGTACAGAAGTGTTTTAAAAATTACAATAAATACAAGGTGCAGGGCGGTGAAATTCGCTGCACGTGATGTGTAAAGTGTGTGGAGTAAAACGAGTGTTCATTTACATACGTGTGATGTCTAATAAATAAAGAAGATTTAAGCACACCTGACATTAGGCCAAGGCTTCAGGCTTTGGCACTTTCATGAGGCTGTACCCTCGAAATGAAAGGTCCCATAAGATAAAGAAAATAGGGTAACATTTGCCCATGTAGTGTTTTTAAATAATGCTTTTTCTTCCTGCAAAACATCATCTCTTCCAGTCTCTGAATATTTCAAATAAAATGATTCCAACCTCTCATTTTTGACGGGCTTTTGTACTAGTATATAATAATACACCTGAGCGGGTTTGACGGTCAGCTCGGATACAAAACTTGATGCAACTGAGCATTAATCAACCTTAGCAACTACAGAAAGTGAAAAGAGAATTCAAATTAAATTTAAAATAAACGCATGAGGCCGCTCGAAGCAAAAATCTCCATTATCTAGGAATCATTCCCAACATCATTATACAATTTTCAAACCCACGTTTATGGCCGTGAAATAAATACTCTGAGTGTGTGCATTTAATGGCTGTATCCAGGACAGAGCTGGACCCCAACTAAAAAGGACCCTCGGGCCACCGAGAAGCTCAATTACTCGCTGCCTGCACTTCTGCGTGGCGTCACGTGACCAGCTAGCTCACCGTCGGATGAAATGCCCAAACAAAATGTTAAAACGTCCGTTTTTCACCGGAATTATTTCATATACTTGTAGAGCACATCCCCAAACCATCTAAAATATAAACGTTAATCTCACAGATGCTACGAATAAGCAGTCCCTCAGGAGGACAGGTTACGAGGTGAAGCAGTGAACGGAAAGCCTGTGGTGTCCCTTCCAGAGTCTCATGGTTATTTGAATTGAATATATTTTCCTCATGAAAAGTGTGTTTCTGAGCGGATTTGCACGAAAAGTATCTTCATTAAACGTGTAGCTACACCAGAAGGTCCCAAAAGTGAAAACAGAAATCAACTAGAACTTAAGACAGCCTCGTTATATGGCATGGAAACGGATGGCAGCCCATGGAAGCTACCCCTCGCAGCAATACATTCCACACAGACCGACGATATAAACTTTCAATTTTCACAAAACTTGATGCATCCGAGTGTTAATCAACCTTAGCGACTATGAAAAGGGAAAACAATTTAAATTGAACTTAATATAACCGCGCGAATCCGTGTTGAAGTCAACAGACCTCGTGTTGCCCAACAAACAGGACCAGACGACAGAGGTCATGAGAAACTAGTTGGTCGAATTATATCTTCTTAGTAATCCCTATGAAACCCATTATGCATTATAGCTGTCTGATGCTTCCTTATAGGCCATTCGACGAATCGGTCATTTTGCACTTGATGACCCTGAAACCTTGACCCCGAGGGGAAAATACGAACAAGGCCTCAGACGATCTATAGAGAGCAACTAGTATTATCATCGTGTCAAGTTAGAACTCAATCAGCCGAGACATCGAGGAGGAGATGGAAAAATAAAAATTGTTGACGGACGGACGGACATCAAATGGTTATATTGTTGTGGGGCCGGGTCTCGGCGGCGAGCATGACCGCTAGGGGGAGCAGTAGAGTTGGCTCCACCGAACACCCAGAATTTAAGGTCACCTTTCAGATAAATCCAAAAGGTCACGGGTCCCTTATCGGACCGAAGATCGCCAATAGGTCGACCACGTTGGATAGGGTCAATTGCCAATTTCAATATACCTAAATACCCACGTCGTCCAAACTTCCGGGGAAATTCACCCTCGGCAGGATCTGGCGATCGGGCATTACCGACGTGGATCCGAGTCGTACCCCGAGGGGAGAGTACCAGATTCCTGTCGGGCCAATTGCAAGATTACGGCAGCAATGAGGCCTCCTAATTCCCGTCTGCAGTGCGGCAAACCAATGATAGAAAGGACAAGGACGAGCTGGGACATTCAACAAAAAGGAGAATTTATTTACAACAATCGGGGGACGAGGGGAAAATAATCGGGAGGGGAACACAGAGCAGAGTTATCATGACTAAGCAAGGCAAATAATGTACAACAAAAAGCATTTAACAGTTCTACTTATAGACGGGGCCCACAGACACACAAACGCACACACAGATACCCAGAAATGGACCCAGTCGGGTCTTTATTGAAGGCTTCCAGCTCGAGGAAAGGGTGAGCTGGAGACCAGAGCTATCTTGGACCTGTCCATCTCATGTCGTCTTCGACGTTCTGGATCGGCGGGACTCGAACCCGCAGCAACGATGCCACTCCAAGTACCAGGGAAGGAGGATGAAGGACGGACGCCAACCAGTGCGAGGGTGGACAAGGCAGCAATTGCCAGCAGGCAAGGCCAGGCGATCCGGGGCGATCCGGCAGACAAAACCCCAACTCCAACTGCTTCCAGTCGGATCGCCCGAACAATTATTCGCTCCTTCTCCAGAGGGGAGGAGCCGCCTCCTCCGACCCGCTCTCCCTCACTGGACGGCTTTGGTGCGCAACTGCGCTCGTCACCCCCGTGATTGGCCAAAAGGGGTGCCAAGTCTGCTGATTGGACCGGGGAGCGTGGCGGGCGTCACGGAGGACCGCCCCTCAAACAGGAAGATGAGTAATATTGTCCTGCATTGGCCCCCATTGGCCGAACAACGGCAAACTCGCTCGCATCTCTCTGATTGGTCGAGAGAGAGACGCCAAGTCCTTCATTGAACTCCGCCCACCACGGGCGTTATGGCATCAGGGTGGAGTGAAGGTGAAGGTGTTGTTGTTGTGAAAGCGAAGATGTAAAAGAAAACCCTGACTATCAAAATAACTCCACAGCGCACGAACATTTAATCACCCATTAGACACAGGGGGTGGATTCTAACTATACACATATACTTAACGAAATAACTGAGCTACGGGGACCTGTCTGTTGTGTGCTAATGGCTGCCAAATTCGTAACCATATTAGGTCAGCAAGCTGACCTAAAAACAACAAGGTCCATCTGATCACGTGTTTGCCGTGATCTGGATATGAAGGCCGAGAGCATATAGTCCATGGGCCCAGGCATATATCGGTACCATCTGAGGAAACCAAACTTTAGGGCTACTAAGTTATTGGTAGGGACTATATGATTATTTCAATATGTGATAACCGTTCCAGAAGAGCAGCTTAGTGTATGTATTTTGCATTTTACCATTTTAACCATTCTGAGATATTGACGTTTGGGGGAAAATCCACACAATGGACTATTGACAACTCCCATGAAGGTAATATCATTCAATAAACAGCTCAGGATATCCAGATTTGTTTGCCTTTTCGCTTTCATTATGCGGAGGGTGGGTACATTCCAGAGATGATAACTACCAATAAGCTGCCAGTCTGCAATGGTTTATCACATCAAAATATGATCTATATATATACACAAATTCAAAAATCATAACTCGGATTGGTTCCTTAGATGGTACCGACAAGTGGAATTTGGCCTGGGCCCATGGACTAAGCTGCCAGTCTGCAATGGTTATCAACATCAAAATATGATCTATATATATACACCAATTCAAAAATCATAACTAGGATTGGTTTCCTTAGATGGTATTGACAAGTGGAATTTGGCCTGGGCCCATGGACTAAGCTGCCAGTCTGCAATGGTTATCACATCAAAAATATGATCTATATATATACACCAATTCAAAAATCATAACTAGGATTGGTTTCTTAGATGGTACCGACAAGTGGAATTTCTGGCCTGGGCCCATGGACTAATACATCAACATTTTGTGTTCTGTGCCTTGATATATTTTTCAATTGAATTTTGTTAATTTCCCACTTGAATTCCTCTTTCAAAGAACTATGTTTAAAGGTAAATCTTTGTGTTTGTCGTTTTTATGTATTTTATGTGTGAACGTGTATAAACTGCATCACCATACTGGAAGTGTGTGTGTGTATATGTGTTTACCCCTGCGATTGAATACAGGGGCTATAGTATCTCTGCTCAACTTGGACACTTACAAATGCTTTTTCACCAATCAGCCACGACAGCACCCCTCTCTGTCCTGTGCGGGTAGGACAGCTCCAGAATCGACATTGTGGGCACCCTCCAACTATAGTCCTGCAGCGTAGTCTGATATTTCAGATCAATTGTTCAAATTTGCATAAAAGCACAAAAATTGGTACACATGTCGAATAATGTATTCCGAACAATTCTAGATATGGAGCCACCCACGATTGTGCCTTGGTCAGCTTCGGCGACTATTTTCCAAAATGGCCGCCATTCTACTTTAGCGAATTGCTATATGCTCTTATTTTCTTATTGTATTGGTGGTAGAATATAAGGAAAGCGTAAAATTCAGTAAATTGACCATGAAAAGGCGTATTCAAATATTATGAGCCAGTATTTTTTGGTAAAAAAGGCCATTATTTGATTTGTAAATTGCTGCTCTCCTGAAACTTTTCGCTGAAAAGTACCCATTATTGCCTGGAGAAACAGAGTCAAATGATATTCATCACATTCAATGGGTTTGGGAATCAACAAAAATTGCATTATAGATTACATACTTTACTCTATTTGAAAAGGGAACTGATAATGTGATAATGACAAACTCAGAAAATGTAGTCAAATTATTGCAACTTCACTTTGAAGCGGCTACGGTTTACTGTCTACTACCATTCTAAACCAGAACACATGGTACACGCATACATCAGTTCTAGTACAATATGAGTTTCTGAGCTCAAGTGTACTGGCTCTGATCAAGAAGTCAACACTTTTACAAGCAATGCGACTTTGCATTTGCACATTCTAAGTAGGCCGATATCTCAGTCTGTGTCTACTGCGTCTGTCTACTGGCATTCTCCTTCACAAGCACACAGTCCAGTGCATTGCAGATTAGCCTTCTTGCATTTGCAGCGTTTTCTACAGCCTTTTTTTTGCAGCCGCACGACACCAGCTGAAGCAGCTTTTTGAAGCCTCAGGGAGTGTGGTCCAGAGCGGTTCGTAGGACCCATCCTCAAACATGTATCGACAAACTATCTGTGAAGCTTCGAGTGAGGTGAACTAATTCACTGTCACAGTCCAGCCTCACAGGCTTTTGCCAAGTGCCTCGCCAATGTCCTCATCAAATGCCAACAGGACATCTCGTCCTTTGCTCTGTGCCTGTAGGCCTGGGAGCTGGGCTAGTAGGCGTTCTTTCAGCCCTTGTCGTATTCACTCTCTGTCCAAGGGAACTCCAAAATGCTCCATTCTGTTCGCCTACAGGTTTGCTATGAGTCGGCAAGTCTGAATACAGGAGATGTGTCCTCTTCCAGGTGAGTATCTTCAATGTAAAGGGCAAGTTCTGCCAGCACAATTCGGAGACCACACTTTCATGACCAGTCTCATCTTCAGCATTGACAGAGGAACTTTGTGCGATTGTAAGAGAGACATTAAACACTTGGAATGATACTTGACATCAAGAGCTCGCATATCACCCATGCTGAGCCGTGCCAGCAGTTCGTGTCTCCAATTTGTGTTGCACACAGCCGCACACGCTGATCAATCTTGAAGTGGTGGCTTCATGTAAGGTGTCCACACCAGACTTCTCTGCAGAAGAAGCATGAGGGTTGACTAGAGGTACTTGATTCTGCACTGAGTGACCGGTGCGCTTTCCTGGCACGCAATTGCCTTCACCAGATGAGTAGCCTCTGCTGGCCTCTTCTGTGCTCTTTGCAACTTTGTTGTATTAAAACGAAGCATGCATCGTTTATGATAGACATTTCCATGTTTCCATCACAAAGCTCTTGACATCAAGAGCTCGCATATCACCCATTTTTGATGAAACAGCTTTGTGAGCAACCAGTGCGGCCTCGATGCCCTCTCCTTCATCAAGTCTATCAAGCTGCAGCATTCTGGGTAGTAAGTCCCAACTCTCCAAACTGCATCAGATTCCGGCCAGTGTCTTGTACCCACTCCCTGTGTTTGGGCGTTTCGTATTTTCTGGGCAAACCAAGGGACTCTGCTGTGTCTCTCTCGCATATGGCACACAGTTCCCAGTTTTCGTTGGATGGCAACAGACGCGGTCCATGGAAGAATGCACAGCTGGAACTTCTTTGACATGCTCACTCCCGCTCGTGTTGACTCCGCTCCTGATGATTATCACTCCATATCTGCAAAGACACAAAACACCTTGTTACCACACTAAATACTATACTTACTACTACTACACCAATATTACCAATTACAACAC
Source organism: Eptatretus atami (assembly GCA_035128595.1). Lineage (NCBI taxonomy): Eukaryota > Metazoa > Chordata > Myxini > Myxiniformes > Myxinidae > Eptatretus > Eptatretus atami. Next base: position 88,866,493 of record CM068961.1, read on the forward strand.
CACTTCCACCACTACCACCACCACAACAAAATACTTCTGAACTGTCACTGATGCTGTGTGCGAAAATGGATTTTCCCAAAAAATGACCATTTTTCCCAAAATACAATGGTTGGAAATATAATAAATCAACACAAATGACATTTGTATTGTTTTCCTTTGTAAATGCACATCACATGGAGTATTTATCACCTCTGAGAAACCTACAAAGAGAATAACAATGACAGATATCCCATGTTGTTAAAGTAGAATGGCGGCCATTTGGAAAATGGCCGCCGAAGCTGACCAAGGCAAAATCTCGAGTGGCTCCATATCCAGAATTGTTCAGAATACATTAGTCAACATATGTACCAATTTTGGTGCTTTTATGAAAAGTCGAACAATTGGTTTGCTATGCTGCAGTACTACTACCTGTGCACTTTGGCACCAAACATCTGACTGCGTTCTCATTCCACATCACCCACTGTGGTGCCAACTTCCTTGGCCTCGACCGCTTCACGGAGCTTGGTTTCTTTCTCCCTGATGGATGCCAGTGGGTCAGCATTTCTACAGGTTGCCCTGACCTCCACTGAACAGAGGTATTCTGTGGGTGAACGTGAAGCTCAACAGAGGTATTCTGTGGGTGAACGGACTCTCCCTCACATTACCGAGGAATCCGACACGAGATCCGGTCCCCGCCAAAATGCAACGCTCTCATCCCCGTCTCCCTTTGAGCGACTGATTTACGCTCAATGAAGAGTCGCCGATCTGAGCTTTTTGGCGCTGAACACGTCTCCAAATTCATTTTTAATCAGTGGGGCCATTTTAATTGGGTTGTCGGGGCTTAAGGGTTTATATCCATCAGAGGCCGAAACTATGACCATTGTTTGGCATGGTGCTCATCGGGGATAGAGAAGGCTTTAACCGCTTTGGGAGGTTCCGACCCATTGGTACTCTCCCGCCGTGGTCTGCCCCTCTTCCTCGTTCAATTACCCGACCAAGATGAACCCTCGTCATCATCACGAGAAACGTTGATCAGCCTTAATCACCTCCTCCCGACACCCCGGAAGATAAACTTGGCCAAATGAGCTAAAAGTCGATCATAAAACAAGCTAAACAGGATACAGAAGACCAGAAAAAGCCGATACACCCTCAACACTCAAAACTGTCCGACAATGGCGTCCACGCGAACTCCCTCGACTGACTTGACTCCTGTCCTCTCCAATCTCACAGAATGAACACGAGGTGTAAGGAATGAATGAGGAATGAATTAATGAATGAGTTCACACCTGCTGTTCCTTCGCCTGCCATTACATTCTTGGGTTTTGGAAACAGCTATCCCCAAATAACCTCTAAAGTACTCCATTAGAGGGGTCCATCTCCGAGAGGTGCACTTCAGCAGTGAAGGTTACATTTTAACCATTTGTCAGATTTTACTAAGACAACGGAACAAACGTTTATTTATGGATGTACTGCACTTCATTTACATTATTACCTAACATTGTTTGAATGTCAATATTTAATTTTATTTTCAAAAACAGACAGCAGCTGTTTATTAAAAAATCATTTTTGTCACTGTCTCCTGTTTTTGCCATGGCAACAAACATCGGCTTGGTACATCCATCCATTCTTCACTCATCCATCCATCCTTCACTCCATCCATTCCCTCCATCCCATTCCTTCTATTATCCATCCATCCCTTCACTCATCCATCCCTTCACTCCATCCATCTCTTCTTTCCATCCATCCATCCATTCACTCCATCCCTTCACTCCATATTTTCTTTCTCTCCACTTCCTTCTATCATCCATCCATCCCTTCACTCCATCCATTCATCCATCCCTTCACTCCATCCATTCCCTCCATTCGATTCCTTCTATCCATCCATCCCTTCAATCCATCCATCCATCCATCCATTCCCTTTCATCCTATCCATTCCCACTCCCATTCCTTCTATCCATCCATCCATCCCTTCACTCCATCCATCATCCATCCTCACTCCATCCCATTCCCTTTTATCATCCATCATCCCTTCACTCCATCCATTTCCCTCCATCCCATCATCCCTTCACTCTATCCATCCATCCCTTCACTCATCCATTCTATCAATCCCTTCACTCCATCCATTCCCTCCATCCCATCCATCCCTTCACTCCATACATCCCTTTACTCCATCCAGCTTATAAAACCGGTTTATTGGCACTGCCACACACCGCATGTCAATCGATATACTGCATTGTTGATTGTGTTGAGCAGAGGGACGGACAGAGGGACATTGGGGTGCTTTTGCCATGTATCGCCATGGGCTTACAAACAACATCCAAGCAAACGAACATCTCTCCGGGAGCCTTTTAACAAAAATGAAAATGAAAACTAAACCTGAGATGAGGATTAAAATCAATGATATTTATTTCATTTCCGAGGCAACAGCCACCCAGCAGGCACACAAGTGTTGCAACGTCGTTGCCAGTTCTATCCTGACGATCAGAATTGGGATCAGTGGGAAGTTCGTTTTTGCAACAACCCATGACGTCGGTTTTCAATCTGTTGTGTCAACATTGAAATTCTGAACGTTTTGACAACGTTGAAATCTGACGTTGTTGCAGCGTCATGTTCTGGTTGTACCTGACGTCAGAATCTTGGTCAGTGGGAAGTTGTATTTGCACACACCCATGACGTCAGATTTCAACGTGTGTCAACGTCAGATTTCAATGTTGTCACAACGTCAGATTTCAATGTTGTCACAACGTTGAAATCTTGACGTGCTTGCAGCGTCCCGTGTTCTGGTTGTACCTGACGTCAGAATTGGGTCAGTGGAAGTTGTATTTGCAACACCCATGACGTCAGATTTCAACGTTGTGACAACGTTCAGATTTCATGGTTTTCCAACAACGTCAAGATTTCAATGTGTCACAACGTTGAAATCTGACGTCGTTGCAGCGTCGTGTTCTGGTTCGTACCTTGACGTCAGATTGGGTCAGTGGGGAAGTTGTATGCTGCACACAACCCATGACGTTCAAGATTTCAACGTTTGTGACAACGTCAGATTCAGGTTGCTCAACGTCAGATTTCAATGTTGTCACAACGTGAACGAGTTCTCTGCAGCGTCGTTGGCAGCTCGTTCTACCACCTCAACTCAAAATTGCAACATCCTACTCTCATAACCCTAACCTGAGATTTCAATGTTGTCACAACGTCAGATTTTCTATATCATCAATTCTTGATAACACTCGTTGCAGCGTCGTTGGTACCTAGGTGCAGAATTGTGGTCTATAAGTTGTATTTGCAATCACCCATGTACGTCAGTATCATTCACAAAAATAGCCATACGTTAGTTCAACTTATCACCTACGTTCAAAATAATGTTCCAAATAATACAACATGCACATGACATCTCCTCACCTTCCAGCTTGATGGTACTCCGACCGTTAGAGGTCTGGGGCCAGTGGTTTCTCTCGTTCTACGGTGCCACAAACATTGAAAGTACTTC
>CM068961.1:88986968-88997125 GCA_035128595.1 Eptatretus atami
CCCTCCGTGCTGCTCGCTACCAAAAATCAGATCCCGATGAGATGGAGTACCATTGTTGAGATCTGGGTCCGGAAGTTGACCGATTGAGTCAGTCCCAATGATTCGCAGAAGTCTTTTGCTGAAGTGCCATGACAGGTGAGAGAGATACCCAACCCATCCAACTGGCATGATGACAATTGAAGTCACACATATGAGAGAGGGAGTTCAGATAAGAGATAGAAGTTGGCCATGTTTTCGCGATAGTGAGGTGTAAATGGAGTCATCACTGTTGGTGGACGGTATAGTACACATATAAACATGAGGTGGGAGTGGAGGGGAAGCCGTACCAGAGGTATTCCTGGGGGTGTGGGGTCGTGAAGGCAGTGCATGGAGAGTAGGAATAGAGTCTTTGATGAAGAGAGCAACTCCTCCACCCGTATGACACTCAGGTCTGTCATACCGGAAGAGGGGTAACCAGGAGAGATACTGGGGAGTCAAAGATGTCTTGAGGAGGAAGTTTCTATTCGGCAGATTATGTCTGGTTTGTCAGTAACAACCTGTATGGAATTTCTGTCATTGAATATCTGATATCTGAGATATATGAGAGAAAATATCTTATATTTGAGGCCACACTGTTAATGAAGAGGGAGGGGAAGAGGCTTTGGGTGCAGGGAGGGGCAAGAAGGGTAGGACAAGGAGGAGGGGGGGAAGGTATGGAGAGTTGTTGAAAGAGTGTGGGGGATTGCAAAAGAGCTAGAGGAGGGCTGGATGAGGAGAAGAAATGGCTCTGTGTGGGGTTGAGTACAGTGGGGAGTAATAAGAGAGGGGGCAACATGCAGTTGAGGATTTGAGGAAGTTGAGTGATGAGATGGAGGATGGAGGGCAGGGGAAGGAGACAGCTTTGTGGATGAGGAGGGGAGGGCATTTGGAAGGGTGAGTGATGGGGTGAATGGTGGAGAAGGTGAGTGAGGAGGGGTGAATGTGGGAGAAAGGTGAGTGGGGAAAGTTGAGGAGAAAGGTGAGGGCTAGTTTTTGATAAAGGTGAGAGGGAAGCTGGAGGGGAAGAAGAGTGTGATGGTTGCTTTGAGAAGGAGGGATGCGAGTGTGAATTGGCATTGAAGTTGGAAAAAGATGATGATTGATGGAAAGCAAACATGCAAAGCAAACTGGGCTTTTAAAATTTTTTATAGTTCAGAATGCGACTGAGGACATATTATTGAGAGATGCAATAAAGTTGAATTAAGAGAATGGAGAGAAGAAACGTTGGAACAGTTGGATTTTTTAGACAAGGAATGAAGGAAAGGTCGAATTGAGAGCAGTCTGTTGAAATAGAAAAAGAGTTGTGAATTATGAACACAGTAATGAGAACTACACGTGTGAAGAGGAAGATATTAAAGCATTATTAGAGATCGTTTTTATTTTTATTATTAGTATTATTTTTTGATGGAGATTGCATACGATTCGGCGAAGGAAACGGTTGAGGAAAAATCGTAAGGTGAATGGTGAATTTGGATCGTAAACGCAGAGGTGTGAAAAGATCAAGTGGTTATGGGAGAACCACGTGGTTATGGGAGAACCACGTGGTTACGGGAGAACCACGTGGTTACAGGAGAGTGTATTGTTGAAATTGAATTTTTTTTTTTTTTAAAATAGGGATTGTGTAAGATTCGGAAAAGGAAAGGTTGAAGTAAAATTGTGAAGTGTCTGGTGAATTTGGAACGGTAAATGCAGAGTGACGCTGATGGATCAACAAAAAGTAGCAGGAAGAGGGTAGAGAGACATGTGGTTACAGGAGGTGTCTAGTGAGGAAGGATACAAGTAAAATTATTATTTTTTTGATGGATTTTTTAAGATTAGATAGATTGGAGAATGGAGGGTTGTAGGAAGAAACCATGACGGTAATGGTGAGAGTGGGTCAGCTCAAATCGAAGAAAGATGGTGTGCCAGCAGTAGAGAGAAGAAGAAGAGAAGAGAAGAAGAAGAAGAAGAAGGGATGATCGATACTTGTGGGTATGGGGGAAGAAAGGGTTGTTTTTTTTGTTCTTTTTAAAAAATTTAAGACAAGAAACAGAGTGTGTTTTGGAGAGATAGATAGATAGTAGGGTATTGGGAAAAGTGGGGAAAATAGGAAATTGAGTAATAGGAGAGAATAATATAAACGATCGAACAGCGAGACAGAAGGACTGGTAGGCCTCAAGGAGCCTGATAAGCAAGGTCGATGATACACTCACAAAATAGCATGATTTTTGAAACAAAACCGAACTAGAAACACACACGAAGCATGTAGGTGAGAAAATGAACTGTTAAAACGTGACAAATAACGACCGCAAACCTAACTTTGAGAAAGTCGGCAGAGAACCCTGAGTGAAGCTGCCGTCGCTCCAATTCCTAAGCATGATGTTGTAGTATTTGTAAGCATTAGAAATGCCTGTAAATGAACAAGTTAAATTGACGGTTACATGTTATAACTTTCGTTTAGCACACATCAGTAAATTGTAATATAAACTGCTTGATGTAATGAGCTAATTTTGACTGTAGATGGCGGTATTGCATTGCAAACTACCTGTTAAGATTCAGGAAGGTGCTGGAGCTTTCTCAGATGAAACTTCCAGAATGGAGTGGAATCACATTTAATGGAATGCACGGGATTGTTCTGTGTCATAATGGTATTACATTGGTTTGAATTTGCTTTTGAATATGAAGCATGAGTTGCGGGGTGTGGGGTATTATGGGTATGCAGTCGCAGGAGTACGACGCCGTGATGATTCAGGTGCTTGAATAAACGATCATTCTCTTCAAACAATGTCTCTTCATATATCTTCTATCAAGGCAACAAGACGGTGTTTCATGCCTTTCATAATCAGCGCGTTCCTTATCGACCCACGCAACTTCCGTTCATAATGGCGGACCTGGCAGGAACTTTGCACATGGACTGGACCACGCCTTATGCAGCGGCGGCATTTAAAATGTTTACACAGTGACTGGAGCTGTAATTTGTTAGAGGCATTATGGAGAGCAACCAGGTGCCACTGATCCTTCTTCAAGTGGGAGAGGAAGGCCTCAAACGGTACAATACATGGACCTTAATGGACGAACAGAGACAGCAACCCACGTATATTTTCAATTGCTTCCTGGAACAAATGGAACCCTCATATAATTTCAGGATCTGCCGACTGGAGCGTCGTCACTGCAGCCAGAATCTCAGTGAGTCACTAGAAGCCTTTATGAGCCGATGCAAGCTTCTCTCCCAGAAGTGTGATTTCAGCTCCAAAAAAAAAGAAGATGACTGGTTGATGGAGCAGATAATTGCAAGTCCTAAAATCTCCAAATTTCAGGAGCTTTTGACAAAACCAAAGACCTTTACTCTTAAGGATACCTTGAAACTGGGGCACACATACAAAGCCTCCGCCACATACCTCAAACAGTTGCATACTATGAATGACTTTGCCAGCAAAACATCTGACAACATAAGTATCTCTGCTGTTGGGCCAAGACTCAGTAAGTGCAAAAACTGGTGGACCTCACACCTTCCAGCACTTAACCAATATCCTGCTCGCAATGACACATGCAGATTGTGTGCTAAGCTCGACCATTAGGACAAGTGGTGTCTTATGCCCAAGTTTCGACAACCATGACCCTACCTCTCATCGAGTGCATAACACCCCCAGCACCCAGAAGCTTCACACCCAACAATGATGATCCAACAAGGAATGCTTTCTGGACCCCTGGACATCACATGCTCGTGGTGGTCTTCACAACAAAGAACAAGATGATACACCAGACCCTCGAGTTCCAGGACAACACCCCTACTAAGGTATTTGCGATCCCCTAATGTTTCCAGTACTCCCCATGCCAGTGCACAACACGAAACAGCATATGACATGTGTATCATGGAACAGCAATACAGGCATTGGTACAACAACAATGACCCCGTTGACATTGCATCACAGTTTGATTCGTTGGTTTTCGACTCAATTAATACACCTGGTCGATGTAATGAGGCTTACACTACACTTCATGTCAGTCGATGCAACAGGCCAGATGTTCATTATCTTAAGCTGAAGGTGGACACAGGTGCTCAAGGAAATACTTCACCCATTCGCACTTTTCGCGCATGTTCCCAAAATGCTGGATTCAAATGGTGAACCCTACATTTGTTCTCTTCAAGCAGCAGAGAGTGTTTTAACTACGTACAATGGAACCAACATCAAGTGTTTTGTCACTGTAGACATTGTATGTAGTTCAAGGGATCACGGTGGACCAGCACACATTTCTTTGTTGTGCATTCAGTGGTCCTGCGGTTCTCGCCTTCCATCATGTGAAATCTTCACGTTGTTATGTTGCATTGTCAGTGAACAGTAAACACCACAAGTTTACAATAGTGTGAAAGAACTCATGGATGCATACCACACAATTTGACCGCATCGTGAATTTATACAATGCACAGGCTTGTTTGAACCCAAATATCCCACCACGTAGAACCCTATTGCTCTCAAGGATAAAATTCAATCAGAACTTGAGAAAATGGTTCTACAGGGAGTCATACGGCATATCAAGGAACCGACTGAGTGGGTCAGCCCTCTCAAGTATGTAACAAGAAAAAGAAGGTAATATTCAGATTTGTTTGGACCCAAAGCATCTCAATCAAGCCCTGATTTGTCCATATCACAAAATACTACAATGGAAAAGCTCAATCACAAATTTGCAGGAGTGAAATACTTCTGAAAACTTGATGCCAGTCAGGTACTGTTCTGCAGGACTCGATGGAGATAGCCAACAGCTTCTTACATTTCAGACCCCAACGGGCCGGTATTGTTTCCAACGATTGCCTTTGACTGTATGTAACCGGGAACATTTCAGATGGAAATGGATTGTATTCTCCAGGATTGTAAAGGTGCCGTTGGCATAGCAGATGACATCTCTGTCTACGGCGCCACTGAGGAGGAGCATTACCGGCACCTTGAGGAGCTGGTGGAAACAGTACGATGCGAAGGCCTCGTTTTCAATTCAAGCAAATGCTACATCAAGAAGACCAGCATCACCTTCTTCGGTAATGCTTATGGTGGACAAGGAATATGGCCTGACCAGCAGAAGGTTCAAGATCTGAGAGCTATTCAAAAACCCGAGAACAAAGCCGAGCTTCAACATTTCATTGGCTTCATGACATATTTGTTGCGCTTCATCAAGGACTTCAGTATGATATTTGCTACTTTCAGAGACCTTCTCAAAAAAGATTCTGAATTCCTATGGGAGCCACACCATCAAATTGTATTTGATCATCTGAAGAACAAGGTGTCGGAAATATCTCTTCTTCACGAGGATCATCCAAAAGAGCCTGTCTACCTCCAAAGTGATGCCAGTCTTTGAGGCATTGGTGCAGCATTGCTTCAGGTCCATGGAAACCAATGAAAGCCCATGGCATACGCAAGCAAATCCCTATCAGATACTGAACAACATTATGCTTGCATTGAGCATTAGCTATTGGCTGTTGTGTTTGGCATTGAACATTTTTGCACCGACCTGTATGGTCACAGTTTCATTGTGCTCGCCGATCATAAACCATTGCTGATGATCATTGACAAGCCATTGATCGCCGCCCGACTGCGATTGCAACAAATGCTTGTCAGACTCTATGGGTGTAATTTTACAATGGAGTGCCGCCTGGGGCAGACAATCAGCTTGCCGATGGCCTATTCCGCCTTCCTAGTCCACTTAACACAACAACAATTGACTTGGAATTGCCTGTGGATTTTGTCCACTTATCTTCTGAGAAGTTTTCTCAGCTACAACAGGAAAGTTTGTGCTTCTGACCCGAGTCAACTTCGAGACTTTATTATCATTGGATGGCCTGACCGTCCGAAGGACCCTCCAGAGGCTCTTACGACATAGTGGAATTTTTGGTATGAGTTGTCAATTGAAAATGGTGTAATTCTTAAAGGTGAGAGAGTCATTGTACCGAAGAGTATGAGAAACGACATTCTGAAGAAACTTCACTCAGGCCATTTTGAGCATGAGAAAGCCAAACTGCTGGCTAAGGTCACTGTTTACTGCTATAGCATTACCAAGGGCTTTGTTTGGCTTGTGGACTGCTGCCCTACCTGCAAGCGACACCGGAAATCTCAACTGCCTGAACCACGACAGCAACATGACATTCCGCTCAGAACATGGAGTAAAGTCGGTTGTGACCTGTTCTACTTCGATACAGCTGTGGCTTATCATCACAGAGGAGGAGATTGGGACCATACTCTGTGCAGAGCGTTGGTGCTTCTTAAGCAGTCTCCTTGGCTATTGTGCACAATCCTGGACGGTTCGCCACTCCGACACAGTATACCAGCATGCTGGCACTCATTTTGCCGACCTCAGAAGGATGACAGGCCGAGTTAACCCCACCTGGTATTAATTCAACATCTGAGCGGGATTTGAACTCAGGACCCTAGGATCCAAAGCCCACCACCCCAGCTATTAGGCCAACACCAGGAATATCACAGGTTATTATTCAAAAATTACTATTGTCTGCAAACTACCTGAGTCCACCCCAAGCTGAACGAATATTGTGACCATGGGACGGATATTTTCTGAGTTTGGAATTCCTGATGTGTTTATGAGTGGCAATGGTCCTCATTTCTCCAGCGCAGCATTTCGCTCATTTGCTGGGAAATGGAATTTTGACCACATCATGTCATCCCCAACATGCCCAAAATCTAATGCATTCATTGTGCGTGAAGTCGAGACAGTGAAATCCATCCTCTGCAAAACCAAAAGTGCAGGAAACGATTTTCATCTTGCAGGGCCAGCTTGGATTTCCATCCCAGTGAGCTACAACTTGGCAAGTCCTGCTCAACTGCTAATGGGCAGAAAAGTCAAATAGCTGGTACCAACCAGAATCATCAACACACATGATCATGACAACCTCATCCACGCAGAGCTGGAGAAGCACTCACTGCTCTGCAGAAAAACTCTACCACGATAGGCATGCTCCAGCACACGAAATGTCCTGCCTCTACCCGAGACAACGAGTTCACGTTCAGAACCACAACACTCATTGTTGGGAGCCGGCCACGGTTCTCTCCGCATGTGATGACCCACGGTCACATTTGCTTGCATCACCAAATGGTCAAACACTCCGTCGCAACCAAATTCAAATTCAAGAGCTACCAGTGTGTGCTGCGATGCCCCCATCAATCTTCGAGTCAAAACAAGATTTTAAACCCACAGTGAGCGGGAACAGTGAACCATCTGCAAGGTCTGGTGTTGAACCTGTGAACCATGACTGTGACGTCACTCACGCTACCAGAGCAGAGATAGTTCGTCAGTCTCCCCAGTGGTGTGCCAATTCTCGTCACATGTTGTCTCCTTCACGGGACCTAACAACTGTCCATACGAGGTCTGGTCGAGCTGTGAAAACACCATGCCGTCTTGATCAACAAACCCTTTGTTTATCTGATGTTTGCATTCATACACTTTGGTTATCTGGTGTTTTCAGATTTGGATGACTGTATTCGTGTTATAATGATCTTATGACACATTGCCGAGATGTTATGGTATCACATTCGTTGCGGTTTCTACTTTATTACTTTTATTCGTGTGGGAAAGGGAAATCTGTTCTTGTGTATGGCAGCTTTGGCTACCGGGTAGCTATCATTTCTTGGAGCACGGCTATGCCACTGATGCTGTGCCCCTCTACCAGTGAACTGGTACTCATTTCACCAACCTCAGAAGGATGACACGCTGAGTCGAACCCATCTGGTGTTAATTCAGCGGAAAACGGGGCTCAAACTCAGGACCCGAAGATCCCAAGTCAGCCACCCAAACCACTAAGTCAACACCACGATTTTGATACTCCTGTTTCGTACTTCAGTCATACTAACAGATTTATACTTTAGATGAAGGCCTTATTCACATTATTACCTCCGCCACCAAAGGTGAAGGAAGTTATGTTTTCACTCCTTTCTGTCTGTTTGTCAGTGTGCAGGATATCTCAAGAAGTTGTGGACAGATCTGGATGAAACTTTGTGGACAGGTTCGGTGTGTGACAAGGATGAACTCATTCGTTGTTTTTTTAATGAAGATCCGGATCCGGATCTGACTTCTGGAACCTTTAAAGTGATTCTTCACCATTGACAGATAGGCTCAAAAACGATATGAAGCATGATATCTCAAAAATGTATTGGGCCCGATATGTTCTCATGGATCAAGCATTACGTGGTGGAGGTATGCGCTCCACCGAGTACCCTTTTCGTTCAGCTCTGATCTGCTCAGAATGAACTAGGCCCGGCCAAGAATACTGAGGAATGAGTCTGCTTGAGAAGCCATTCTGACGGTACCCGGTCTGCCTGGGTACGCAGTCGTAGAAGCACGACGCCATGATGATTCTGGTGCTTCAATAAACGATCGTTCTCTTCAAACATTGTGTCTTTATATCTTCTACATCAGAACTTCACATGTGTTATAATATTAACCCATGATAAGGAGTTGTCGAGAGAGATGGGTGATATGTGACAAGACGTGTGTTTCCATCATCCCCGTATTCGATATAACTCTAATGAGTGAACGAGGTGTTAAAGTGCAGAGTGGTTGTTAATATGTGGAGCCGGTCATAATCAGGTTGTTTAAAACTCATGAAGATTGTGTGTCGAGAAAAAACTTCCTTCGAGCTCTTCAATTATCTGGACGGACCATTGTACAGAGGACACCGCGACGGGAATCGAAGAATCGACAGACGTGAAGCATGAGGTGAACACGTGTGAGTTGTGCCGGCAGGACTGGGACAATGGGCGGTGGGAATAACTCAACGTGGGAATCGGAGTTTAACATTACACGTAATGGTGAACTTCCTCATTCGACTTTGTTTCTGTTTGTTCGACTTTGTATCTGTTAAATACAAGTTTCAAAACCTTAACGGTGTTGTTGTGGTCATTGTAACGCCACTCAGAAGTCACAGACAACTACTGACAAAGATCGAATTTGAATGGGAGCTGACCTGTACATTTGTCCAGACTCATGAAGCTCAAAGCTTAGTTGTAGTCATTAGAGGACGTGGAGTCCTGCACCACAAACAGCACATGCACACCAAAGGGCAGGAAACCCCGAAAGGTGTGTGTATCACCCCCACTTCTGACACACACCAGCAGAAAGACCAGAAGAGGTGACAGGACTGAAATAGCTGTTGTGGGCAGTAAAAGTTTCGTCCAGAGCAAACGCTCCGCAGCAATGCCAGGGGGCTCAGAGCACACTGTATTCAGCACCTGCTCAACTCCGCTTGGACCCCGTCTGGCACACAGCTGAACTAGCCTGAGCTGGACTGACAACAAAATAAACCCACCATCGAACGGAAAGGTGGCAAGGAACTAAGAGCCAGACAAGAGGACAACCAGAACAGAGAGAGCCCGGACTGGACATGCGTGCAGGCTTTTATGGGCTACCGTCACGCCCTGCCCGATCTTCCCCCTGCTCTGATTGGCAGTTTAAGTGGTCAATCAAGGGGACTCCTCCCCTGAGCGTCTTGATTCTTTCTCGAATGTTTGGGGATGTGTTCGGGGCGCACCCTTCTCGCCAAATCCTGCACCTTTAGGTGTCGCGAGCCCGAACCTCTTCATAAGAAGCATTTAGGACAGATTACAAAGGAAAGTACATTAACAAGGGTTTTAGAGTAACGTGGATTTAGAGACAAACATGAGGGAGGGAATAGGACAGCTTGCTCGACAAATATTGAGCATAATCATATTTCACAATGAGTTACCTCACGCTTACACAACCATGACGATGGAAATAACCATTTATAAACGATATAATGTTAACCAAAAAGCCATTTCTGCACAATACTGTAATGGACTTGATCTCCGAACAGTCTATGCAAGATGGTCATAGAATTTACTCCCAAGATGCCGAGTGAGGCAAAACTCTACCTACGGGAATGATCTGGCAGGATGTGGTTCTGCTTTATTAATTTAACAATGTGAATATTTCAGCATGTGTGGTTAAACAGGGGATTTGTTACACCTGAGGATGAAATTGCAGCTCGAAATACACAGCACTCGTTTCAAAAGCAACACAGGTTTCTAATAATTGGGATGGGGACACGGGAAGCAAAAATGGAATCAAACAATACCGAGATGATCGATCAGCATGCTTACTGGTGGTAACAATTACATGTTTGTTCATAATACTACCTCAACATG